>RXPK01000283.1:1633286-2233286 GCA_004143645.1 Protaetia brevitarsis | reverse complement strand
TTTTAGATTATAAAACAACGTTGCAATATGGAAATTATTAACTGAAATGTAACGCATAGTTTAAATATAACTAAAATAAAACCTTTTAGTTACACCGTTTACTCTACGTGAAAAGACAACTTTGAAATATGAAAAACTATTAACTGCAATCCTATATGTAATTCGATTTATGATGAAGTCAAAAAATGGTGCCAAATTTGTTTGTTTTAACATAAGATGTGCTTTTGCAAAAATGAATGCAAAATGTATTTAACAATAGGTAACAGGATTATTGTATTAAAACTGCACTACTGGTGAATGTATCATTCCTCCCCCATTTCATATAAACTCTTCCATCCCTATTGCGCATCTGCAACGTGCACGGTGCACTTGCAGTCACATGTTTACTACACTAGTCGAGTGTTAGAACTTTTCTTTATCTTCATAACAAAGTATTATATTAACATGTGATACGTAGCAATCAGTGTATTTAACTAAACGGTGAGTAGGTAAGTACCCCATCAATTAAGTCTATTAGTTATTTGCATATACGATGCACATTGCAGGTATAATTATATATATGCATATACACAATTGGCAGAACAGCATAGTAGCCATCTTAAAATAAGGAAATTAATGTCAGAAAATTTAATTAACTATCTTCTAAAATTTGTTTTTGAATAACCTGGTTCCTTAGTTTACACCACCTTCTCACTATATTTTCAAATATATAGGCAAGCGAATGCTGATGGTTCTAATCTAGATTCTTGTGTAGGAGATTCTAATTACTGTTACATGACGTCGTTGCAGTGAAGTATAACTGGAAGGGAAGAAATACTTAGTTTTCACAAAACGGGAACCAGAGATAATACGGAAACTATGGTAACAATATACAGTGAGTATTAAATACTTTCATTCGTTTGTAATACAAAAATCTAGGAATCCAATCAAAGTAAACATTAACTTATATATACACCCCTAAAATTTACAGCCTGTAGTCCTTGGTGTTACTTATGATACCCATTGTTTGAGTCTTCCATTTAAAGTTAAAATTAAACAATACATACAGCAGAAAGTGTAGTGAAGGACTGATTGAAATATGCTAAAGCCCCAATGGACTGTTTGGGTAGAAGACCATGTGCAGAAAAAGAGAAAATGTATATATCTATAAATGAAATAACCTCGTTACTTTCTTAGTTTTGGTAAAGAGTTCTATGATCTTTTATATTATTATTAATGCATTGTGTTATATTTATAGGTAACTACATTTATGTAGTTTTTCTGAAGAAGCATTATGTTTCATTGAAGAGCTTATCCTGAGTTCAATACTATGATATGATCATTGAATGATTTAATTAAAATAAAATAAAATTAAATTTGCTAATATAAACTAATGTGCCTCCTTGGTTACTCCAAGGTTTCGACACGCTCAATCATACACCGTTGATGTCGTCTATTCTGCGACACGTTGGGGCTAGTTCTTTTGTACAATTACTTGTGCAATAGATGGCAATGTGTAATTATTGATGTGCAGACATCCTCATATCTCTCAATTACATGTGGTGTACCACCATGGGATTTTAAAATTATGTATATTACTTCTTAGTGCTTTAGTGTTTTCATATTAGTTACTTAGTTCGATTTATGCTCACGAGTATTACTTTAGCAAATATTAATGCGCCTTCTTAGTTTATTGTTGTTTAGTACTCTTAAATATTTTATTACTATAATTTTTTCTTCTATGTATTAAAAAATTACCAAAAATAGTTTTAAGATTAGTTATAAAATTCGTAAAGCAATTAAGTTCGCAAAGAAATTATTTATTTTATTAACTTTCCGTTTATTGTATATTCAAGAAATATATTTTAGCTATCGTCTGTGTAATACAATGTGGTTGTTCTATTTTTTTTAATATGGTCAACACCGTCTGTTTACAAACTGTCATTATGCAGCACAGCTCTAGGCAGTAGAAATGTATCAAATTCAAAAACAAATATGTATTTAGCACTAACTGGGACTGATGAGCAATATGCATTCTTATAATGTTTGTTATGTATATAAATGCAATAATATTGTAAAGAATTGTTAATGCAAGTTCTTCTTTTCTAAAACTAGTAAATGCTTAATTAATATTTGCAACACAAATTTCTAAAATAGCAATTTAATTTTTTGAACTCCACTAGAAAATGATTAATAAGTAGCAATGGGTGTAGCAATCACTAATTTTAATTTTAAAATCTAAAATAATTCTTTCACTTTTCTGATAACATCTGTTTAGAATTATGTATTCCCTGCAGGTAGTAATAATAATTTGTGGCATATTATAATCCTTTTAGATTAGAGGATTAGAAACATTTTCTTCATCATCTAAAAACATGCCGCGGCGTCATCGAAACTACAATGTATTCTATATGTAAAGCTTTCTCTCTCTATTTATGTTTCTGTTTCAACCTTGAATCAATTCATCTTGTTGAAATATAAACACGTTCCCTGACAGCTTTATTTACACATAAAAAAATTTAAAGTCTCAATTGCTGATGTCCTGATTTTTCTTGCGAGAAGTGTACATTGTCTCGGAATTACAACCTATTCTATTTTTCATTATTGAATATATTGTGTTTCATATGTTTTTTATGTATTATTATTATTATTATTAAGTTCATTTCTATTAACGACTGTAACTGGATACTGTCTATTGGGTTATAAATGATTATTATTATCATTATTTGAAATTAATGTAAATTATGTATAGCTCCTTTTCAAACACTTTTATTAAGCACAATATATATTACCGGTACAACATATACCAGCCAACATGGTATACAATACTAAAGTGTTCAGAGATGTTGCGTGTATCATTGGTTGCGTCAGTAAAGGCGTAAAAATCGCTTTCAAGCGAATATCGCCGCTTCACCGGATCCACTATGAAGATCACAGACGCAACGAATCAAATACACAGACTATTAGCATAAATGCATGCATATACGTATACGTAAGTGTGTGGATACAGACTGTGTGTGAATAAAATCCATAACAAAGGAAACAAAAATACAATACAAAGGTGTGCCGGGTTGTGTGTTGTGTGAGCGCGCGCGTTGTGTCTGCATATTATAATGTTGGATAAAATAAAAGTCACTTGTGCACTAGACTAACGTGCCGGACCACCATAAGAAAAGTTCACCTGCCGCAGCAATAAATTATAGGTGAATCACACCCCACCTCGTACATTCAAGGAATTGTTTTTATATATCTGGACTCGGGCTTCTATTAATAGATTTCAGTCATCTAAGGCTGTCAAGACACCCACGGACCGATCGTAAATTTATAAATGAGTTGACAGAGGCCGGACAGAGCTGTCGATATTCAAATATATTTACATTTGTACAAAGTAAATTGTCAGTAGACGGATCCAGAAACGAGGCGCCAGAGTAGAATCTAGTTTCTTGATGTACGCCGAAAAGAGAAAGAAGAAAGATTATGCCAACGCCAACGTTGGAATCTGTTTATTACTTTAAACGCTGTGATGGAATGCAAAGACGATTCTATAAATATTCAGTACATATTTTCTGGATTCGATTGTCTGGTATATTCTTTTATGAAAAAGATACATTTCCGCAAAGAGGAGGAACCGCTGATACATTTCCAATATACCTTTACTGATGATTATAATGGAAGATTTAAAAAAATACAAAAAGAAAATCACTGCACTAAATTTATACATATGTCTAGTTATTCAACAAACGAAAGTGTTCCATGTAGCTTCCATCAGATTGTTCTGAGTAGAACAGAAATCCTGCTGCACCGATACAGTATTCGGTAAACCAATGATCCTTAGTTCACCATTTGAAGCTATTTGCAACGTATAGTAGTAAGTAGTTGTTGACGTCAGTCCGAATTTATTTTGAATTTGAGTGGTGTAGCGTCCATTTTGCGTTTGGCCTGTGATGGGATTCATGGTGGAGCATCGAGATTTCGCCAAAATACAAGCGGTGACGTTCTTATAAAGTACGACTTGTTGATCAGGATAGGTCGCGTTGTTTCCAACTCTGGCTTCTGCATAACACCCAGCTATCTAAAATATAATATATTTACTATGTTTGGGTACTTTCCGTTTTCCGGACATGCGAATTTTTCCAGATGCTTTCTCTTGGTACCTTTTTTCCTAAATAAGCCCATAAACGCGTTATGTACGCATTAAATAACAACAATGCGTTTATTTGTGGAAAAAGATCCGCTAACTACCAGGACGCAAGCTTCTAGAGAAGAGAATTATTTATTTTCTTGTTCCAACAACCTCCAACACATTAGACGACATATTTACATATTACAACAACACAATAGTGTATTACAGATAGAGTAACATGCATTCGCACCAGAATTAATAAAAAATAATAAAATTAGTGACCATAGTGACAAACACAGTAAGTGCAAATACACATTCAGAAAACAAACAACAGCCAATTGAGAAATTACATTAACTCCTGTAAACTCTACTAAACAGCGTGGTGTATCAATAACAAGGTTATCGTCTTCTGACCAACAAAAAAATATAATAGTTAACATTCTTATATATGTATGTATATAATAATGAAAAAGACTAAAAAATGGTCGATGCAATTACTCACAGCAAACGAGCTTTATAAGCACAACATTTAAAAAAATCTAATCAAAGTTGGAGATAGCCAAGAAAGAGACCTTAAACGAAAAATAGTAAGAACTAATCTTCATTCAAAATTCAAACTCATGCGGTGAAAAATTTTTTGAGTAAGACATAACTTCAAAAGATAAAACAAAAAACTATGAGACAGCGTAAACAAGTATGTTACCACAAATCACATTGGTTAAATTGGATGGCAAAGATAAAATACCATGGAACTGGTTATATAATAATTCAGAAATAAGTCTTTTGCGGGTCTAAAATCTATGAGCTGGCAAAATCAATTTTTAATGGATGCGTTAATGCTGTTGTTGAATTCATTTTTTTTTTCTTTAATAATTTTGAAGTTTACCAATCTTATCTCATCTACCAGAGAAACCACTTCAACTGATTACGAAAGCTTCTACTTCATGCAGGTATGTATTATATCTCATATGTTATATCTTGCATCTTGATATATTTTGTTGTGTTTGTTGATTCCAAGCTCACTTGGAATAGATTGCTTCAGAGAATTAAAGGCAGGTGGCAGGCTAGGGTGGGCATAACACTTATGTTGGCTAGAAGAGCCCATGGAAAAAAAAATGGAAGTTAAGACCAAATACGATGCACTGGAGATACATTACAAAGATTGAACCTATGTTACATGTTCAGGAATAACAGAAGCAATGAGGACTAGTCACGCAGCCGTAATTAATTGCGTTCTAGATCTCCTTCCTCTCTATTTGGTGCTATTGGAAGACGCTAGAATGGGGCATCTAGACTTTCAAAAATTACCAAATGCCACTTAGACAACAAAATTGTTCACCATGAAGAAAGCAACGTTTTGAGAAAGAAATCTGTGTATGAATTAAATAAATGTCTCAAAAATTTTGTGGTGGAAATCAAGAATCAAATAAGCTGGAGTTACTCCAACTACAGATACAGCTTCGGGTAATTGAACTTGTTTGCAGACAGAGATCAAAAACCGAAATTGCAACTGAATATACAGTAGTGTGAGAATAGTTATTTGTTGTAGAATTGTTATTTATATTACCGTGCGATATACAATGTTTTCTGTGCCGACAAATCTTAATTTTGAATTGAAAATAGAAAAGAAATTTTGACACTAGGGAGTTGACAGTACAAGTTGGCACACATGTTACATAGCTTAGTATTTTGACGTTTCCGATAATAAATCTTTTTCTGTAATTTTCTTTCTAGTTTAATATCTATTTATTAATAATAAGTGTAATGAAGACACCAGTTAATCTTAGCATGGTTGAACAGTAGCTTAATGACAATTTATTACACGTCTGTCATGCGGAATCTAGTATGGCCAACCGTTCGTGACATTTTAGCCTGCCTAGGCAGGAAAACGATAGCTTTTAACTACTGCAAAATGAGTGTTTCTGGACGGAGGCGCAAAAACATAATTATCATCCTTCTTCCACTAGCATTTACATTTAGTACTTACATTGCTCAGCAGAAGTCAGTTATAAAGAATATATGTACTTAGAAAATAAGCGTACCTATATTGTAACAGACAGCCAGGCGACAATGAAAGCACTACTGAATCCTAAAATATAATTAACACTACTTTGGGAATGTAGTAGAGAATGAACAGCCCCTAATAAAGTTACTTATTGTGGGTGCCCAGAACCTCCTCCAGGAGTGTTTAAAAACATAGCACGGGCGGAGGTAATTAGTTGGATTAAAGAAAAACACGAAGAACACTGGAAAAATACAACCAGGCAAATTCATGAAAAGATCTCTATTAAGGGACTATCAAAGGAGAAAACCGAAGAACTACTGCCGTTTAGTAGAAACCATGTTTGTATCGTAACAGATCTCCTTACATGCCACTGCGTACTGAAAGGACATCTGCAGAAAAATGGGATCAACACTGGAAATACCAACTGCAGACGTGGGATGTTAGAAAACGCTTACCGCATACTGTGTGAATGCGAAGGTCTGGACGCAAGGTCGCAAAGACAGGCAACTGTTGGTCAGCATAAAATGAAGCCGGAGGATTAGTTGGACCAACCATTTGTATAGATTAGTACAGACTATGAGTATACTGGAATGGCTGCTATCATTAAAAAAATAACGCATGTGACCCAGGTACTATGATAACTCCTTATTATTTGACCAATACTTCGCCTTTAATTTTAACTCTGGAACCGGCGCGCCCCGATAGTAGTAGTAGCACCAGCATGCTAAATGACGCCTGTGAAGACCCTGACCTCCGGAGGGTTAAGGCTTCTTCGGGGTCATAATTGAGTTAGTGCGAGCAGATTCATATTTCGTTAAAAAAGGAATCAATAAGCTTGACATTAGATCAACTAGTACACCACTATGATTCTTATGACGATGCGTGAGCCTCCTCATTAACTTAATTGTGACTTTAAGGAAACTATAAAATTAAAGGGGAAACATTGGTGAAACAGAGAAAAGTTATCATGGTACTTTAGTCGTATACTACGTATATTGTAGATATAACTTAGTGGGTGGAAGAAGTGGGAGATCAAAGAGTCTGCAATACTTTTGAAGACTGCATGAATTTATATAAAATTTAATATAAATGTATAAAGAACTTACTAAAATATTGGCATTAACACTTCGTATACATCTGACGTAACCGCAATAACCAGTATCGCAATTCAAGCTTATCGTTTTCAGCGATCTCTTCAATCTTGGATCTATGCCTGGTGGTGTTGTTGGTGCAATAGTCGTGGTTGTAACAACCTGAAGAAATTAGAAATAGAATTTGATTGTAGCAATTAATGTTCACCAACTATAGTGATAATATGAGCTTACCGGAGGAGGTGGAACATTTGGTAAATTAAAACAAGTAGAATAATTAGTATTCACTAAATATGTAGTTGCACAATCGACAATAGCAGCGACAGATGGTTGATTATTCATACTAGATGCGCTCTGAAAACAACCTATACAGGCATCCCTAAGTGTATTGTTTGTTCCATTTGCTATATTAGAACACATAACCGAGAATAAGTTCGCCAACTGGTTGCTAGAAAATGTTGAAATAAAGGTGTCAACATATTTAACAAAGCGTTGCCTTACAAATTACCTATAACTCGGACATCCTATTTGTTTGGTTTTAAACACTGTGACTACATCCTAAAATAAAAATAAAATATAGAAAATAGTTTAAAAGTAAGCGATTTACTGCAATTAGTAAATATTTAGAACTTACGGTAAATGCAACAAGTATAATAATGACACTAAGGACTGCTCCAACTTCCATTTTAATGTGATGAATACGCAGGAATGTGAGAATCCTGTCGCAGCTATTTTATTTATATTTGCAGCTGATATTTGCGTTAATTCGTTGCAACTTCCGTTATAATATATATATATTAATGCGGAGAAATTTGAGGTTTACTGTACCGAATCAGGTCATTTTATATATTCAATCGTAATGCATTTGCAAACCACCAAAATCCTGTACTCTGGCATTAGAAAACGCTTGTGTGACCGCAGGTGGAAGTGCTTTTATTCACATTGATTGCAAGAGAAATGAAAATGTCATTTGAATGATTCTTGCAGATTCAAATATGATGTAACCACAGCGCCCATAGTTAACACAAACAAGTATTTTTATGAAAGTTTCAATATTTAGTCAACATAAGTTTTAACAAAAACTATGGCTTATTTGGTAAAAGCAATATTCCATAATATTTTTATGATTAGCAAATATACATTATTCCATATACATATAGATGGTATAAGCTGTTTTGGATTTTAACCTAAACAGGTGAATTAAGTGCACTATATTGAACATTTGTGCATCTATAAGCTTTGATTTAACCACTAATATGTTACAGAAGCATTCATGTATAACTAATAATATAGTTATCTATAATTTAATTGAAATAAATTGAAAACGGAACTAATTATTTTTTTCATTAAATCGGCTGTTGATTAGCTGTAGATCATCGAAAAAAGGAAAAAATAAGTTGTTTAGAGTTACGTTTTAGAGAAAGAAAAATAGAAAAACTTCTCCGCATTTTACAAACTTGCCGAATATATTGTTTTATGTTATTTTATACAGTACGCTAGACGTATTGCTGTGTACTGATTGAATTAAATGAAAATGCAAAATGAATTTTAAAATAATAAAATTAATAAGGTTTTAAAGAACGCAAAAGAACAATTAACCTCAGAGTTACCCTCGCAAATTAAAACTTGAATCTAACCACGAAAAGTAAATTGTGAGTGAATGAAATCAGACTTTCTTAATTACCCGAAAAATTGAAAAGGTTTAAATAAAAATAAAAGAACAGAATGTTTAATCCAGTGACGCTAATTAACAATCAATTTATTTCAACAGCAGGTTAAATTATAGATTGTGTAGAAAAAGAAACCTTGAACTGAAGGTTCTGGCCTAAAATAAAAACTGCACTTGACTGTAAATTAAAATAGGGCAATGCTATTTCCTATGCAAAACAAAAGTTTTGTTTGTTCAGGAAGATTATCCAAAATACACAACCTTTGAAATTCTATCCACGTGATTTCACAAATTAAAATAAGCTAAGCGTGGACAATTACAAGAAATTTACAAAAAAGAAAAAACTAAATGCAAAAACAATGCTTCTACTCACCCAACCGAGGTGATGATAAATAAAAAAGAAACAGCAAAATTGAATAACAGAAAATTAACTCTTTAAACTATAATGAGAAAAAAAAGCTAAAATATATCTTCCTAAACAAAAAATAATAATTGATCTTATATCTGTAAAGTGCACACTTCAATATATTAACAATTATTATAATAAAAGTTCCTTGGTAGAGTAAATAAATACAGAATTAAATTTTACAATATCAAACTGAAATACAAAATGGCAACAAAGATATACAAACATACGTCTACTCATGTCAATAGTCGAACAAGGAAGTCCTTAACAAAATTCTACAATTGTTTTTCTTACAAAAATCACTCTCTCAAAATCGGACAACGCAGACGTATAACAATACGACAATATTTAATAGAATAAGCATTTAATCGACACTAGCGAACACTAGACAAATTAATGAATGGAATAATTTAAAAAATCTTAACACTACATAAATTAAAATGATACAATAAACTCTTAAACTAAAATTATTCAAAACAAAATTAAAATTGTGAAAAATTCTCGGTAAATTGAATAACAGCTGTTTACGCAAAGAAAACAACCAAAACAAGCAAACTATGCAACTTAAAATACACTCAACGAAAGGGATTGTCTAACCACAGCAGTATGTTAATATATATAAGTATCTACAAAAAAAAAAAATTATTAGTTATTTCTCTCGTTATTTGCCGACATAATATCAACTTTGGTTTTAGTCAAACATTAAAAAAAAATTGCAAAAATATCGACCTTGCGACAAATCGACAAATTATGTGTAGGAAAAACTGACTTAGTGCAGTTTCGTGCGGGCTCTTCTGTTGGCTACAGTGCTTACGTACATAGGCTATGGGGACAGATCTACCCCAGAGTGTGACTCGGTAAAATTTCTAGGACTGGTTGTAAATTCCCAACTTAAGTTTGGGAAACATTGTTCAGCACTTGAAGAAGTTATGCTCCGCATACTACGGTATAAGGAATTTGAGGAGTAGCGTTGGGGTAGATTCATTGCGGATATTTTACTTTTCCTATGTCGAGTCCCGCTTAAGGTACGGCATCGTGTTTTGGGAGTCAACGAGCTGTGCGAGGAGGCTATTTGCCTACCAGAAAAAAAAGGGCATTGACGAGAGATTCATGCAACCTCTATTCTCTCAATTAGAAATCATGTCACAGTATTTTATAAACAAAATGAATTTTTTCTATTAAAAATAAGGACATCTACGCCAATATGACAACGCGTTCATGCAATTATTTAAGTGTGCCTTCCCACAGAACGGCGTTTTATGAGCGCGGCCCATATTACCACTGTATAACGTATTACAATGCTTTGCCTTCACGGATCTGAACGGCTTCGTCGTTTAATATTTATAAGCAACAATTAAAATCGTGAGGTGTGAATGACGGTGGTTTGTTTTTGTTCCTTTTGGTTTCTTTTTGTCTGTTCTTTGTTATATATTTTTTTGTTTTTAATTTATAACGATTGCATTTTTATTAGTGACAATGTGAATGTTGTGTTACAACTTATTACAATAAAGTACATTATTATTATTGTCATTATTATTATTATTATTATATTAAATGTTGACATTATAAAAATTATGAAATAAAGCTTTCTATTTCCTTCAGTATCGTAGAAACCTCAATTACTTAGAAGTAGAAGACCTAATTTAGGGATTCTTTTTCGTTTTGTAACGATTAGCACATATTCAATACTGCAAAGCAAGTTTCTACCGTCGCTAAGCCAGTTTGTGCAATGCATTTTCAAGCAGTCGGCAACTTAACGACTAAGCAATAAATCCGTGCATACAAAGCAATTGAAACATGCATAATTAGACAAAAGTAACTGCGATTCCATGTACGAACACGTGTACTCGCACATCTGCAGACACCAAAGTTCATATTGAAATCACGTTGATATTACCGAACCAATTACTTATTCAAGTTCGACCGTGACAATACAGTTAATATGAACACACGTGAGCACGTCACAAGTGGCAACAGGTAGAGAGAGACTCAAAAGGCATTGAAATCTGTTATTTATTAAGTAAACAGCCGCTAAAATAACACCTGGGGCCACGGCAGGCGCCAGCAATGACAACCACACGGCGTGGAATAGCATCTAGCGAGAGGCAGGAACGGTTCACATCTTTCTAGCTCTCTCGTCGGCCCACGCTGCCGCCACTTTCACAATCGCTAATACGCCGGGCGACTCCTGAAATAACATAACACCGTTTCTAATATACGTCGGTCGGAGCGGTTCGGTGATCGGCGACCAGATTCACTCCTGGCCGGTTCATTGACGACCGACTAGCGCCGCTTGCGAAATTTCACATCATTCACACGATTTTGCCTTTCTTTCTTCAAACATAATAACGCTTTAGCGGTGTACAGTTAGTAGACCGAACTAATATGGTATGTAAATGCTTTCCTTGTGTTCTAATAGGAATCAAATTAAAAATAGAAAGCTTTCTAAGAAGCTAATAATCCGCTTTTAGGTACACACACATTAGTATTAGATAATTACATGTTCTTGTGAAGTTCCGCTTTATGTAACTTAAAATAACATAATGAAAACCGAATAAGTACTAATGGCTTAAGTTTTTTAATCGGTAATGTTTATTTTTCTAACAATCTAGCCTTTATATTAAGACGATACCATGTTTTCCTGCTTCTCGTTTTGTTAATTATAAATGCTAAAGGGAGCCTTCAAGAGTGTAGCATTGTTACAATGCAACATTCCAATAGTTATTCAGCCGCATTCTTTAAAACATCCAGGTTTTTTTAGTGATGTCTAAATCGGCATATCAGTAGTAAAAATAATACAAAACTTATAGATCTCCTTACCTACATCTATAAGCGATAGGGAATATAAGACATTATATCTCTTCTCTATAAATGCACTTTTCTTTCTTTTCCAATTTAATAACAAATATAAATATAATAATATAACAAAAAAACTTCATTTGTTTAGGTATACGGTATATAATTGTATTTGTTTTTTTTTACATTAACTACGTTACGTTTCGGATTTTTTTCTTTAATCCATTTTCAAACTATTTATTTTTTAATTCCTCCCTCTTGGTTATTCACAATTTCTATAAATTAACAAAATTCACATGTAATTTGACATAAAAAACAAACTATAATTTGTAGCCATACCTCATAGTCCTGGGTAATTCCAATCAAGCATATGGATGATTCAACTAGTGAAAACTAGTGTGTCATTTTATAAAAACTTAAACTTTAAATAACAACTTACACACGCATCGACACTAACATATTGACGTGAACAAACACACACATAAAGTGTATATCAGTGCGTATATTTCCCTAACCTTGTTTCTTTTACTTATTATTTTTTATTTTTAAATGTTTGAAACTTCAAAATTTGAAAATCTATAATAATATAATAAAACATGCTTGAAATATTCAAAACCCTGCCCGTTATTGCAACTAGAGAAGCACTGAAATGACGCCATCTAACCTTTTTTTCAAAACAAGTGTATTTCATGTCAATTACAACTTTACTTGCCCTTAAACACTTAAAAACCGATTCTGGAACCGTTGTACTCAAAGCTGATAAGTGGGTATGAATAGAAGACCCCATCCTTACTTCAAGATCTTAGGCACGTATTGAATTGTCCATCATCAACTCCATTAAAATCTTCACCAATTCTTCCTAAATTCCATAAACTATTGCACTTAAATTATATGGTCAGTCCATAATTTATAAACCCAATGCTTCTTTGCGTTCATATCATAAACAGTCCCGTCTACAAGCTCTCCAAATACCTATCCATGATCCTCAAAGCTTACACTGGTAACAGTGATTCCTTTCCGTTACTTCAGACATTTCGTTTACAGACTAAGTGGACTGACGGTGTATCCCTAGGATTTACTTGTTAGTTGCGATGTTGAATCCTTATTTACGACAGTTCCTGTATCCAACACTATCCATTTAATCCGTGAAATCTCTCAATCTCCAACCGGCTGAGTTAGCTCACTTGGTGACATTACCTCTACCTGTGTCCAGTTCCGTGGCTGTTCCTAAGTTTCGGGTGCAACCATGGGTTTATGACATTTTTATGGAAGCATTGACAAGCAATCCTAATATCCTATTCCCAGAAATAATCCAGATACGTAAACACCTTCGTAATCTGGCCACATGGACATAATTCCTCAAACATTCTCCTCACATTCCTTAATTCCGAAGATGATTATATTAAATTTACCATGGAAGTTAAGTCAGATGGTACTTTTCCTTTCCTAAATGTCCTACTGAATCGTAGCTCTGATGGTTCTTTAGAACATCCGTATACCGTAGACTTACACATTCCGTTTGTTACCTAAATACCTTTTCACACCATCATCCTGCCCAGAAGAACGGTGTCATAAATTCCTTAGTTCAAAGGGCTTTTGCCATATCGAAACCTAATTCCTTATCCAGAGAACTATGCTATGCTACCCTAACCCTAATCAAGAATAGCTATCCTAGACACCAGATTCAGCGGACCATAAACCGGCATCTACATTTAAATTGAACATATCCGAAACACAACTTACTCCAAGGTGTTCCGACTATATAGGGAAAATCCTGTCAAGCCACAACATCAAAACCTAACTCTCAACTTTCAGACTCCTTCCCTATCAAACATCGTTATCCTTTTGAAGCTCCTGGTGTTTACTGTATTCCATGCTCCTGCGGCAGTGTTTATATTGGTGAAACAAAGAGTTCGGTGAGCACTCGTGTTGCCGAACATAAACGTTGTACTAAGGCGTCGCGCTAGAGACCGACACCAAATCCAATTCAACTCTATCCATATCCTCACCACCACAGCCGTAAAGTTCGAGAATCCATTGAAATCCACAAACAGCTCAATAACCTGAACCGTCACCCCTACATAGACCCATCTCCGTGTGTTAGACTTTCAGTTTTAGAGCAATAGCAGTAGCAACAGCCCTGAAGATGTCCCTTGCGAGTGCAGACGAAACGCTAGCCGGAAGAAGATCCAGGACGCGGTTCCAGCCTGGAAGCTCAGCAGAGTATGGTCTACATATATATCATGTCTAATGAAAAACGGTTATATTTTGGTTTTGGGTAATGTATGTATGTGTATGTTCATAGGTGAGTGATAGTACGCTGTGACTTAAAAGATTTATTGTTTCCCATTCTTGATGCTTTACAGCTGGCTAACAAATTCAATTCCTTTTAGAAGTGCAAGGTATGGGAAAGCCTAGGTTAGATTCGGTTTTACATGCTCTCCGGCGCAACGCCATCGAGTTGCACACTTGCACAGTGTTGCGCAATTTGAAAAGAGATGGATGGGCATTTTCTCCAGTTCCTCAGAAGATCTACAACCATGTTCCTTTTCTAACCCAATCTTACTCACACGTTCTCAGGTCGACGTATTCTGTAAATTCCTTCTGGTTATAGGTTTCCAGAAGAGCTTTAGCTTACCTTATTACCTGGAGATTCTCCCAATGCTTGAATTTTGTCCGCTCTACTTTACTTTTTTGCCTTTTCGGTATTGCGCTGCTACTTATCCCGCAAAAGAGTTGGCGCCCTGGAAATGGTGTTCTAAAAACCCAATGGGTAATGTTAGTAGATATATTAATAAAAGTCTAAATGTTTGAATTTACCTTTTCAAAAAAGAGATGTTTGAGAGCCTGATGGGAATAAATCTATGTAACTATCATTGGCGGCTCGTGAGTTATGAAAAAGGGTGGGCACAAAAATAAAAATGGATAAATAAATTAAATTCGAAAGTGTGCTTCCTAATTCTTTCATTAATATACTATAGTATCAAATTGTTTTGGCGGCTAGTTTCTACATATGGTAGTCATTGTCTTGTTCAGACATGATAGACGAAAAACTAATTAACGGTAATTAATTTGCTTTTAGAAAAGATAAATCGACAGCTTCGGTGATAGTAAAATTTCTAGATAAACTACAGGCAGGCCTAGATGCTGGGAGATTGTGTGTTGGTTGCTTTTTGGATTTAACTAAAGTCTTTGATCTAGTTAACCACGCAATTATTTTAATGAAACTGGAATGTTATGGGGAGTTACGCTGAATTGGTTTTCATTTTACCTGCACAATAGATTACATTATGTAGAAGTAAACGGAGTGAAATCACATAAGTTATTATTAAATAGGGGTGTGACGCAAGGTAGTGTCTTGGGTCCGTTGTTGTATATTATGTAATGCAATGACATACCAATGGACCATACGGTTATGTTTGCTGATGGCACGTCTTTACTTATAACAAGTGAAAACAAAAATGATGTGGTAAAAGTTGCTAATGCTTCACTGAAGAATATAAAATCGTATTTTCGAACCAATAAATTGTATTTAAACACCAATAAAACTACTGTTGTAGATTTTGGTACTACTAACCGTGTAAAAGGTTTCTTCCATTACATCAAAATTAATAGTGCAAGTGTTAAAGAAATTGTCAATCTTACATTTTTGGGAGTGATTATTGACTGAATAGTATAGCTGAAAACCACATATCGATACTTTACCCAAAAAATAAACAGCAATTGTTTTACTCTTTTCAGATTGAGAAAACATCTTAGTATTGATACTCTGAAAACTTAACTACTTTACTCACTTTCATTTATTAATCTCATATGCACTTATTGGCTGGAGTGTCGCATCCGATTTAGATATTATTTTCAAACTTCAAAAGAAGACTCTACGTATTATGTGTGGCGTTGCACCTCGTACAAGTTGCATACTTTTATTCGAGGCATTGTAGAATATGCCTTTACCGTCTATTTTTATTTATCAGTTATGCACATTTGTTAAAAATAGTTATCAGGAATTGAGTAGTATCACTCATTACCACAATTATAATACTAGAGGTACCCTAGAGTTTCCTCGGTATAATAGAACTCTTAATGCTTCTCTACATTATAAGAAACTTCAGTGATTTGTATTTTTCTGTATTCTTTTATTTAGATACGTATATCTTGAAAAAGTATTTATAAACATCTACGTATACATATAAAAATCTGAATGCTTTCTTTTCACATTAAATTGCATTCAGGCAGGTACTTATTTATTCAGGCATGTAATATAACAGTTTCACATAGAAACGCCTTACCGTAATTTTGAAGCCGCACTCCACGGCAACATGGTTTTAATCGTAGAATGTAGACATTTTAACGACATTCACATATTTACAACTGGTACCAATCTTGATTACTCAAGAGATATTAAATTACGTAATTCAAAGGTCACTTCTTTCATTACTTCGACTTTAAGCCGCCACGGTTTAGTACAGGAAATACTTTACATATTAAATTTGCACAATGTTTGAAGCATTCCCTTACGTTATGTAACAATCGATCACTATGACGCTATAAATAAAAATAGAATCGCATAATTTTGTTTTTTAGCTTTTATGAAATGAATGCAACGGTTCGGCAAAGGAAGTGACTTTTCAATGCTAAAGATACGAATGAATCAGTATTTTGCAGGCGCCACGCTTCGTATTTCTAAATCGCAGAAGCAGGTCAGTCGTGTTTCGTTATATAAGTCCTACCAGTCGTGATTAACTGTGTCGTTAAATTTATAATGAAATTATCTTTTATTATTTATGTTAAGTGCGAGAGGAGACATTTTACTACCTCTTAATTATCATTGATGCCGCTAATTGGTGAGCGTGGGTGAACGTGCTACCTTGCCCTCTAGCTCTCCCCTTCTGTCTAGCGCACGCATTTGTTTCATTAATATAAGGTATCATTCAGAATTAAACGTTTACTATTGCGAGATTTCCCCTCTTTTTTCCTATTTCTAATTCAACTTTTCTTAAAATACAAGTGGGTGTATTTTATTACAAATCCTAGTGCGTTAGAGGTCGTTTCCGTGACGTCACTAAGTGTATTAGAAATCTGCTACGTTGAGGTAATAAGTAACATGGTGACTGCCAACGATTATTTGTATATAACTGAATTAATTGAGGTTAATTTTGTTGCTATTAATTTAAATAGTATTACTCAATGCTTGCGTTTTTTTTTATTTTGCATACTCTGGTAAGAGATCACGTAAAGTGATAATTCGTTTTACTACTGCAGGTTTAATTACTTCCACTTGCAAAAATAACAATAATACTTAATTTTCCGAAACTTCGATGGCTACTTGATACGGCGTAAATGAGCCCAGTATTCGAAATTTATGTTGAAGGTGATTTTGAAACACGTTAAACATAACAGCTTTTAACGATTTTGTAATTTGACCAGGACATGATACGTGATTTTCCTTAATTATATTGGAATTTTATTTTCTGAAAATGCACAAGCAATTACTTCAGATTTGCATTTTATAAATTGTGGAAACGGTGAATGTTTTGAACGTACAGCCACGATAGAGTAAAAGTTGGCGACCTGAAACTGATTCTACGTGCATTATTATAATACTGTAAATAAATACGAAAACAAATACGTAATAGGATTTTTTTTACCTTTATTTGAGGAGAACTTCCTATTAAACCAACAAAACTAAACTGCATTTTTAAAATAATTCTATATTGAAATATAGTAGTTTAATTGAAATAGGGAAATAAAGAAAAAACTATCAAAACGTTTTGCCATACAACTTTTGTTTCATTTGCAAATCAAACATATTTCCAAGGAAACGATCTGTAGAAATATAAATTTTCGTTTGTTTAATAGCTTATTTATTTAATAACATATTCATTAAATTATTATACCTATTTGCATATTTAGTCGTTAATTACAATAAGTGATATTTGGCTTCTTTTTCAAAAAAAAAGGAAAACATTAGTGTAAGACAAAGAACGATTGTTAGAAATATCCACATATTGCCTTTAAATGCTACCTTTTTGTACTATGCGCTGTAGAAATCCTTTCCCGTTTGCGGTGTTTTAAGAAAAAATGCTATTGTTAGATAAAGGTAGTTTTTGATGCTTAATTCTTCTGTTCGGTTCTCTTTTGCAAACTGCAGCTCATTTAAATACATGTAAATAAATGGGCTTACAAAGAGGAAAAGCTTTGTTAATACTATGCGTTTCATAGGGCAAAAGTTATTCTTTATAAAATATTCAGCTTTCCTTCAAATTGAATTTAAACTTTGTTGTAAGAATGGACCAAAAATTCCACCATAGAAACCACACACCGCCAACACAGAACATCGTACGTTTACGCTTTCATGTTGGGTTCTTCATCGAATTTTAAATTGTGAATTTGCCACAGCCCAATGGCTGGTGTTATAAGAAGATATGTTATGTTCTTGTAAACTATTTGTAAAAAATCTTTAAAAAAGTATAACGAAGACAATCAGGGATTTTTCTCTAATGAATTCAATGCGTATATTTCTTACGTACTGGAAAACTTCGACTAGATAAATATATTCTTCGTAGCATTTCGGGAGCTCCATTATAAGTACTTCTTGACCCCTCCCCCGTAGTCTACTACTATAAATAATTAGCATGTTAATATTACTAATCGCAGAAGGTGCATAAAACATTAGATAAGGCGAAATAGGTTAAATGTCACAATCGCTGAGAGGTTTTGATCAGTGGCGGAGCTGTCCGGAGCAAAGGTTGACAAATCGCTAGAGTGTCGCAGGCAATAGAAACACTATCAAATAATGAAGCAATAACAGCCCAAAACGAGAGATAAAATAGCATCCAATACAGTACATCGTTATAAACGCTAGTCGCACTTCCTCACCAACAACAATTCCTTCATCTCACTCTAGATTCTATAAGTTGTACGATTATAGGGGAGGCCAGAAGTCAATATGTTGCTAAAATTCAGCAACGAGGTGGCATTATAAAAAAGCAACGATTGAAAATGTCGGTCCTGTGTTTGGGAATACTCAATAATTCCTTTCCCCTTAAGTTTACACGATGATATTGTTCCCGAAACCGTAGCCTGCCAAATAAATATTCAGGTAAGTATACGATTCCTTGGAATACTCAAGTAAAACATCGCGAGTATACAACATCCCCATAGTTAAAACTTGACAAAATTAGTGATTCATTTAATAGTTACTTAGTAGTTTTATTAAATGAATGGCGATTAACGAAGATTATTTTCAGGACAGCGAACTTGCGTACAAGCAACGAGGTGTTGCGATGAAAACGTAAATGTTTGTTCATTGATATATCCATTTTTTTACATATTTTGACCATTAATAGATCTTTCAGCCTGCTCACGCCGTTTCTTAGGCCCCAAAAACAATAAGCTGAGACTTACCAATATTTGTGGCGAGTTGGACCCTGCTTGCAAATTTGTTCGAGGTCTGAATGTATCTGTTGCTGATAATCTCCCAGTTCAGATGGTGGAATGAAGCGATATAATTGCGGTTCGTCGGCATTCAAGTGATAGTTATGGTGAGTTATGACAGAAGGTAGTCAGATATGTATAAGTTAAATAAAATAGGGCTTAATATAGAACCCTGTAGTATACCACCCCTAACAGAGGTTCCGACATTTGATTTTTAACTTTACCTTGTCGGATCCTGTTACTAAGATACGAAGCAAAGAAATCTACGGCGGTGTTGCAAAACCAGGAGATTTTAATTTGAGTAGCAAGATCTCATGGCGAATGGTATCAAACGCCCTGTTGGAATCCAATAGGATTAGCGCAGTTAAGTGACCTCTATCATTGCTCGCAGTATATCGTCCATAATCTAGGACAAAGCTGTTACACAGCTGTGGTCAGCGGGAAGCCAGATTGAAATGAAGGTAAAATATTTTGGGCATGAGTGTAATACACAAGCTGGTTTGCTAAACATCTTTCTAAGATCTTACTTAAGGTGAGTAAAATGCTTATTAGACGTAAATCAGCGATAGTATTTACCTGTCTTTTATTTATATATTATTATAATTTCATAAGTTTGTTTTTTAAGCTACTTTTTCGAAAAAAAAAAAATGTGAAACATGATAACCCTTAATTTTATTTTTTGTCGACTCGCAGCCTTTTGAATTTGTGACCATGACAGTGATCATACGTGCCAGAGTTCTCTCTTGAGTGAGTATCGAGTTATCTGAAGAAGTTTTCAACATATTTTAATAATAGCAAAATTATGTATGTTATGTTTATTATGATAGTTCCTGTATAAAATGTAAAATTTAATTTGGTTATTACATTTGGAGTGATATACAAAAACCATGTAAGCTGAATTAATTGAAGAAAAAGGTAAACAGTTAAAACCCAGTCCATAAATAAATGATAGGAGACAGCACTGAAAAAGAAATATTCTATTTTATGTTTTTAATTAACATTCCAAAAGCGTCTTCACCGCCGTACTGCTGTGAAAATGCTTCTTACAAGTCGTCATTAAAATAAAATAATAATAGCACCACGCCCTTCCAGAGAGTTGCCAAGGAAATATCATATATATAATATAATTAAACAAAATTAATCCCTGTCTTGCTAAAAAATGAAACTAGTTACTAAAAGAAAGAAATAAATACCTCCCCTGTAAAAGAAAAATGATCTGATAATGTAATCTCCTCCTGGTGCGACAAAAAGACATTTAATTTTGAATTGATCTATTTCTACTGACCTCCACTTCCTCATAATATTGCAAAAAATTCCCGTTATGATTTTATACGCCTATTTTCTCCCGATATATCGAGTTTACATTCCCTCTGGCTTAGTGAAGAAGCCTTTCTAATTGTGCTGACACTGCCGAAAGCGTACGGAAAACTCTGACATGAGCAACTTTTATCACGCCGTGACTGTACCTAAGTGTAAGTAGATATTGCACATATAAGAGTAGTAAACACGAAAGAAGCCGTTACAAAACGAAAAGTGGCGACGCTTAAGGTTGTTGTTAAGTTAAATATTTTTATGTCGTCCAATGTTACCGTAATGAGTTTAAATATCTAAAAATCATTGATCTTTATCTTATCTTTGAAACCATCTTCGGTACGAACCGGTACGAGGGTGGTCATTAAAGCAACGAAGTGTTTGCACCCAATTAACACCTTTCACTACACTACCAGTATGTAAATGTTCTTGGACAAATTATTGCTGAATATACATTTCGATCTACTTCAATGAAAGTTCGGAAATTAAAGGTATACATTAGGTATGCAGTTTACTCATTAGAATAAAGATCATTCTTGAAAGGAAAATCGTTAGATAAAGTACTCGCAAATGCCTGCTAATAATACATGCTACCTATCACATTATTATCATACTCCAAGTGTTGATTTCAGAAGCTATACGGTGTAATCCTAAGTTTTATCTGGCTATAAATTGAACGACTAATTAGCAACGACTGCATTCAAATTTACCCAAAGTTGTTTGTAATTTTATTGCTGTAAGATTACCTGCAGGATGCAATTGCGGTAATACAGTTACAATTAATGTTAAAATTATGCTGAGTATCAAATAACAATGTAACTTTACGACTTATAACGCATGCATATTCATTAAAGAACTATTCTACAAGACAAAATGAAGGGATTATAATACAAAATATTATAATATTTGCGGGTTTATTGGGTTACAATGTTGTTAATTGCGCGTTTATCCAACAGTTATTTAGCTATGGATTATTGAGAAATATTTTGTTGTGACGAGCAACGAGTGGGCTTAACTACATTGAAATAATGTAGACTAAATTGAAACGGGCAACAAAGTTAGTATAACACGGAATAGCTATTATGGGACACAAAAAGAGACCACCTCCGTGTTTATATTACCAAAGCCCATACACAGCATTTACCGTAATATCATTTAGGCAGACATGAACATTTCTGCATTGGAAAGCTATTAACTCGGTACGAAACAAAGAGGAGCATGTGTGTACACATGGCACAATATTTCGCCGTCTATGTATTTATGTGTGTATGCTGTGTGCCACTGGAGTGTACAAACACATACAGGTGGTGACGTCACACAGGAAGTGCCGGCCTACGCTGTGAGGAGCGGCCCGTGCCAATGCCGCGGCCCACAAGCTACCACCAACAACAATAACAGTTGCCCGCTTAAAGTTGAGCGCAGACAATGAATGCACCTTTCAAAGAGCGGTCGTATTTATGATATGCGTCCGAAACGCGTTGTACGGCTATACCGCTCAATAAATATGATCTCGTTTACTGGTATTAAATTTTATCGAGAATAATCCGATAAAAGCGGTTTTAGTTACATTTTCATGGTTACTGTCGTAGAAGGAATAATACAAAAATATTTAACTAGTGAAATATACCTACATTTCATTCCCAAGGCCAGGTTTATATTTACGTCTTTTAGGTTACCAGAACCAAAGGAAATGGAATCCGTTTGATATAATTTGATTATAATATAACATTTTTAAAAGGAATTAATAGAGCAGTCTACTGTTATATAGAAAAAATAAAATGTGTACTGTATAGAACATCAACAATTGAAAAAAGATTTATCAACTGGTAATATACCATACTTCGGTCTGCTAAACTTGAAAATCACATTAAATTATTTGTGAATACTTTTTCGAAGTACGATTTTCTTATTTTCTCGTTGGTAATTTTATTGTTTCGAGCATATCTTGAGTTAAGAACGATTGCTCTGACCGTAATAGATATCAAATTAAAGAGAATTGCATTGCCTACAAATATTAGTAAATTATTTTTTATTCCTCTGTGGTTTCATTATAATGGGCTTCATTATGACGAAACATCTTTTTTTTTTTAATGAATAAAAATTGAAAATTCACTCGATTGGCTAAAAAAAGTAAAGTCGTAAAATTGTGCTTTGCGGAAAGTGTAAGCGTTAATTTTTGCGTAAAGTTTGTACTTTGACTTGTTTTTTTTCAATATTACATTTATTTTTATTGGTAGTATATGTTATGCATTTTATTTAAGACATTTTCTTTATTTTTGTGTGCGATTATTATTATTATAGCTAACATTCATAATATTATAATAATAAGCCCGGGAGGGAACCTGTAACCCCTACCGGGCGCGTCCCCCGGGTAGCGGATGGGGGAATGCTCTTTGGCCATCTGGCCGGAGGGTAGGAGGGATAAAGTACCTCCCGTGGACCAACAGGAGAACGGCTCGTTTTCGTGGGTACCCTGGGAGTGCTCGCGGACTGTTTTGGCTTTTCTCGACCGGATAGTCTTCGAGCTGATGTGAGTTTTCTCTGCCGAGGGGTGCCTGCGGGACGTAGTCAGAGGCCAGCCCCTTCGGGCCTTGATCGGGAAGTGCGCGACGGATGCAGAAGTCGGAATCTGCAATGCCCCGGGCGAGTTCCAGTCCGTCCGTGTATGCCGGACTGGTAAAGTGAAGGTCGGGCCTCAGGGAACTGGGGTAGGAGGAAAGATCTCCGAGGGTACACCCGTTCCTGATTATTTCAACCCGCCCCTTCGCGCACGAAGCGCTGGTGAACAAACAACAATGGAGAACGTACAGAGAACACCCCCCCACAAAACCAAAGCAGAGACCTGATACTCCTCAGGTCCTGGCGAATCCGGTTCTTCCGGCTATCAGCGGGACAGGAACCGTGAAAAGAACTACGCCAAAGCTCTTGGCATCCCAGAGCAAAGTAAGAGCAAGAGTCCCTGAATGCGTACAGAGTCGGAACGACGCCGAAAGCTTAGCGGCCAACGGCGCCGGCGGCGGAGGCCGTCTCAAAGAGCATTTGAGCTCGAGTGCCAAGCTCGAGTTCATCTTGAAGATGAGAGCCGAGGAGGACAGGGAACTTGCGAAATGCAAGGATACCCTAGCACGGATGAAGGCGGCGACGGAGCGCCAGAAAAATATGTCTATGGACATTAAGAACGGGCTCAAAGAGCTGACGGAGGCAGTGGACTTCATAACCTTCTGCAGGGCCAGTTGGAAGAAAGCGGAACAAGACGCCAAGTCCACGGCTCCTGAGGAACTACGGGTCGTCCAACCTGTCCCCAAAAAACGCACGGCAACGTCTCCTGCAGAAACGGAGACGGACAAGAGGAAGAAGGGTGCCTTGGATGTGGCACTGGCTCAAGTTGGGGTCCGAAAGGAGAAAGAAGTTCAGCAGAAAGACGACGATGAACCAGACGAGCAATGGAGGGAAGATCGTCGTAAGAGAAGAAGAGATAGGCGAAAAGAGAGAGCGGCAAGGAAGAAAGCCGAAGCTGCTGCTCAAGAAAGGCCTGGTCCAGACCGTGGCAGGCAGGGGGGAAAGGCCACCAGGAAGCCTAGGCCTAACGCCCTACTGATAGGGCCCCAGCAGGGCAAATCCTACGCGGAAGTGCTAGGAGCAATGAGGAAGAGCGCCGCAACGGATAATATGGCCACTGACATACAAATGGTCAGGAAAACCAAGGCCGGCAAAATATTGGTGGAATTGCGGCGAGACGCCAAAAAACGGAAGTTGTACTGTTTACCGAACGTAGGATACCTCTGCGAATACCGCTAGTGGTCGATACCGAGATGATCACGACATCTGAGTCTGTGAGATACCTAGGAGTACACCTGGACAGTCGTATGACGTACTGGGACCATATCTGCTTCGCGGCAAATAAAGCGGCCCAGAAGGTCACTCTACTCAGCCGACTGATGGCCAACGTCGGTGGGCCATCGGCAAGTAAACGCCGACTTCTGATGTCGGTATCGGAGTCCATTCTCCTGTACGGCAGTGAGATCTGGGCAGACGCGCTCCGAAAGGAGAAGTACCGCAAGAGGATGGCCGCAGTCCAAAGAAGAGGAGCTCTCCGAATAGCAAGTTCTTACAGGACGGTCTCGGAGGCAGCGGCTCTAGTTATAGCAGGAGTAATCCCTATAGACCTTCTAGCCAAGGAGAGAAGGCAAATCTACCTGGATAAGCTGGAAGGCGGATCAACAGGCAGGCGGGATATGAGAGAGCGTAGCATGCGACTCTGGCAAGAGCGATGGGACGCGGACACAAAGGGCAGATGGACGGCCGAATTGATTAGGGATCTCTCAGTCTGGATGGACAGGGATCACGGAGAGGTCGACTATTACCTCACTCAGATGCTGACGGGACACGGGTACTTCAACGATTACCTACACAAGATAGGGAAAGTGGATAGTGCCTCCTGTCGGTACCAGGACAGCGACCGTGACGATGTTTGCCATACATTCTTCGAATGCGTAAGGTGGAAGTCGCACAGAGATGAGCTGGAACGAGATGTCGGGGTGCTCACGCCGGCAAATTTAACTCGGACGATGATGCGAAGCCGTGACGCATGGCACAGGGTCTCCACTTTTGCCAAGACGATTTTGATGACCAAGAAGCAGGAGATGGACGGACGTTAAATACGGGGCACCACCTCGACGGAATGTGATAAACGATACCGAGGTGGAATCTTGCTCGACGGGGAGGTTTTTTAGTGGGTGAGAGTCCCATACACCAGGCTAACGGCTTGAAGGTGCATAAAGCATTTTTCCTCCTACCAAAAAAAAAAAAAAAATTATAATAATAAGAAAGAAAAAATAATTTTAGCTACTGCTTTGTCTTCTGTTCTTTGAAATCCGTTTTTGTTATAAGGAACCAAGTATAATTTCCTCATCAACTCTCATTCCAAAATCCCTGGTAATGGCGCTCAATAATAATATAATCTATCTCTATTTTCACAAATCACACGCATATTTATATAAATACTCAAATTTGTTATATAGAATCTGGGTGTAGTTCATTTTTTTTTTTTTGAGAAAGCATATCATACACACACATATTTAAGTTCAGAACGAACTTTGCGATTCCCATGACTTGGTGCGACGAAACGCGCTTTGTAGTTATTTATGCAGACTAGCGGCGAACTGGGTTCACGTCTAGATTGGCACCGATTTCAGGCGATTTGTAGGTCTCTGCGCGGAGCTAGCGGAAGAGGGGTGGTCGCATTATATGCAAGAATTACATTTAAGTGAGACCAGCTGTATCTTGGCCCGCTACCTGCTGGTTGATCGAGTCACGCGTCATCAGTATATGTCAGTGCTCGACACTCTCGAGGAAGAATCTCCCACTATCACAGTAGGCAAGGGTGTGAGTCAGACGGCCGTCAGAGATCGGCTATCGAAAGTACAAACATATGTAAAGGGCCGTCGCATACGGACTTCGGTTTAGACACTTCCCCGCAATAAAAAATATTTTCAAGAATATTTAACATTTATTAATTATAGTAATAAATGTAGTATTGATCTGGGATGACATTCATATCTTTCTCAGGGTAAAAATTATGAAAATGAAATAAAAAATATAATAAGGGAGTTATTCCTGAAAAATACATCATAATAGTAATTTGAGTAAGAAAAAACAAGCCATTTGCTTAGGTAAACAAACAGAGAAAATAAAAATGGTATTTCCCATTCTTTGTAAGAAATACGTCCGCTTATGCTTAGAATATGTATTATATTTTACTCGACGATCTTCGCTTAAATAACTGATGTGCTCTGTGTTGTGTTATGTCTTTGTCAATATAAAATCATAATAACATCTTAGTTAGGTGAGGGAATGTAAACAAATGGCCCACACATGTACGTGGAATTGAAAAACTAAATATATGCAATTTTCAAAGAAATACGTTAGTATTTATATTTAGGTAGATAAGTTTCCTGATAAGAACTAAAATTAATAGGGGGTGGTTAGCCCGAGATTGGCCCCACCAGGTATCATAATTCCTGTACAACAAATTCATTCATTTACCATGATATGCTAAATGAAAATGATATTAAAAACATCAACGTAGAGTGCAGACGAGTTATTATGATACCTTTGTTTCTTAGATTCAAGTTACGTACATCTATTCGGAATTGATTCTTTTTTACAGAAATAAGTAGGGATTCTAGTTGAAATTATGAAATGAAATAGAGATATTTAATGTAAAAGAATATGCTATTTCTTTTCTAACCAATCACGCTGGTGTGGTATGCATGCGATACTCTCTGAAATCTTGGAATAACGAAAATGTACCTAATACAATAATTTTGAACTGTTTGTATACGTTTCTTCGATGTATTCATCCATGCATGGCCAATATACGCTGAAGAAATAAGAAAACTGTAATAGTATCATAGAATTATAAAGCAAAATTTTGGTTGATAAATAAGACCGTTGCTTCTTCACTCTAAAAGAATTATCCATATGCAATCCCAGGCTTTTGCACATATTAGTTAAAAGCAACCGGGTACCATTTAGCGTAAGATAAATAACATCATCGCGTTTGGAGATGTTTAAATGTAGACCATAGTTACTACAAGATTGTGTTAAAATATATATATAAATCGTCCTGGACTGTGAGAAATGCTTTCAAAATATGAAAAGAATCAAAAGAATAAGTTCACTGTGTAAGATCTGCATACGTTTCTACAGAACAATTTGCGATATTATTAATTAAATATAAAATATGTATAAATGAAAAACAATTGGGGATTACTTGACCAACCCAGTGGGACGCCTTTGTCGATGTTGAGTCGCGATGAGACAGCACCGCCAAGTATCACAGACTGTTTCCTCTCAACTAAAAACTCTCTAACAGCTTTAATAGCATTATTGGGCAACCCAATAAGGTGCACAATTGCCAGCAAAATTTTGTGATTAGTGGTATCAAAAGCCTTGCTAATGTGGAGTAAAACAGGAAGAGTAAGCCAGCATTTATCTGTAGCTTTTAAAATATTATTCAGTGACAGTCAACATCACAGTCTCCCAAATGTGTTTCATTGCTAGTTCCGTAATATATCATGATACTGTATATATTCTCGTAGTCAAGCATTCATGATTCTTTCTGGTATTTTGGAGAGAACTGGTAACACCCTGATAGGTTTAGTTAATCGCCTTAATTTTTGATGGAACTTCAAATCATGCTCGTCACATAGATTCTCCGGAAGAACATTGAGGCGGGAATGCAAAAAAATTCTGACATATTTACGCCTGTTGGAAAAGTAAGAAGAAAAACTGGCCTATAACAGAAAATATGGTTAAGTAGATTGACAATATTCCATACCTGTCTTTGAACATTTTTCCAAAACAATCAACTTATACTAATTTCAGAGTGCAACCTCATCGGATGTCAAATATATATTAAAATTCATCATTTCCCAAGAGTTTCTTTATTTGTGGACCGCCGAAAACTCCTCCTTGATTTTTGCAGAAAAAAAAAACAGTTAAATAAGTTTTTAAATAAGCACACGTTTTGCCCTTTATTTAACGCTTTGACGAAGTTTTTCAATTTCGGTGACGTCAGTGACGGATATGGTTAACATGTGAAACTATTTTGCGTCGCTACCAACCATTTTGGAATGTAAAAATAGTGGGGCATTATATTTAGTTCTTCGTAAAGGTGAATGGTTCCAAAAGCAACAGAAGACAAGGCAGGAGCCAAAATTATTTCTGCATGTATCTTATTATATTAAAATAGCACAATAAAAATAAAAGAATGAGTGAAATTGCATTACACACTACAAATATAAAAAATAAAAGCTAGGTATGTACTGGAAAAAAGATAGATTTTCATACTTTCACTTATTTGGTAATAACTTTGGTATTTATCCATGAATTTTTGTTTAAATCCTTTGTTCTTTTCGTAAAACCGCAAACCCTTTGCAGAAATTGACAACCTGTTTGTAGTTAACAGAGGAAATTTTCAGTTTTCATTTTGGCCACAAAAACAAACTTTTTTCCTAATGTGGTCCACTGCAATAAAACTATTGATTTTGGAAAATCATGTTATCAATATTAGTTGAACATTCAATTGCTTCTAATTCGGTATCTTTTACGATCAGATAGCTCGTTCCTAACTAAAAATATGGCCTGATCAACAAAACTATCTAATAAAAAATATATATCTCTAAAATGTAATCGTAAAAACCAAATCTAATGAAATTTTTAAGTTTAACGGACCAGTACATGTACATCTGAAAACTATAGTTGCACCCCGTCCTGGACTGGACAAAATGACTGTAAGCAAGTATAATTACACTGAGAAAAATAGATAATAAAAATAGTGACAACAAACTCTGCAATTAGTTATATTATAATTATATTAGTATATAGTATATAGTTTTTCTAATAAACAGTAGTATGTATATGAATGTATACTATTTATCAGATAATGTATTATTGTGCCCAGTTAATACCATTTATTATATTTATAGTATGTACATAACATAAAACAACCTGTTATGGAGCTACTTATTTACTGTTGATTATTCTTTAAATAACAGCAACGTTTCGATAGAATAACTATCTTTTTGAAGCTTATATTAGTGTTATAATCAACATATAGTATAAGCTTGAAAAACATAGTAGTTCTATCGAATCGTTGCTATTATTTAAGGAATAATCAACAATAAATAAGAAGCTTCATAGCAGGCCCTTGTTTTAGTTTATGTTACGTATTATTGACAGCGGAATAATGTTAGAAATATTTATAATATGTAGTAATATCTAATTTTCTCCGTGTAGAAGTCGCTTGCAGTAATTTCAAGCAGCGGTTTGTTAAAGCGGTCTTCGATTACAACGACAGGCAGAATCAACAAATTAAAGGTAAGAACTTCCTGCTTACAAAAAGGACATTCAATACATTGGCGATTCTTCTATAGGTTTAAATAATGCATGTACTTTTACTTAAGAGAGATAACTCATATTTCTCATAGTTTATTTGCAATTTGATATTTTCCAGGTAATCTTAAACACGCGAAGGTTGTTTTTCACTACAAGAAAGGTTACTCCGAGGACATAAACAATTATCGGTCTGTAAGTTCCTTTCCAAGTTTTTATAAATCATTTGACAGAGCCACTTACGATCAACTAACTTTGTAGTTATTAACGATACGTCATAGCAGATTTCAATTGGAATTGTTAGGGATAGAAATATGAATACAGCATCTTTTGAATTTAATACGGAGGCAATTTTGTTTCACTTGCAAAATTAAGGTAAATTGCATCCCATAAGTTGCGACAAAATTTTCTGTATGTAAATCAATCACTACAACTGAGTAATACTGATAAGTAGTTAACTTCAAAGATAATTTTTTTGTTAGATATTCACTTAAGAATTATTTGAGAATCAATGATGAAAATCTTAACACATTAAGAATTGTTGCGTAAGTACTTCTTTTTTCTCAATGTAATAAAGCAATTGCAAGTTCCGAAAAATGAGGCAAGCAACTCTAAAAAAATGAATATCCTATAATACAATGGTTTTATAATGTCCAAGTTTACATATTATGCTTATCATTATTTAATTACTGTCAAAATAATAACATATTTATATGCCCATCTATACTTGTATATTTAATATGTATAGGTTTTATACATTTAAGCAAATAAATGATTTAGATACACGTAAATGCAAACCTACGTGGCTTTTATTTGTATCTGCTTATAATATAAATCAATGTTATTACAGCTAACAGTTTTTTGTCGTTTTCTTTAAGCATTAGTTTCACTGCAATCTTGTAAACGCTAAAACTGAATAAGTAAGCAGCTTAATGTCGCCGCGCTAACCGTTTCTACACGTGCATTCTTATTTTATTGCCGATTGAAATACTAATAGTAATAATCTAGGGACAAACGTGGGCGGTCATAGTCGGCAGTTAGATCGTTACGTCATAATTAAATTCGAAATGTCAAGCGCTCGTATAATTGCACTCTTTCGAAATTCATTGATGAGGTCCAATCGCGTGCCTGACACGAACACGTTAGAAATTATTATAATTTTATGAATGAACTCGAAAGTTTTGCGTAGGCATCGTGCCGGGCATGCATACGACAACGTTAACGTTAGTTTCGTAACTTTTTGAAATTTCTACGTCGTCATCGACGGCGACGTTCCGTTTTCCATTCAACGTTTTCCCGTTCGACGATCATTCGAAGAATGGTGTCAAATATTTTATTAATGTGTGCGAGTCCATAAAAGAGACATTGCTATAATGGCGTATAATTTGTTGAAATTATAGTAGTACTACAGTAGCAGTTTATTATAATACAAATTTGGTTAAAATATTAGTCGGGACCATGCTTAATGGAGAATGTTTATTTTACACTGTTTAAAAAAACAAGGGTGAAGTGTAGATATACAAATAACAAATATTTTCTCTACAATATTTACCGCCTTAACACTGAAAAATTTACGGAGCGTTACATAATATTTAATAATAATATGAAATATAACAATAACATGTATTAATAATCTTGCATTCTTTGTCAAACAGGGTTATAATTTTAAAATAAAACTCTTGAAAAAAAATAATAAAAAAGAAAATAATTGTGTAAAAATACAATTAAAAATCATAATTTTAATTGTAAAATGTTTGAATGGGGGCTATGAAATACTAAATCAATGTAAATTAACTTTTGAAAAAGACGGAATTCCCTTGAAACATCTGGATAAATGTAATCGAATTTAAGATTTTAAACAGATTAAGAATTAAAACATGGCCACTATTCTCAACAGTTATATTTTAAAATAATGACATGTATGATATGTGGAGAGCGTATTTACGACATGATGACTGCCGTAATATGAATAAAAGAAGGATAAAAATATGATTTCTATCAGTTAACATAGTCGAAAAATACGCTGGGTATTTTGCTGAGTGATTGTGTGTCAGATACAGAATTCGATATACCATCTCCAATCCGTATGTATGTAAGAATTTATTTCTGCAGACTACAAAGTATGAAACATGTCAAAACAAAGGATTCAAAGTTATTATATGTATTTTAAAGAAAATGCAAACATATTAATTAAATATAGGAAATAATAATAATAATATGAACACCAAACAGAAACCTATGACTAATTAAAGTTATGATTTAAATACTCTTATAAGGAGACAGATTACAAGTTGACACAACCGCTGTTTAAAAATCAGGGGGTGCCTCCTTGACAGATATTGGAAGCTTGTAAACTTTTACGCCAAATACTAGAGGGACTGCTGATATAATGTCAACCTAGATTTGGAAGTGACTAGGTCAACTTTATTTCTTCTATTATAGTTATGAGGATCGCAAATTGCCTGAATCTCTATTTTTCATTGCGAATGTAAAAAGCTACTGCATAGATGACGGTACATGGTAACGTTAGCACTTTATACGATTTGAAAACAGTGGGTGTTTCAAATTACGAAATAAAAATCACAATGAGTTGAGATTATGCAATAGCTTTCCGTAGTGAATCTTCTAGTTCAGTAACTCGTCAAACCAAACGCCCCGTAATTTGCTGCTGTCGGATGAAGCTAACTCGTTATCGTTTAAATTTAATTTTAAGTAAAATTCCGGAGTAGATCATATTGATGAGGGTGAAATCTTTGTATGTACTCTCATTTTCATTAAAAGTATAATAGTTTTTTTTTTCCAGCCATGTGGTAACAGAATCTAACATAGTGTTACACACACCCTCCAACTCAATGTTTTCCTTATCTGCAGCCATTAAGGTAAAATCATCAGCATATAATGTAATCAATGTATCACAAAAATGTTGGAGCAGGTCATTAATAAATAGAAAAAACAGTACTCGAATATAATATGGAACCTTGAGGTACTTCAATATTAGATCCTAAGTAACAAGAATTACAACATTAACTAGTTCTGTAATTCCAGTTTTACCCTAATCTGCAAAAAAAAATTCACAATAAAAGTTGGAACCCATCGCTGCAAGTTTGTTTGCAAATAGCTTAATAGACTTCTCTAAAATAAGAAGCGTTTCTTCAATAGGGACACTAGGAAATACAAACATGATGTCAAAAGACACAAGTCTGTCTGAGGTATGGACTTTTAATACTTTCAGTTTTTTCGGCTGATCATCCTGCCTCTAACGTCAGTTCAAAATGAAAATGAAGCGACTATTTTGCTAGATGATAAGTGCGAGAATTTATGTTGGAGACAGTAGGTCTTTGAGTATTTTTGATTGGAGTTGAGAACTACGCTGAGAAAAAAAATGCTGATTCAACCAATATTGATTCACCCAAGCAATTTTTGTACTTAAATATGTTCAAATCACTTACATGTTTAAATAAATTATGCAGAATTGGTTGCACGAATATTTTTGACTTCAATGATACTTTATTCAATAATCGTTTAAGTGTTGCATGAAGAAATTAATCCTTTTAAATCAAAATTTTACTATTAACACTCAGAAAATGATAGGTGTTGGGTTAAGTGCTATTTCAAAATAATTTTTATTTTGTTGTATTAAATAGCAAAATCGGCTGAATTACATTGTTAGAGTAAACCATACCGGTATTCAATTTTCTTTGCAGAAGCTCAGGTATTATGATATTACGCGTTCATCACGTCATAGTAATAAGATGAAGTGCAAAACACCTGGACAGGTATAGAATAGGACGAAACAGGGTTTATTGAACATAACATTTCTGCCATTGCGTGTACTACCAGTCACTTTTTATTAATTAACTAATTTTACATTTTGATTTTAATGGAATTCACCAAAAATATGCCTTTCCCTTTAATAAGGTCAGTGTTCTCAAACAAATTTAAAATGGTTTAAACAAATCGCAAAACACCAAACATTTTAGCTGCGACAATATTTTATTTCTTTTCTGTGCATATTTACAACTCATATATTGTCTTCGGTATTGTTGTAAATATTGACACTTTTATGAACTGCATAAATTAACCTTCTTAAGTTAAATTCAGCCACTACACGTAAACAAGTACCCTCTTTATTGAAGTAAATATTACTTGGAACAAGTAAACTATTGGTTCGAATTTACTCAAAAAACTATTTTATTTTTCTGAAATCAAATAGATTTCCGAAAATTCATATAAATACATTATTTGCTTAAGTAGTTTATGCTTTTAGTTAAGGTATCATATGCCCCACCTAACGAAATGGAACACTTCCCTAACAGCCACAAATATACCAGAGATATTTTTAAAAATACATTTGACAAATATTTTTCGTGAGAGGTTTTTGAATATATTTTTTATAGTTTATCTAAATATAAATAAAATATACATTTGAAATATTTACTCTATATTTTAAATCAATAAGTTTCGTATTTGTAAAATATTATTTATATAAAAATAGAGATTTTTTTATGCAATCATACAAAACTATTTAATTTAATAACATCAATAACAAAAAGCTATATGAAACTTTCCTGGAAAATAAAAAGAACGACATATCTGGAGGTGTCTAAAAGGGAATAACTTGCTTCTTCACACTCGCCATACAAAGTTAATAATCAATAATGCCTCAAAAATATAATATAGTAAATACAATAAATAATTAAAATCAAAAAATAAAAAATTAATACTAAAGTTTGTCAAAGTAGAAGTGGTATATATCTTTCTGAATTATGAATTATATTATTTCTTTTGGTTTGGTACGAATGAATGCACATAGCAGTTATCTTGTTGCAATTATTGTAGCTCCTACGTAATATATTTACGTTTTATGTGAACGCAGATATATTAATGGAAGTTACAGCGCTCAGCTTACAATTAGCTACTAACGAAATCATAATTTTAGATGTATATTATCTAATTTAATCATTAAACTATCATTTTAAGTAGCTATTCAATATGTATGAATATTTTACCCAATTTATATTATTATACGTATCAAATGTATAAAAGCAAAAATTTATTTTGTTATGTGAAATAAATATTTACAGAGATACAAAGCAAAATATTCTTGCAGAGCTAAGAAAAATATATTGAGAAAGCATTTGCAATAAAATATAATGTGTGCTACATAACATATATATATATATGTAAAACCTTTTCCTAATATATTTTTTATAATATATTTTATACATATTATCTTAATATAACTAATATTCAAGAAAAATTCAATATTTTCTAAATATTTCGCAAATATGAAATACATATAGTTGGCTGCCGGGTTAATTCAATATTTGGTATTCCTGATATATTTTTTTCCAAATCCTAAAGGAAAAGTATCAATATATTGTATTCAGATGTTACATAACTGGAGTTTGTAGCATTTGAATAGTTTTAATATTCTTCCAATTTGGGTACTTCTCTTAAACAACCAACTCCTTAGCTTCCACCAGATTTCGCTTTACAATGCAAATAAAGTATTCAAGAAAATTAGAATTTAAACTAGATTCTATTAGCAGACTTTCATGATATAAAACGTTTTAAGTAGTAAATTGCGAATCTGTGTCCACAATAAAAGCTCAGGTTATAAGTAGTTTCCATCCATGGTTTGTTTTTCATTGTAATGTACGTAAATAAACTTAAGGCAACTCAATCACATTTAAAGCCATCATTTCAATATTTACCAAGCAAACTAAATTATATATATGGGTAGTACTTTTACTGCACATCTTTGTAGAAAAGATCGAAAACAAAACAATAATAAAAAACTGATTAGTTTAAAATTAAAAATTATTGTATGAAAAGATTTAAAAGGTGTATATAAACACTTTGATTTAATTAAATAAATTTATGTATTGTTGAATTTACAGTTGATATCACATATTTTTTATTTATGATATCAACTGTATATTATTATATCTTGCTCAATTGTGTGTAGAAACATGCCAGGTATGATACTACGCTCAAGAGAAGTATATTTATTCAAAATAGTTTCTAATTTGACCATAAAACTTGAGGACTTTCAGTTACTGTTACTAAAAAAATCGATTCGCGAATTTTCTGCTTTTATTTTATATTTTATTTATTATTACAGTTCTTAGCAGAAATACATTAATTCGTTAATTATGTTACACTGTGAGAAGCTTGCAATAATTTCAAAAATCGATTCAATAATTTTCCTGGGCCATTTTTTTCATCAAATTTTACTCTACTATAAATACACAAATTAATTGGCGCATCAGTTAAAGTACCAACAAAATTATTTCGTTTCCTGCATACTCTAATAATTCCTATTCTTTTGTGCCCGATAATTTATCGGTAATAATTCATGTAGATGAAAGCATTTTTACGAAATTACATTTAGGAATTGCCGGGTATTGCATTAAATACTACATTCCAAATAAGTAATTTGTAATGTTGCATTGTGCTTAATTGGATACTTCCTCTCTTTCTATCAACCTGTAGTTTTTATACATTCACGTATATACCCAAATGCCTTTCCAATCCCGCCTGGAAGCGTCTTCAGTTAATAGTATTCAAGGAGATACAACAATTAGACCAGAATTTCACAATATGTCTGGTGTAACAGTCGCCACTACTGTCGTCAGGTAACAGTCAATAGCTCTTCTAATCACCTTCATTAGAATAGATAATATCTAATACCCACACATAAAAAGCAAAAAAAAAGATTCAGATCTTTTGATGGAACATAGAAACCGATGGCGATCTTATCGCTCAGATCTAATTTAGGCTTTTCATAAGACGAATGCGGTCGTATACGTAATAGAATTACTTCAAATAAATAAACAAATAAGGCTTTTGCGTGGCGGTTAATTAATGTTTATGGGGGGTTTCTCTAGAAACTAATTGGGAATTATCTTCCAGTAAAGTTTAATGCCGTACTAATTGATGACAGTTTATAACTTATTAGGTATATCCGCCTTACTTCTAACCGGCTATCAAATAATGTTTTTTTATGTTATTTTTTTTTAATGAGATTAAAACGAGGCTTTTGTGGGGGTTGGATATCGTCATTTAGTGTAAGTATAAGTTCTACAATACACTGCATTTGCGTAATGTTTGCATTTGTGGACGGAGAAGTGCTGCTGCGTGTCTTAGAAACATTAAAAGACACGCGAACGGTATTTAATTTTAAATTAATGCTACTGATTAAGTTACAGTTTTTCTCGGTATTTGATTAAACGGTCACAAAATTTATCGTTTACATGACGCATTCACCACCTCCTTAGTAAACCAGCAAGGAGAACCATTTGCGAATACATAAATCTCAATCCGGCACGATCGCATTTTACGATGGCGGTCGTATTGTATGTCTTCTGTCCACGATTTTTTTTTTATTTTACACTGGTATTAGTCCTTTAGAATTATAATCAAAACTAAAAAATGTTATTACAGTAATACAGTAGTATACTACAGTAATACAGGGCGAAAGGTTGCAAACTGTGGATTGCATTCTGGGCGATTATACATGGGAATGACTTCAGCTGTAAGCCTATTTGTGCGCGAGGCCGCAGCACAGGTTCACTAAGGTTCGGCAAATTGTCATAAATACGAATTTCTTAATGCATTATTAGAATATTATTCTTTAGCTGTTTTATATCGTTTCAGATATGAATTCTGAGCTCTTAATCACACGTGTTTTATAAAATGAAGAGTACAGCCTTTTTTGTTTCCTGCTTGAAATGGAATCTTCAGAATATCCTGTCGTCTAATCTTTTTGAAATCACGTGATGCCTCCTAGCTCCTCTCTACGCTTTCCTGGGCTTGAAAATATCTGGCTAGATGGTTTTCTTTCTTCCAGAATAATTAGAACTAGGATTTTCGCCCAACACTCCCGGTAAGTTATTTCCTTATTTTTAAATGTTCACTTAAATTGTTAAACAGTACTATCGTTCGAACAATTTTCTCTTTTTTAATTTTTGGTAACTTTTAAATGTGAAAACTTCTATTTCGCCTGCAAATTTATATTTTCTGGGACTAATTTCAAACATACGCCCTTTTACTTCTCTTTCCATGCGTCTCTCTTTAATTTTTTTTTTGAAAAAGACCTCTTTTTTCAAGTGATGGCTTTCCAAAATTTTTGTCTCACCCGAGTATTACGGCATTTGTCGGTCGTCAACATTCCTCAACCGATTGCCATTAAATCTTCCCCACTTCAAGGCATTCCTCGGTATCAAATATTTTGACATGTAATATAAAAATTATATCTCATTCAAATATTGGGTGTCTCTTTTACAATTTGTATGTGATTTATATTGAAATCAATTGAAAGATTCAATGAACTGTCAACTGATCACAGGCTTCTTTTGAAGAGGTAATATTTTCTTAAAACATGATTTTTCTGAAATGAAAGTTATTTATCATCTGTTTTCCTTGATCGGGATCAACAATTACGAAATAATTTGACACTTTGAATTGAAATGTTTACGTGATTTTTTAAATTATCACAATATATAAGAATAAATTAAAGTTTGCCCAGTAATAAAGCATTTTTCCTGCAAATAGCTTCAAAAAAATTACAACTATAATCTCAAATCTGGGAGATACATCAACTTCTGCTCTAATCATCCCTTCAGCCAGAAGTTAAACACTCTTAAAGCTACAAAAAATAGAGTGTTGAATATAGCACACCCTCAATTTCACACTGCTAATTTAAAAAATTGTATACTATCTTCGTTAACAATGGTTATCCACCGAGTCTAGTACGTGGCATTCTGTATAACACTGTCAGGGTTACAGATACTGTTAATAATCAAAGAGGAAATCAACCTTTTCCTGAGGAGATATACTACAGATTCCCATTTATTCTCCCCTTAACTTCCAAGATTGTTGGCTGTTTCAAAAACCTACCGGCCACCCTTGCCAAATACAACTTACACTGGTTGAGTAAACTGTTTTGTAAATGTAAAGACCCCATACCACTTCTCTTGAGGTCTGATGTCGTCTATTCCATTCCTTGCTTTCAATGTGGGTCCACTTATATTGAACAAACCTCACAACACCTTAAAAATAGGGTTAGACAGCATATGAAGGATTGTAAGAATTTTTCACTGGCAGTTAATCAGCCATGGTAGACCATTATGGTGACACAGGATATCTTTTCAACTTTGATGTAGTTTCAGTGTTAACCACTGTAAAAGACTCTTCTTAGAGATGTATTATATCAACATTAATAAAAATAGCATTAATTTCCGTAGCGATATCAATAATTTAAGCAATATTTACTCATATTTATTTGAAATTTATGGAAAATTACATAGTAAGTATTGTTAACCTACATCCTTACTTCCGATCATCCTGTACATGGTGCACACCCTGTATTTCACTGACCTCCCGTACTTACAATTAGTAGCTTTTGTGGTTGCCAACTGCACCTCATAACCTCTCCTGGATTTCGCTCTTTTAGTGTCTTGTGCACGCTGTCATGGCCTCCTCCCGTACCTTGCTTTGGTTATTCTAATTTTAAGTTTAAAAATTTTAAATTGCGACTTTTAACATATTGTATTGTTCATAATGTTTATGTTATTTATCTCCGACGTCACTCAAATAACTGTAAGTTGTTTTTCCCTTACTTTATAATATTTACACATTAATTGGTTGTAATCTCTTTATAGTTGATTCTCTGAGGAAGCAATAAACTAATTGCGAAAGCTTAGAATTGAAAAATTGTGTATTGATTCAAACTTCAACTGCAATATCCATTAATTTACCCCGTGAATATAATCTCAAAGTATAACTTGCTACCTGGCAAAGACAGTTGCTACCAGAATGTTGTGAAAAAGTAAGCAAGACTTATTTTGCGTAGATTCAGGTTCATTTATATAGATTATCTGTAAATAGTGTAATGAGGTATAAATTCATGGGTAGAAGAAAGGGAAAACTACGTACAAAAGATCTAGAGGCTGTAGTTTTTCGGAGAATGCACCAAACGCGTTCTAAACAAAATTAAACTAGGACGACAAAGGAATATAGTCTATATGTAAAAAAAATACTATACTTAAAGAGGTTTCATTACTATTTATCTTTACATCGACGTACGGACTATCACGGACGGCTTAAATGAATAAATACTATGTTCTTATTTGTATTAAAAATTTATTTACAACAAGGTCAATAATTAATGAAACATATGACCATAAAGAACGCTTTCATGTTTACTATGTAACAATATGTTATATAATCCTAACTTACAAAATAACTTTTTACGCAGCAGTATTTCATCCCACGCACTTTGATGTACTAAATCAATAAAACACTGTAAATTAATAGTAAATGTTTAAAATTGCTACACGCAAAAGTGGGTAGAAACTAGAGGTTCTTTGTAATTACTTTCAATTTTGCCGATCGCCGTCTAGTACAGGCAAAAATGTGGTCGTTACAAATTGTAGCTGCCTATGTAACGGTGAGTAAACAGAATTAGAAAGGTCTTACACTTGTGCCTAAGAATATCTACATGTATGTTTTTCGAGATTGTATACCGTTTAAGAGTAGAGATTATGTAGCTGATATGCATACGACATGTTTTGTGGGTGATTGTTTAATAAGTTAGGAATATTACACTAAAGTGGGTGTTGCGTACGTACAGGTATAAGAACCTGAAATATGTCAAAGTCATGGAAAAATGAATGCGTTACAATAGTTTAAAAGCACAAAAGTAGGCAAATCAGCATAACGATTGCATATGTATGTAGATAATTTAGGTCGTAATTTAAAATTAAAATTTTGGTGTTATTGATTATTTTAAAAAAGAACAAAAGGTGTTGCACAAAACTGAAGCCTAAATCTTTTCTTAGCAATGGCGGATGCTATTTTTTCTTACGCAACCATCGTGAAGGAAAGTTCACAAGGGCTTGAGAAAAACGTGTCGCAAACAGTTAATTTTGGACATACAACAAATTTTGGCACTTATACCGTAACTATAACTATTTGTTGTTTAAATGTATTTTAAAAAAAACGCTAATTGGCCATAAATATCTAAATCTCGATTTTTCTTCGGGTATCAGCATTATCAAAACGGAGACATTGGAGAAATTGGACTAAACCTATCTCTTCTCAATGTTTTGTTGGATATCGGGCACCCATCTTTAATGTGACACAAATTTGCAATTCTTTTGTTATGAGATTTCTCACGCAAACTTACAACAAATCGTAAAAACTTTTCGGAATCCAGAATTTTTCGTAAATTTTCATGTTTGAGTCTTTTATTTTTGAAACTATAAAGTAAGGACTACTTACATGTAGCAATTTTATTGTTGGGCATCAATGTTACTAGATGTATTTTCTGTGTCAGACCCATTTTTAAATTCGTTTTCTGAATGTATTACAACAAAATCCTTTTTATCGTTATCATCTGAGTTAGCAGCAACTTTTGATCACCTTCATCATCAATCGGATCCTTCAAATCACTGTAGTAAAATATTTTCCGCAGCTCTCTCACCTATACGAACCCATCTTCTTCCAGCCGTAAGTATTGAACGAGCAAATCACCAGGATACGAATTATATGAATCTAAGAGAAAGTAAGCAAAACAAGTATTTTCTGTATAAAATAAATAAATAAATAACGGGAAAGCATCGTACTAACAGAAATTCACTACAAAACAATTCTTTATCGACAAATATTTAGAGATAGAATATCGAGATTAAAAGATTAAGAAACAAAAAAATAACATGTTTCATTAATTAGTTTTATCAAGGTTTAGTATTAAAAAATCCTCTACCACCAAGAAAAAAATAATTTAAATTATTAGAATACGCCATGGGTAAGAAACACATATACAATTTAAAAAGTAGGGTTACTACCTCAATCGTATTAGGATTTTTCTATAAATTTGTGAAAACTACAAAAAAATGGGTTTTTAGCTAGAGTTAACTAATTAGCTCTCTGAAGAAGAACCAGTGTTCCAGAGAATTGTCCAGCTGCTTAAGCTGTTCCAGGAGCTGCTTAAGTTAAGTAAGAACTGTCTTAGATGAAACAGGCCTATTCTTACTTTGTTTAGTTACTGAGCGAAGTTCGATAGCCGTCTGACGACCAACTTAATACGAACAATAGGCATCCGAAAAGCCGGAAGTAAGGTAAATTTACTCTTCCTGCCTAAACCTAATGGGATTTTGCGCCAGAATTCTTACAGCATATCTACTATATTCTATGTGAAGTTTGTAAAATCAAGCAATCCACACCACCCATTTTCTACACACAATTTATACAACATACATCTCTCCCATTAATTTAATTTAATTAAAACTCATCACCTCTTAATTAATATTAAAATTAGACTTCTTTTGCTTTTATTTATTTTCCTTTGACATCATTTAATACCTGAAGATGGCATCCCGCCGATACACAGTAAAAGAGATTACAGTATTATTCCTGGTAATTGTACTCCTGGAATATTATAGTAATTTTGCAAGTCACCAAGGAAATTTACATCAAGCTGTAAAATTACATTTTTATAATAATGGGAGTAATTGAATGTAAAACTAAAACATTACTAATGGTTTTTGTTAAAATGCTATACAGTTACGTACATCTTTACATTCTGTACTTGTAAAGTTTAGTAACGTTTTCAATGTTGCATGAAATCTTTAACAATAGGTTAAAAGCTGCAGAAAGATCATTTTGTTGCATCAAAGTAGTATAATGTGTTTGTACACAATGTTTTGCTGTTCATAACTGCCAAGTTGTCCAGCAACGTTTAAAATGTAAGAAACATCATTTCCGAAAGCAACTTGCTTTTCAGAAGATATTTCTGTAAAAATTTTGTTGCATCAAAGTAGTATAATGTGTTTGTACACAATGTTTTGCTGTTCATAACTGCCAAGTTGTCCAGCAACGTTTAAAATGTAAGAAACATCATTTCCGAAAGCAACTTGCTTTTCAGAAGATATTTCTGTAAAAAAATATTGCCAAAATCTTCAGAGGAAAAAGTATGGGAAGATAAATATTTAAAAATAATTGATTGACAATTATATTACGCAAAGAAGGAACAACATGCATTGCATCATACCTATGAGAAAACACACCTCGTTTTAATCATATAGCTGTGACTAATCACGTTCTACGAATTCTCCCCTCCACTTATACTACTGTAAATATTCTGGGTGAAATATTACAGTTTTAACAATCATATAAGGGCTGTTCAACCACGCTGTTCGCGAACGGTGCGTGATCACGTGAATCAATCAGAGAACAGATTAGAGTTCTCGCAAACTGAAATGTGTTGTCTGATTGGTTCACATGATCGTGAACCGTTCGCGAACTGCATGTTCGAACAAACCTATAGTAAATTTAGGGAATAAACTGCTCTGATTACATTGATGTTTGTAAATCTACAACTCATACCAAACAAATACAGCAAACCTACTTTAAAAACGATACCACCGCAAGGATACTGTAAAATAATACTTCTTATTATTAATTATTAAATTGAATGGAAAGGACATATTTACTTTATTTTCATTTCCAATGCATTTGTCACATTAAGTTGAGATATAATATTGTGTTTATTTTACATTATTTTGTGCACTTTCCTTTTTTTTTTGATATCATAATATATGTGTGGCCGTTTTTTTTTCTTCATATTATTGATGTAATTTGCAGGATAATTGTTTTTTTTTTAATATTAATTGAATTCTATTTAGTATTACAGGCCTATGGATTAACCTACTTAGAGTAGTAGCTCGATCAGCTTTTTTGTGTGGTTGGATAGTTATAATTTATACATTTTCCCCATGACGTCTGGTTACTTTACCTGTTAAGATATATCTATCTTTGATTAAACTTAAATCTAGAAAATTTATTGAGTTACTATTCCCCCGCAATTCTACTGCAAGATTGAATATTAGGATAATTTTTTTGTTTGCTAATTAATGAAGTTAAAGAAATTAGGTCATTACCTTACAGTTTTCTTCACGAGCGTTAGGTATATATATAGCTTTATAATATACATAAAGAAATGTATGTATTTAATTTTTGTCATGAAGGCTCACAAAACGATTTGATACCCAAAATGAGAGTAAATACTTGCGTTCGCTAATGTTTTCTTATTGCTGAAACTATATAGAAGCAGTACACAACTGATAGATTTCTTAATTTCTTAAGAGCCATTATTACACGAATCCAATTACTTCTCATTGATAATACAGGTAAATCGTACATGAATAATTAAAACTAATTCATCGGTACCTGTGTATAGTAACTGTGGTCGCCCACGCACTGTTGATGGAGAACGGAGTAGCCTTCTCCAACCTTGTCCTTTCTGCTGTCGCAAGTGTTAGAGTCGGTTTCGTCTCTTAGAACTGTTTCGCCTTTTAAGGAAATTTACAAAGATACCTAGAGAGTGAGAACGGTCGTGTCAAGTTCGCCTATAATAGAAATGTTTTGATGTCCTACGTCTGATGACGTTAGGCTTCTAATAATAGTAATGTGATCTAATTGCCGGCGTCAATTAAATAAATGAATAAGCAATAGGGAAAAGTTTAACATTCGTATTTCGTTTGACCTTATTTATTTTTAACTTTTAGTATGTAAAATTTGGAAAATTAATATGTAGTTGTGCAAACGTGTCTTGTATCATATTATAAATTACATGCAGTTATGTATAAAATAAACTTTTCGGAATAATGATTGGAAGAATTCATGTTAAGATTTTTGGATTACCATTTTATATTTGCTTCTTTATTCTCTTCGAAGTTTATACCGCTATAAATCCAGATCAATTTAACCTCTATGGTCAAATGATAATAATTTGAGTAGTTTATAAAGAAAGACGAATTCGAAAAGAAACGAAAATATAATTATTCGTTGAAGCATATCTTTACTAATGAAAAGATTTCCATAGATATAATTAAAAACTTCAAAGATTTGAACATACGTTGTACATAAATGCTGAGAGTTATTATAGTTTCTATCAAGCCACAATCTACAACGCTGCTACTCTAGATTTTATCTATTAGTCCATCCAATCTTTTGGTTTGGATCATTTAAAGGTGTGGCATTTAGATATACGTTGATACAAGTAGTTCGCAAATGATTTCAGTCACGTATCCTTGAACTATATTTATGGATACATAAACTTCCATTTAAGGAAACGGGTATTAACACTTTATTGCCTGTACGAACGGCTCCTGTTAATTAAGCCATCAACCGAACGCTAATCGATATAATAGGCAGACATAATTGATAAATTATGATAAATAATTTTCCGACAGTAGGTGTTCACAGATAGATTCCCTTCCTTATACGGCAAATAGAAGAAATATTCTTAGTGTTATGTAAGAAGCGCGTTAAAAGCGCATATTAAAAAGGATGACTCTATTCAACAAATTTAAAATATGTACGCACAATAAGCTACTTCAAGTGCAAATTACGGCAATTTAAATCGTTTTAGGTAGGAGGCCACCGTTTAGCTGCTTGCTGTTAGGTAGATTTATTTTGTAAGTTACGAAGGCGTTCTTAGAAATATAGTTTTGAGTGTTGTACTAACTCATTTGCAGATACATTATTGTAAAGCTTGGATTAAATTCAATTTGATTATTGCAGATAAAATAATATAAACCCATGACAATGTATGTACATAACATACATGGAATGGAATATTGATGAGAATAGCTGAATGAAAGGTAATTTGGAAAAAGAATGGGAGAATATTACACCATATAATGAAAGCAATAAGACAGCTATGTAAGATGTATAGAAAATGTTCAAAGTTATAAAGAGAGGGCATTTATATTATTTCTCTGTTATTTGATGTCTGGTGTGACCCAATGCTGTCATAATAATTCTCGATATACAGGTGAGTTTTTTATCTCGAGACAACGGAATATTTCTAAAACACTGCATCAAATCAAAAAAATATCTTAATAAGATTTGCTATAATGAATGGGGCTCACTGAATGGTGCCGAACTATATCCACCCCGTTTCCCCCTCCTCTCAGAGTGGGAGGAGAAACACTTTGAAATCTTAAATGGGAACCCCCATTTTGTATTGCAGATTCGGATTCTAAGCCATCAAGTATGTAGTTTTTGTTTGAAACTTTTTTTCCGATTCGTAACAGGTTGCGCTGTAATCGCAAAAAACATGATTGTGAACGTCTAGAAAAAATACATAAAAAAGAGAAGCAAGCAAGCCTGATTTTGTGTTTTTAAATTTTCACATAAACTAACATTTCAAAGAGCCATGTATTCGAAACTGTGTCCCTTCACTTCGATACATTTATTTATTCGCAACTGAAATGCTATTCAACGATACAAAACCGTACTTTATTCAGTACACTGACAAGCTGTGAATACTTACACATTGTCCGATTCCCATTTAGATTATTAATTATTAATCCTATACAAAATTAGTTTTAGTGTTGAATATTTGAATAGTAATGGAGGCTATAACATTACAAGAGAGAATTGAAATGATTTACATCTATGGAGAAAGTGGTAGGAATATCAATGACGTTATTAATCTTTATTCACAACGTTTTACCGACAAAGTGCGATCGCGCGCTTCTTTTTACCGAGTCGTTCAAGAATTCTCTAGCGAAGGAACTGTACAGCCAAGAAAACGTAATCGCCGATAAACAATTGCTGGAGAAAATAATGAAATCGCGGTACTAGCTGCAGTAGCTAATAATCCGCACATTAGTACTCGAGAAATAGCTCGCGGATCAGGAATTTCTCAGTCCACTATCTGCCAAATATTGAAGCGTAGGAAACATCATCCATTTAGAGTTTCCATGCATCAAGAACTTCATGGCGATGATTTTCAAAATCGAGTGCGATTTTGTCAATGGGCGCTTCAACGGATACAAGATAATCCCCTTTTTTTTACTCGAGAGGGGAGGGGATCGAGTTCGGCACCATTCAGTGAGCCCCCTACATTATAACAAATCTTATTAAGATATTTTTTTGATTTGATGCAGTGTTTTAGAGATTCCGTTGTCTCAAGATAAAAAACTCATCCACACTGTAAAAAATTACAGTAATTTTGCATGGTAAATCAGGAAAAAACATGTACAATTTTGTATTTACTCTCAAAATTTACTTAAAAGTGTAAAATTGACATTTTTTTGGGGTATTTAGTGCACTTTAAAAGTACTAGTGAACTATTAATTTTGCTGTAAAAATATGAGGATCTTTTATATTTATTTGTTTTTACTTGAATTTTCGGGTAAAACTATAGATATTATGGAAAATACGAAATTAATACGCCGCAATGTGATTGGTTATTGGATTATTTATCTATGCGCGTAGGTAATTCTGTTCGTTTGTCGAACTTATTATTGGCTCAAATCATGTACGTCACAAACAATCGTAGATTTCGCGCAAGCGTGTTCATTCTTGATCCTTGGTTGAGTGATTCAGCATGACCTATTAGGTGCTATAAAAGAATTAGGTAAGTTGCTTGCTCTCTTTATAAAAATACATATAAAAATTACTTCAGTGTTCGGTAACTATAGAGTTTATATAAATATTACATACGAATTTTACAGGTACAATCTTTGAAAAACACATCAACATTGTGAAATTTACTAGATGGTAGAAATTTTACCTTATGAAGCAAATTTACCTGTAGAATTGTAGGCAACTTTGTTACCAACGATTTTACATGTAATTTTACTGCAACTTTTTTTTACAGTGCAGTATATTATAAACATTATAAAATGTTTGAATAAAGGAATTAGAAGTTAATAGAATTTTTTGCAACTATTCATCGCTTTTGGACTACTATATGCTGGAAACTGATCAATAAAAGCAGGGACAAAGCCATACGCTTCAAGAAACTGCAAATTCTCGAAATCCAACATAATCTTGAACAGATGTTGGGCAAAAAATTGCGCCAGAGAGAAACTTTTTAGCGAAAGGTATTCGAGGAGTCGCGGACGAATTCATCTTGAATGAAAATCACCCAGAAGCAAAACTTAATGTTACGAAGTAAACTATAATAAACTACATAGACTGCGCAAAAAATCAGCTATTACGGTTACAATGCTCTTAATTGCGATCCCGCGATCCTCCTAGCACTGCTATTAAGCAGCAATATTATAAATTAAGAATATATAATTTAATTAAATACCACCAGTGAAATTAAATTCAAGTGGACAAGTACACTCATAAACATGTTAAAATAATCGTTGGACTTGTATCAGTATTATTTAACTATTAACAATTTAAGAAGGACTACAGTTATTAAATTATTATTTTATTCTAGCTAAGATTAACTGTCAATCTAAACTTAATAAACAAAAAAGTAACATAAATATATACAAACCGATAAGTGAATCCGCAGTGTGCTTTGCTCTTTTATTAGCCGTCAACTCTCATTCATATTCCTTTTCAGAAAGATTAGTCGTTCTTTAGTTTTAATTGGACGGATCCCAGATTCCAGTTGCAGTCTACATTACCCCATAGAATGGGCGCCGTGCTAATTGTAAGTTATTGTCATCGCAAATTCATCCAATCTTGTTAAATTCTCTACCGCCACCGTTTTTACCCACCTGACTTCGGCTCGTTTGCATAGCTGTAAATATCAAATACATGTGTATAACGTCGCTACTGGTCTGATATAAAGTCCAATAAATATGAAATATTTCTCTTCGGTGCTGCGATTTTTTTTTTGCTACAGTTTCGTCTTATTTATTATTCCAATTATTGGCGTTCTCTTTATACGGCATTCGTTTATTTTAATGCACTCTTCGATTATTTATTATTGAATTTTCTGCTGACAGTCAACAGTCGAATACCGCTTCTTGCTACGTATTTTTTTTCTTGTTCTTTTCACGGGCAGTTATTGTCATTTGTGTCCTTTATTACCCGCTATCATTCCGGGATATCAATAAATTTTGATTTAATCTTTAAACGTCATTAAGCCACTAATGACCAATAATCATGTAAAATATTGCCTCTTAATAGACACGCCAGTTCAAGCCACATATTTCAGAAGATCTTTGAAAAAATACGAACAAAATCTCATAAAAATAAGATTTATCATTTTTATAATTATATTTTTATATTAGCTTTTATACTTACTTTTTATATTTGATACGAATAAAGTTTTTGTAAAGTTATGTTAAGTTGTATCTTATATTTATCAATTCTTATACAATAATCAAAATTTTATGCAACTTTATAAAATACAAAAAACCAATATACAATATGCTAATGAACGAAAACAGTGAGAAACATTTTGTTAATTTTAACAAAATATTAACAAAATCTGTTTTCTATATAAATCCACAGGCGAATTTTGTAAACTTAGCAAAGGCAGATGTTTTTATGTAAGTGTAAACATTATTAAAATTTTACAAACGACAGGTTTTAATAAGAGTTATATATTTTGTACAAAATATACTTTGTATAAATCGCATCTAGATCATGCAGATATCCCTACTTATAAAGCTATTTTCCTTTAGAATGGCGGGTTAACTCTTTACTCGTGCCAACACAGCATTATCTTTTTCAAATTTATGTACTTGCAATATTTCGATAGATTTGATTCGTTAGTAAACCTAAATTTGTACGTGTTTTGAAATAGACAAGTAATAGACATCTACAACCTCACACGTAACAAACGCAATGAACAGTGTAGGAAGTGTGTTAAAGAGGCATCGGCTTACATTATCTGAAGGATGCACTACCCACGTGAGAACGACTTTTGCCAGTCACAATTCGGTTTCCTACACGGCTACTGCTTGGTGTCGAACCGTATCCTTAACCTTCTGGCCATATTTAGGAGGTATACAATGATGTATACATCTATTAATAAGACATTAATAGAACATCGTATCACTCGCTGTTACCATTGTTTTCGGAAAATGTGTTTCTTCGTCTTCTTCTTCTTCTTCTTCTTCTTCTTCTTCTTCTTCTTCTTCTTGAATTGAATTATAAATATAGACTCCAATACGAATTATCAATAGAAATTAATACCTATCTTGTTCCATTGAAGTTGACGTAACTAAAACAATATTTCTTGAATAAGCTTATAATGTTATTAAAAAAATGTTAAAATTAAGGGATGTTGTAGATTATATACATAGAAAATGATTATTGAATTTTGAAACATTTTATTTATAAACAGCTAAGTAACTGTAATTCATCTTAAACCCCGTGCTCCACCTAAAGGTACTACAAGAATACTATTCTGAGTATTATATGGATTCCATAACAATTAAAATGTTTCTAGTCTAACTAAATAATTTCCCTAGATTAATGATAATAATAACAAAAATATAATATAAATAACTTGTAGAACAAATTGTAATAAAAAAATTTGAACACAGTGTTTTTTTTTTTATATAATTTATTTATATTAATCTACCAATCTATATGAGTTACATCAAAAATATAATAAATCATCTATCAATTATTATTATGTTTGCGCCCATGGAACGACTCTATTTCCCAGGAGTTGTAATAGTTCAAAACTAATTTAACATTTGTTCTTTTTACAAATACTTTTTGCATTGCAAATTCTTACTTAATTGTGTACCTTAGTGTAATTTTTATTTATTTTTGATATTGCGTGCGCCATCTTGTGGGCTGTCTTGAGAAGTGCTGAACTTGAAAAATTCTGCAATTTTTGCATTAATGATATTTTATTTATTATTAATTTTTCTTGTTGCATTTATAACTTATTTTCTGTAATAGCTACTGTTTGTTAATTTAGCAACTTCTTTAATTTGCGTATATTTGTTAATCCATTTAGTTGCTAACGTTCGAACTTAGTTCCGAGCGTGCGTCAAGTTCCGGTTCCAATCGCGAGGCAGTCGATCCGTTGACTCATTAGGGGTTGTTCAGAATTCTTACGTGCAAAATCTTGGATACGCCAAGCGCTGAGAAATAGTTTGGATTTTTGAATTAAATCGAATATTTGTTATTGCTTAATTTATACTATTGAATTAGGATATTTTTCTCACTCCGAAGTATTTAACGTACGTTATTACAAAATTATTCCGTATATTTGAGGCGTAAACATGGCTGCACCACATCATTTGCCTTATTTGAACTAAAAGGCAACTAATTACGGGTTTGATCCAATCCCTCGAGTAAAGAGCGTGATGGCCTGTATTATTTGAGAACCATAATTGCGGAGAAATTGCGACTTTCATCCAACGCTGCGCATTCACCAACCATCCGATCAACATAACATCTACCTACGGATCACACCGCATTAGATAAATCGAGCCGACCATTGATCAACCTATTTTATTGTTATTCCTTTTTTATTATTAATTTTTGGTCATTTCCCACCATATTTTGCGTATTAAAATTTAATTCAAGTATTTAATTTTATCTAGATCTGCTAACGCGACATATTATTTTTAAACTGTTATTAATCATATTATTTGCCATTTTTTCCTTTCATATACTTAATGAAATAGTTACGGAAATTTTAACGAATATAATGATAAAAATACATATACTCTGTAAAGAGTGACTATTTCGAGTACTTAAAATTGTTCTAAACACCTTTTGCAACAAGAGTTTGCCAAACAATTCGGATTTATATCTCCTCTGGAGCGCTGCTTATTATTTGCCTTTTTTTATACAACTTAGTTATACTTAGTTATAGTAAAAATAATGATTAACTAAAGTGCCTACACTAGTAAAGAGTAACTAACAAACCTAAATATAGATAATAAAGCAACACAAATAAGCAAATGAGAAAAACAAATTATTAGTAATGAAGTGAAGTATAATATAAGCCATAGTAAGTAATAAATTTCACACAGCATTAATAACACATAACTTTGGTATTAAATTAAGATTTTAAATTAACATTTAACATTAAGTATGAAAGGAAACAATAATGAAACTGAATTTTGAATGCCAATATCATAATAACATAGCAATTATACTGTAAATCCAAAGTGATACTATTGGAGCGTATAATTTGTATAACGTTTTAATGTTAACATTATTAATTACACCAATAAATAGAAAAATCAAAGATAGTGCAAAAATATGAATACACCTCAGTAACATTCACAAATGCTTAACTATTTAAGTAACAATTCCATAAATTATTAATTTCTGGGAATGCGCTTACCACAGCAACCAATACAAAATATAATCGTACAGTGAATTTATTATTCATTAGACAATAACACGAATTGGAATAATAGGAAAAATATTAGTAATAATAGTAATAAGAGAATAAAACAACATTAAACGGGGAAGAGCAAGCTACCGAAGACTAGCTGTGACATAACAGAAAACGAAGAAGAGGGGTAAATAACAATAGAAGAAGTAGAAGAAGCAATAAAGAAACTCAAAACGGGAAAGCAGCCGGTCAATATCAAATCAACGCCGAATTACTAAAATATATGGATAATACAGATAACAGAATATTACATAAAATAATAACTCTTGCATGGCAGACGAACCAAATACCTGGGGACTGGTCAGTGACCACAATCCTGCCTATAAGAAAGGGGATAGAACCAAGTGTGCAAATTATAGACCGATCTCTTTAATCAATACTGCCAGTAAAGTTTATAAGTTAATATTGAAAAAACGAGTTAGAAGAAAATTAGAGGAAACATTTGATGACAAAGTGGTTTTAGACCTGATTGGGGACTAGCGATTTAATCTTTAGTTTAAGACAAATCGTCGAAAAGGCTATAGCATACAATAACGACGTGTATATGGGCTTTGTAGGCCTAGAAAAAACTTTTGATACCGCACCCTGAGAAAGAGTATGATACTAATAAGAGGATAGAGGAATAGAAAAGAAACTACTGAAAGCAATCAAAAGTATTTACGATTGTACACGAAATATTGTAAGAACGAATAATAGGTACATCCTCTCAAGAATTTATAACAACTAGGGGCATTAAACAGGGTGGTAGTCTGAGTCCAGTTTTGTTCATCACACTAATGGATGAAATTGTGAAAAAAAGTAGAAGGGAAACTAAGAGATACATAGCGGGAGTAAAAAGCTTAGCTCATTTTTTTATTACTGAGCTAATGTATGCAGATGATCGTTATTCTTGCTAACAGAAAGGCAGACCTACAGTAAAATATCAAAATTTGGCATCGAGAAATTAAAAACTTCGGATTAAGAATTAATAGGAGAAAATAGAGGTGATGGCAATTTCAAAAAAATCAAAAACGATAAACATAGAAGTGGACGATGTGACTTTAACACAAAGCGAAAACTAAATATTTGGGAACTATGATAAACAGAATGGATAAAATGGAACAAGAAATTAACAACAGAATAATGAATGTGAATAAATGCTATTATGCACTCAGAAAAAAAAATTATTAGGAAAAAAGAGGTATCGGCCAAGACAAAAATTTATAACTCTGTGTTTGTTCCTATCTTGACATATGGGCGTGAAACGTGGTCATTAAATGAGAGACAAAAAAGTAAATTACAAGCGAATGAAATGCGGTATTTGAGAGCGGTCACGGGAGTGCCTAGAAGACATAAAATTAGCAACAGCTTGTTGCGGGAGCGATTTTGAAATAGTGCCAGTGATACAAAAAATTGAGAGGAGGCAATTACAGTAGTTTGGACATAATTCATGAATGGACAATAGTAGAAAAGTGAAACACATATGGACAACTGGAATTGATAAGAAACGGGCAAGAGGAAGACCTGCTCAAATATAATACGTGCAGGTTGCTAAAATCTTAAAGGAGAGAACTATGAGTTGGAGTGAAGCAAAGCGGATGGCTCAAGATCGCGCTACATGGCGGGTTTTCTGCAATGCATGTCTACATCTTTGAAGGTAGAAGAGGACGGATTAGGTATGTATGTATCTTATGTGTGTATAGTAATAAAAGAAGTTATTCATCCACTGGCCCTATCACTAATATGCTGTCTCTCAAAAATCAAACTCAGATATTTCTTTTTAAACGAAGTAGGAACGAATTAACAAAAACTTATTCCTAATTATTCTAACCAATAGATATAAATCAAAGATTTATATTTTAAATATTTATTTATAGACCCGAACTATGCTTATAGCTATAGTTTAACACTAGTTCAAACGACAAAGGAGTATGAAATATTCATGTAGAAATACGTACTGCTCTACTAATTACCTAAATATCATGCCTATCTAATTCTTTAGGTGCATTACTAAAAAATTCCTATAATTCGACCGACTCGTTATCTCTAATATCTGTTTCGCACCGCGACCGATTTAACTTCTTAGCTAGTGCCCTAGCTTCCGTACGCAACTGACACTCATCAGTGAATGGACATTCAAATAAAACGTGCTCCGCTATATCTACCCCACCACATTCACAATGCGAATCATTAACCCTCCCAATTCTACATAAAGGCCCGACTGATGGTCTAGGGGCTACCATTCGCGAGGTCCTCGGTTCGAACCCGATGGATTACTCTCAGAGTGAGCTTCGTCACTCCTCGGCAAATGCTCACAGGCGAATATCTTAAGTCGCTCCACTGGCGCAGGCGTAATAATAACTCCTGGCCGGCCTGCCCCTGTAATGGGCGAAAGCTGTTGGGGGATGTTTTAAGCAGGAATTATTATTATTTCTATGAATATGATCTAAAATTACCCTTAAGAAAAATGAGTACCAGTTTTCCTTCAATCAAGATAGAAATAATAAGCACTCTTAAATTCATAGACAGTCCTATAATTTTTTGAGGAGAAAATTGGAAATAAAGTAATTTAAATAAGGTTGTGCAAGTAAACGATGAAGAATGTCCGTGTAGTACTTTACAACAATCAATGTTTGTAGCTGAAATACTCAATATGAACAATATAGATATATTAAAACAGAGAAAAAATAATATCAACGTCTTGTATTCGCGTTTTCTTTTTTGTCTATTTTGATGTTCTAATTTTAATTTGAGATGTTTTAAACTCACAAGTATAATAGTAACATATGATCAAGTTCATCGGATTCACATATGAAATCAACACGCAAACTCTAACATGTTCGAATGAAAACGTGTTAGTCATGTGAAAATATTCTTCTAACTACCTCTAATACAAAATTTGTGTGGAACTATCTAATTGTGGGAAAGATAAGGAGGATACAAATTAAAACCTATAATCATCTCCCTAGCAAAAAAATCATCAATTGCAGGTCGCAAAGTCTAATTAATAGTGATAATATAACAGAGCAAATATTTCGTGGAAGCGAAACAATTTTCAATCGAGGCGCTGTATACCAGAAGAAAAGCGGACTGGTATATAATTAAATACTTCTAAATTAAGGTAGCAGATACACTAATATATAATTACGATACTATCAGTTTAAAACAAAAATTAATTTAATTTTGATAGACTTAAATATTTTATGTCATTCATCAACGTCAAATTATTTCGTTTCGTACGTTTGCAACGGACGGAAATTAGTATAGTTTAATGTTTTATCTTTTCGTTGGCAACAAACCCGATACAGTTATGACAGGCAACAATAGTAACCGCAACGGACAGTTTAATTACAGATAGGACTGAAATTTATTCGACATTTCAATAAACCATCACGATTACCGTGGGTGTCTGCATGTTTTACGATCATCCGGAATGTGAATTCAGATCACATTAAAGTAATTTTGTTTGTTATTATCTTTACGAGTGGGCGGTGAGTTACTCAACGAATTTATTACGGCTGACGTTAAATGAGGCACGAATTGCACGGAGAATAATTGATACTTGTTTGGCTGATAGATTGAGTAACGGTACACTACTTCACAAATGAATAGCTTAAACTTTGATCCCTCCATCGACTTGTCTGCAACTTAAGTAGTGCGACTGCATATGTGGACATTCATATATGGCACATACATGATTGCGCAAATTAAATAAAGCATTGAAATAAAACACTAGGAGGTTAGTAGGAATGTACCTAGTATTGACTAATTGTATGTAGTTTTTAAATTACACTGCAGATATCTGCAACTGCCTTTTATTTACGACCAACATCCCAATCGTGTGGATTTCATTTTTGAAAATAAAATTAAATAAATGGGCAGTAAATGTAGAGCCACACTGTTTATTTCTGGTGTAATATAGGATTTATATATTCAGTGACATTAGAAGTTTTACACTCAGAAGGTATAATTTGTCCAATTTGATTTTTTTTTTTTTTGGGCGTCAAAATGACATATTTAAAACAAGTTATGGTAAAAATGTGAACTTTTTATCTTTGACATTTTTTTTTGCGAAAAAAAAAATTTTCTTATTTTTTTGTGAAGAATCTGTTTAGGAGAGCTGACTAGTAGAGAAATATATGGTTATTGTGCATTTGTCTGCGAGTGTTAAGTGTAACAAAATGCCTATAATTCGAAGACGTCAAAATTATTACCGTGTTAATGACTTTGGCAGGGGTGGAATTGTTACCTATCAAGATGTAGGTTTGTCCTATCGCGAAATTGGCCGCCATCTTGTATGTGTGTATGTATGTATATGAGGGTGATGTTACACTGCGACCTAAAAATCTATTGTGTCCCTATTTGTTGTTTACAGCTGGACTTCCAATTCTATTCCTTTCAGAAAGTGTAGGATATCAGAGAGCCCCAGGTTAGGTGAGTCTCCCTCTTCGATTTCACGTGCTCGCATGTGCAACGCCCTTGAGTTGCACAGTGCTACGCAATTTGAGAGGAGATGGATGAGTGTTCATCCTGTCCCCAATATGCTCGTTTGCTTCTCTTTTTGTTCTTCCAATGGGGTATTCTCACTTTGAAGTGCCAAGCCCCGCATGCAGAAGTAAGGTAAATAATGGGGTGCGCCAGAGGTCCTAAGATTGACTAGTAGACTGGTCTTCTATCTAGCCACGCAACCCATCAGCTTAGTCCGCCACTTCGGATTTGGTTTTTTTGAAGGTGTCTCCTCGGGTCCGTGCAGTTAACCAAGCCCATCCTTTCGGGACCTGGTTGCAGTTGGGCTAACGGTAGCCAAAAGCAACAACTGGCATCGTTGTAGAACCCCGTGCAAGCCCTTAGCCACGACACGACAGCTCGGGTAAGGGGGCAATGGTTCACTACTACTATGGTACACTAACTATCTCGTCTTGAGCGAACCCTGACAAGTGGCCTTCCCCTATCCACCACCCCGAGACCGCTTGGTAGTATCCCAGGGTGTAGGTAGTATATGTGATCGTATTGAGCGAAAAGGCGAGATAAACACGATAAGACAGTTGGTATCCGAGGCGTCACAATGTCAAATAGGCTTTCAGACAATAGCTTACAGACCATTGCTACTACGGTCAATCGCTGAGAAATGGTTTGGAGAACAAGGTAGATCTCTTACTATGCGTACACTATATCGTTGCATTCTAGCATTTGGGCTTTTTTTTATACTGTCCACGATTAGTGCTTCCTTTGACTGCGGACTACTGTCGTCAACGTTTGAACTGGTGCAGAGAACGACAACATTGGGAGGTAGAATGGCATAATGTCGTCTTCAGCGTTGAATCGCGATTCTGTTTAGGTATGCTCGATGGTCGTAGAAGGATACCACGTCGGCGTGGAGAGCGAGAGATGTTCGGTTTGCTGTTGAGAGACATGTACATAGGACTGTTAGAGTAATGGTTTGTGGGCTACTGCCTATAGTAGCCGATCACCACTTCTCTTCATTGGAGACAGTATGTCAGGTGCATGTTATGTTGATGGTATTCTACAAACCACTTTACTAACTTATCTAGATGGCAGTCCACATGTCATTTTTCTGCAAGATAACGCATGTCCCCATATTGCTCGTTGAACTATGGAACTTTCTCCACGAAATTTCCTTTTATTTAATTCGTATAGCGTCAAAATATGTGTTCGTGAATGGATGAAATAAAATAAAATTAAATAAAATAAGTAAATATTTTTTTTAAGGCGTGGCCATACCCGTTCATCGGTTAAAGCCTAATAAAAAATCNATTGTCCTTACATTTAAAATTTAGGCCAATTTAGAACAAGTGTTATAATAAATAAAATTAAATTCATTATAAAACTACATTATTGACGTTGAAAATATTACAGAACGGTTTTTTAGAAATGGTACATATTATAATATTAAAAAACAGATCAAATCAATTTATCATAATTGCCGCAAGATTTTAATATTAAATATTATCTCCTTGACAAAACGTTCTTTCTTTGACTTTCAACATTCTAAATAAAAGAGTTCAATTTATTATTATATTCAATGATAATTATTTATATTTTCACTTATTATTTCATATTCTGTTATAATATGTCTCTGGCATTAACCGAAATCCGACGGTAATCTTTTCAAATTAGTATATGTGCAGATTTGACTGTATTAGCAAATTCTATCTCATATATTTGTGTTTTCTTTATAACTCAAACGTTTCCTTTTGTAAGGCAATTTCTTTGCCTTACCCAAATTAAAAAACAAAACCTTACAAAATTACGCTAAAAAAAAAGTAACCATAAAATAAAAATATTTGTATGTCGCAAAATTATACGCCGGGCACAAAATTACAGGCGGGTTGGCCACCCATGGTCTAATCTATTGAAAATTGGATAATGATGCCAATGCAAGTATTTTTAATTATATGCGTTATATAGGTGTTTAAAAATTCTTATTGTGGCTACGAAGTCCACTGCCTACTCTAAAAATGTTTTCTCCGTTGTCGCAGCTTAGTTCTCCTTCTTAATATTTACTTTCAATCCTTTTAGTCTTCAGAAAAAGAAAAAACATTATGTTTCTTTATCAGTCATATATCGTGATTAGCGACATTCTGTCACATCTCTAGTCCTGGGCTATTGTTATATTCTTTGAAAATTTATTTTATACGTTAATTTATTACTTATTAAACACGATGCACGCAAAAAATACTGTCACATTTTTTTTTGTAAGAGGAAAAATGCTTTATACAATTCGGCGACTTGTTAGCTGGTATGTGGGACTCGCACCCATTAAAAACCTCCCGTTGAGCAAGAGGTCCACTTTCGGTATCATTTTTCACATTCCGTCGGAGTGGTGCCCGTATCTCACGCCGTAAGGAGAATAGACTCCGAACGACATCAGAAGCCGGCGTTACTTGCCGATGCCTGAAGATGGCATCAATCGGCGAGTAGGGTGACCTTGGGCCGCTTGTTTGCCGGCTAAGAAATGTGGTCCCAATACGTCATACGACTGTCCGGTGTACCTCCTAGTACTCAAGACGCGGATGTCGTATCGTCTCCGTATCGACCTTCAGCGTATTCGCAGGAATCTTGCATTCGGTCAGCAATACACCTCCGCTATTTGAGTGCCAGCTCCACCGTGCCGTCCATCCAGGTGTGACCCTCTTCATGACTGATGGAGCGCTCTGGGCGTCTCGATATCGGTAGTGACAATCACGACGCGATGTCGTTGGCGTAACCAACCAGCATGGTGTCAGCAGGCATCTCAGTGATCCTTGGGTGCTCGCCCGTGTCTCGTACCTGGACTCTGTCCGCAGGTACTCCGCAACAATCCGCAGGAGGTAATGCGCATTGGAAGCGTTCTCCTGGCATCCAATAACGTTCCATCTGGCACTGTTGAAAAGCGTTCTCAAACAGGGTGACGAACTTCATATTCCCTGGTATGTCTTCTTCGCTGTTCGTGAGATTGGTGTGCAGTATTTCCGAACGGCGCAATTGTAGCCTGGCCTTTCCTGAACCATGTGCTGGGAGACTACCCTCCGGCGGCGTCGACGCTGGCCGGAGCGCGTCTTAAGAAACTTATCAAGAGCTTCCCTATGTTTCAGCATTGCAGGGGGTCTGTAACGACGATGCTGTGTTGGGTCCCCTTGCCCTCTAATAACACGAGGCGTTGGGTTTCCATGCCGTAGAAAATCTCTTGCTACAGGCATTGGTTGTAAGTGCGCCAGAAGGAGCTGTGCCCTGCTGCTTTCCCGCTCTGCGGAAGACGTGCGGCCTCGGTCAGCTCGTCTCTGAGTTTCGCTCGATTTCACCCCAAGGATCGGGTTCTCCCTAACCGGGTCCTTTGGGAAAAGCTGAAAAGGCTGGTACCGTAGATCCCTCATTACCCAAATACTTCTTGGTAGCGCTTTATGTAGCCGAGTCCCAAGGATGTTGTTAACCTCCCGTCGCAACTCCTCCATTTGACCCTCTTGCTGACGCTTTATCGCCTTTGTTCAATTGCTTTTTTGGTCGGTTTTGTGTCCGTCGTTTTGCCAATTGCAAGGTCTGGGTCTTCGTCTCCTTAATCTAGTGGTTCTCCACCTCAAACACAGGCAGCTTCTCCTGAGCTCAGCGATTCGTTCCGTCCACCAGTAGGTAGCTTTCCGCCTTCCACCGGAACGACGCACCCGCGGCATCAACGCATCGCAGGCTTTTCGCAACAAGGAAGTCGGGACTCCTGCAACCTTCTCAGCGGGATCCGTGCTCCTGGTGATGTTAATCTAGCCGGCCGCAACTGTCACGACCAGAAACCCCTCGTCCAGCCTGGCAGGGTTCCATCTCGCTTCCGGAGGGCGCCGTTCGTTGATCACTCTTCCGGCCTGTCCTTTTGTGATGTTGAAGACTATATATTGGTGATCGCTACCAGTGTAGTCCTCGACGACTCTCCAGTTTTCGATATCCCGGACCAAAGCCTCTGATGCAAAAGTTACGCCAGGATTGGCCTTACCATATCCTGGTCTTCTGAAGGTTGTGGAATTGCCTGTGCTGATGACATCCAGCCGTGGCCTCGACGCCACTTCCAGGACTTTCCTTCCCCGCATGTCCGTCTCAGGCATGCTCCATTCCACAGCCTTGGAGCTAAAATCGCCGGCCAGTACCAAATCCTGGTCCATATCTCGAAGAGTATCCTCTAGAGTCTAGACCGTATAACTTCTCCCGGAAATCGGCAATCTTTTTTCGGCGTCAGGTAGTAACTAACGTATATCACCCCACCAAACCTGGCCCAGACGTAGCCCGCGCCATGCATCTCGACGAAGATGTTGCTGAGCTGTTCACATTATAATATCCATCAATTATTACACTCATGTAAATTCAACAGAATAATGAGAAATTAATGAAAGACCATATAATTGAATAGATCGAAATAACACAGAAATAGGAATCGCTAATGTAAACATTACAACGCGTTTAGAATTTAGAAAAATGAAATTGAAGCTGTCAAGTTTCACTTTATTGACGAGCACCATAGTATATTAAACTTGAGGTAATACATAAACACATTTGAAAGTGTAAGTAGTTATGTCTTAAGATATTTCAAATTTGATTCACTATGCCAAATGGTAATCAAATTACAAGGCTGCAGCAAGGTTAGGAAAGGACCCTGTATAAATGCTAATAATTTTACCTTATAGGAGAAACCGTAATCTGCAAAACATTTATAAAAAAGTGTTTTTCGTATGTATTATCACTTACGAGTTATAAAGGAATTCCCTCCCAGTAAAAAGATCCTGTATAAATTCTTAAATCGTCAGTTATGAAGTACAAACGATATACGGATTTGAAACCAGTTCTCTTATGTTGTATTTGTGATAGGGATTAATAGTACTGCAGCAAAAGCAATATGATAATGCCAAGTAATTATTAGTAATAGTTTTCCATTATTAGATTTAAAATTAACGCAAACAATTTATATCTTTCTTCCAATGTAAGTTAACAGTTAATGCTATTCGAAAACAGATGTTATATATCTACCTACCTACCTACTTTATTAACACTATTTTCTTCAAACTATTATGTTGCACATACGTAAAGCGTAGCAAAACGTATTGAATGTCCAGACTATATAATTTTGGCAAAACATTTATTCTGTACCCTGCACAATTCAGTAAATAGCCGTTTAACTATTAATGATTGGAGTTAGAACAACAAAACTTTCAGCAATTTTAGGATATCCATTACACTGTAAACAGTCATGTGGAACTTGAAGAATACGTCATGTCATCTAATTCTCAACACATCCGAATTTTAGAGTCAATTTAAAGAAATTGCTATAGATACCGATGTAAAATTGTATTTTTAAAGAAATTCGCTAGTTTTACAAATTATTTATAGAAGAAAACTACTATATCCTGTCGTATATGCAATATGATACATAAAACTTGAAGAACGAAAAGCAAAAAAAAATTACCTTAATCATAAAAAATAATAATATTATTAGTGCTGTTTTGATATTGTTTGTTATTTTACTGTTATGTTAATCCACTTCCTCTTTAGTATTCCCATTGTGTTATACATTGTTTTTACTAAAAACGTTTTATTGAATTTAAAAACAAACCAGAATATATTCCTTCCATATCTTTAACTAGGGACACAATGTTGATATTGCCAAAAGACTGCATACTCACTGAGAAAAAAGATGAGTTCAGTTAGCGCAAAATTGGGCTGTAAACAACAATAAATTGGACTAATACTATATATAAAGTGTTGCTTCAATAAGACGCCGTTTTAGACCAACACTTTTGTGTTGTATTTACCCAATTTATTGGTTGTTTATGTTACGTTGACTTAACACATCTTTTCTCTCAGTGTATGGCAGCCAAGGCGGGTTTATTAGAATAGAATAGAATAAATCTATTTTGCAAACTAACCTACTTGAAACAGATATCTGCATGGTCAACCAATAATGCAATCTTTCCTTGCACATAAAATGCATTAAAACAATATATGGGTCAATAAGGCTACATGGGTACAAACTATCCTTACTACATACTATACATTGATAAGTTACTAATTTAAACATGCGCCTTCACTGTAGAAACAACCCTTGGTGTTTTATTTTTAAATTTCCGTAGTGGTTGAGGTTTCTCTGAACTCCAAATGCAATTTGTTATAGACTTTAAATCAGCTGTAATACGGTGCTTTCTCAAAAAGTAGGAAATTGTGAATAGAAATACATAAAAACTAATTAATAACTTGCGATTAGCATAGCAACAAGTAATATTCACTGTATTGATGCCTTTCTTCATTTTTCCACTAGAGTTGATACATAATATTGATAACTCGCCTTCATTCAGTAAATCAAATAAAGTTGTTAAAACAAAATTGCTTTTCGTTACAATAATAACAAATTTCATTGAGCCAATCAAGCTATAATTTAGTTTTCAATGACTTTGGTTCATTAATACAATAAATGATTTATTACCCAATAAATTCCTTCGTTATTTAATAAAATGTTTCATTGATTTGATGATTTCGTTCTTTGGACCAATTTTAATACATTATTTAATGCAAACAATGACTTTTTTCATTGTTTTAGGACCCATTTTTGGTTCAATGCACCTATATGGCTGATTAGATCTTGAATCCTCATATTATAATACATTTGGCGTGAATTTACATAGAGAATTTAATTTTTTGAATTAGGTAACCGAATATCGTGCAGCTTCTGTTAATTGTATTTTTACTGTTATTGTGTTTTAAAATAATGTTGGGTCTCAGTCACTCCTCCAATTAATTCCTTAAATTTTACTTATTATATCGTAAGTATGTATATAAAAACGAGTGTGTTAATTGGTTGAAATTAAGAAAGAAAGAACAGTTAAAATCTACACATTTATGTATCTATAGATTTCTTTTTAAATTGCATGATCAATTCACAGTGTATTTGCTGCACATGTAGTTCTAGCAGTCAATACTAAGATTTTGCGTATAATGCCAACCTACATAACCGAACGATTAAAAATACGGTATTATGCGACTGATATAATAAATATGAAGCAACAGCTGTGAGCATCGAAATTACTAAAATTTCATTTCCACTTTTCAATAAAATAGAACGCACTTAATGCTTACAATTTTCCCCCGTGGCAAATTGCCCAAGGAAATTGCATAGTCTGAATACCAATTTCATCTTTGTTAAAATATTAATTGCTGCAAGAACCCAACTAAAACCCAAACAACATCAAAAACGCGCCAAAAATATTAAGGCATTGCTTTCAATTTATTAGAATGTATGTATAAAAATATTTATTCTGGAAGAGAAATACTACCTATATTATTCGGTTTCACTTATATTTTCTATATTTTAACAACCTGTATGAATAATAAAGAATTAATTAAACAAAGGTGGAAAAAAATCTCAGCAATTATACTTACAAACCGCTTTCGTTCGTTCACATAATTCTAATTGAAAGTAAAAATTGTTATTAATACGGCATCAAATTTCTTTAATAATGTGCTAGGCATATCTTTTATACATTTCAGACAGTAAGATGAACTGGAAGCCTTTCTAGTATATATACAGTTTCTTATTTTCATTCCTAATTTCTTTTGCGACTCGTCAAGAACTACCTCGAAGATAACAGGATCAAGCACATCTCTCTGTCTCAAGAGATTCTTACAATTAGTCAGAAATTTTTTTCTGACTACGTTTCCCGTTCTTACGTAATTTCCTGTATTTTTGCTTTACAGAGTTTATTGTTTGTCTGCTGTTTTTTAAGTTTGTACTGATTTGCGCGGTAATTAAAAGTGTACAGAAAGTCATCGTATGGATTTGTATTCTTAATTTTATTTTACTATAATAAATAGCAAAACAAGATTTTCAATTCAATAATTATTATTAAATGCTTGTTAGTAAAATTAAGAGTTTATTTTGTTGCCTTAAATGTTGAAATTGAAAACCGTTGGTTTCAATATATTTCTGTCGTAATTTTCAACATTGATGCGTTTATTCGTTCGCTCATTTAGTCTGCATTTAATTAGCATATAATTTTCTTTTGATAAAATCAAACAAAAAAGTTTAATAAATTAAAATGGGGTGACCTAACGAGCCATGATGTTTGGGCTCCTTCCAAACCTTTGAACCGCTTCACAGAGTATGTCTCAGAAAACTGTCATCATCACGAATTTCATTTAAAATCGTGTTGCAGAAATTCAGTTGCAAAAGCTTATCGTTTCCTAAAGAGGTTTAACTAGCAACGTGGTATACACTGAGAAAAATGGGCTAAGTAAAGTGTTTACTTGATAAAAAATAATTTACAATAGATAAAGTTTTACTTGGAACTATTCTCTGCAACTAAACCCAGTTTCCTGGATGCAAGTTGTTACTGTAAGTAGTGCTTCTATTAACGGCTATTACACAGCGTACCTGACGAATTTGTGATAAGTAAAGTACTACTTATGACTACTGGTACTGTATCTAACTACAGCACATGGTTAGTAGAAGTAACAACAATGCTGATCGCTATTAAACTCATGTATTTTCTTAAATAGGTAACAACTATGATTATTTGAGTTTTGCTGCCACCCCCGTGATTGTTTTACTATTCTGGATTGGCTAATGCGGCGGAGTAATAAAATAGTCCCCGAGACTGCTACGCGCGCAAACGCGGGGTCGCGTCAAGTAAGAGTTACGGACGTGGGAAAAGGTCGTCGAAAAAGAGTGGCCAAGGAGTACGGCCATTGTAGGCCAGTTGGAACGCAAATATATTAAAAATTCCAGGTGGGTTAACTCAAGGGCCCATCCGTATAAAGAATCCCATCGAAAGAAGAAGTACCGAGCCTATAAGCAACCGGATGTTTCAAGATTGCAGTTGTAAACAACGTGGTGGGATATTTGAATTCCCCATCATTGTAATGATATCTGTGCCTGCTGGTGAAGTTAAAGTGTGGATGCCGTCGCTAGTGATCCGACAGTCCAAGTGCCATCTGCAGTTAGGGATACCCCGACGAAGTAGCCGTTTTCGGGGCGATCACCGGACATAACCGCTACGTACGAGACAGCGCCCAGTGCAGAGAACCAACAGAAACCGCAAGTTTACCGACTAGGTGTATTATTTCTTTGTTTGTTATTAGTTGTAACTTCAAAGCCATATTTCTCTTTGTCCTTTGTTTAGATTTCAATAATTTCAATAAATAAATAACGTTTCAATTGTTTTTGTTCATTTTTTCATTATTAAGGGATATATTTTATGAGTCATTACGTGTAAATTGTTCAAAAAAAAACTGTTGTTAAAGTGAAACCAATATCTTACATTCATATCAGGTAGTCACTGTGTTTGTCCTATACAAAATAAAACTATTACTAATAATACTGCTTTTTATATAAATTTATATTAAATATTCACTAAACTTCCTCGTTTCCTGCACTACCTATAAGTTGAACAACAAATTTAAGGTAAGTATATTGTATATTATAGCAAAACCATTACTTCTATATATCAGGTATTTAGTGAACGTGCATTAATGATACTGTTTCCTTATCACAAGTAATCCAAATAGCTTGCATTAATTGAGGTTAATAATGAAGGTATCATAGCCATTATAGAATAGTTCACTAATAGCAATATCTACTTGACATGAGCAAATCTTTTACTTACCGCAACTGCATATATTCTTTGGTTTACTACTTCAGTTTAATTATCATAAGTAACTTCATAAGATACCGGTACGAAGCAGACCGTAAGTAACTTAGATTGCTGGTTGTTAGTATCAGTGTTTAGGATCTCTTTTTTACTAGTGCTAAGTAATCTGTGCTTTTGTCCCTCAGCTGAACTTTTTACTTACCGATAATTGTATTTTTATTTATGATTATTACATTTTTTTCTCGGTGTAGATGCAGAATGTTATCCGTTACTAACTAACTAAATAAACGATTTCATGGCTTGGGAATTCATTGCAACAGTTAACTGTCTAGTTAGTGCTAATTGAGGAATTTTGGTTTATTAAGTCTACTGGTACAGTGCGTCTTTGCCTTGGTCTTCCAGCATTACTTAATATAAACCCGCACTAATAAACAAATTGTTGTTGATTACCTGACGCCATGATGAATCATGTAAAAACACGTGCAAAATGTAAGTTGACAATGTAATGTAAAAGTACTTTTTGTGTGTAAAACTAGTTACTTGCTAAATGTATGTATACATTTTAACGAAATTTTACATTTATCACATTATATATATACATCACATTGTCGACTTACATTTTGTACGTGTATTTACATGATTCATCATGGCGTCAAGTAGCCAACGCTCAGCATGGTAAATTTACACAAACATATAAGCGGTGCTGATACTCTAGTGGCTTGCACGCTTGGCTGTCAGTCACGAGGTTCGGGTTTCGAATTCCAGAGCCTAATATACTCTCACAGTAAGGTTTTCGTGCCACTCTAGCTATTGCGATAATAATATAAATGCAATTCATATTAGCGTAAGCTCTTGAAATAAGTTCTTACAAATAGCACACTGCATCATAAATTCACTAATTAGAATTTAGTAAAGGGCTTATGTACTTCCCTCTAATACAATTTCACTTTACTATACAAACACTCATGGGTTAAACATTCATATAAGTTTGCATAAAACTAATGTCGCCGCTAGGGAAGTACCAAATGCATTGGCGTTTAGACAATTATCGGCACTGTTGGAGCATGCGTGTGCTTATCACGTTATCCAGCACACTGCTATTTATCGTACTTTTAACTTATTACATAAAACCTGTAAATTTGCAAAGCGGTGGATGGAGAAGGAAAACAACGAGTATCAAATGATTCATTTCGATATTTCCAATAGTTATCATCCTGAGTGGAGACTATAATCGTAACGTGAACTGTTTTTTGACATCCCTATAGAGCGGCCTGATTCCTATAGAGCACACATTTTATTTTTCTTAATGCTCTTTAATAGCTACAGATTTTGAGAATACTATAGGTACAAGAACAATCGAAGCGTTGATTCTATCTTTAGATAATATATATGTAAACGGTGACCACGGAAGCAGTTCTCTATTGTGAAAAGCAGGAGGTGTGTCAAATTCATAAGTATGTAAAAATGATATTGGTATGCAAAAATACGCATGACCGAAATAGATATGTAAAAATACCCACTACTGAAAAGAAAATTATTTATTCATGTATTGTTACATACAGTTTGTAGCAGCTGTAAAGATTTACGATATGAAAATGTAAATTTACATTACTGCCTGCATTAATACGAAAATTATCGAACACCTGCGCAAAATGGTTATATTTAGGTTACAGTCACTGACATTATTATTTAGTACTCGAACGAATGGCTCGACACTTTGATGGTGCTAAATATTAATGTGGGTGACTGTACTCTTTCTTCACTGTTGCACTATAATTTGTAATACTAAGATTCTTATTTGTATTTAGAACAACATTTTTTTTTAAATTTATATGAAAATGACTTAACCGGTATCATGATATGAGAACATATAAATTTATGTAACAGCTTAATGAATGATGTATAACACAAAAGCATTATTCAATTAATAAAACGTCGGTTTTCTTTTTTATATATGGAATAAACGAAAACTTAACAACTGTAAATGTATAATGCGTTTCGGGGCACCTAATAATTTTATTATAAACTAATGTATAGCATTCTACAATAAAACACATTAAAATAATGAATAGTGGTACATATTTCTGGTGTTAACAGAACATTTCTGTTACGGTATTTTCTCTATAGTTTTTGTGATTTATACGACACATCTGCCGTTTATTTTTTGATGAACTAAAGTTTTATACCATCTTAATGTACTTCCTTATTGTTTTATATTTAAATTACTTATAAATTGACACGGTATTATAGAAACAAAATAATTAATAAATAAATCCTAGTTTTGGAATGTATTCACTGCTGTCTTTATTTAAATTTCAAAATGAATGTTATTTAAGAATTAATGGCAATGTTTTGCCGTGAAATTTTGTTAAAAGTTATTCTATTTAATTATCTCTATTATTCGCAATAGGTAATACGAGCTAGCTACAAACATTTAAACTATATCAAAGCAATCAGATTTATACATTCGGAATTAATATTGAAAGTTTGAAGAAAAGGACAAGGAAAGTAACCATATTTAATGTTGGAATAAGTTTTACATCCCATTCTTATTGTCCTATTTATTTGCAAATCTTATACTGATTATCTGTCCGTTCATTTATCTAGAATTTTCTTCTTGAAGCTTAATTAGCATTTACCTGCCTTATTATCACAAGTGTTCATAACTTTCATGTCTAAGAAAATGATACAATTTATATTTTATAAAATAGCAGGAATCTTAATTTCTTTTACCTCGTAACCGTAAATACTATTCAATAAGAAAACATAATACAATGCACTATTTATAGATACATACGCACCGTACCGTGTTCGTTTATCAGGTTATAAACTTATAGTTGAACAGTTTTGGTATTCCAGATATATAAGTTTACGACATTCACCTTCCGTTTTCTCGAACGGCTATGAAATTCTATAATGGTGACGTTTGAGTGATCATAGCTGTACAATAATATATCATCAAACTCGACAAATGAGACAAACAAGCGAAGAAAAAAACTAAAACGCAGACAAAAATTGCAAAACTGAATAAACCTAAAACTAATAAAGGACTAATTAATTACTATTTCAAACGACAGAAAAAGCGCACAGCATAAACAATAACAATTCGAATTAATTCTACTATTTACAATACTTCCTTAAATACTGCATTCATTGTGTTGCCATATGTACTTCCAATGAAAATATGTTAAGAAGGAAATTGTTACAAACAAGATTATCATGCGAAAGATTTGTTTTATACGGAAAACTTATCTTCATAATCGTACCACTTTACGCTCTTCCTTTTTTTTAACAAGAAGAGTTGGATAAAAATTGCATATAACTAACAGAATAAGTATTGAAACTTTTGGACTTTATGCAGACAAAAATAAACGATTTTTAATTCTATCGGTGAGTGTCACTTCTCAATGTTGGAATGGTCTGAATTTGATCTTTGCTTAATGTTTACGATATACCTATCCCTACGTTTTCGCATTCACTGATCGTCAACAATATTCTTACATTCTAATGACGCTTTTTTATTTTCCGTGATCAGTTTTTGATGACTAGAGTTGGGCAATTCTTCGCGGAGCAGATACGTATTGCGACGCGGGCCTCAATAATGTAATATAATAAAGCAGATCAATCGTATTATTGTAATTAAGTATGTATTTATAACACATAAGTCAGATTAATAGTTGTGCAAATTTTTCCTTGGGACAAAATCGGACAGGCGGACGAAACGAACAGGCCACCTTGCATGCATTAGCAATTTTACATCACACATATTTAAATAAAAATATTTTTTTACATTTTATTAAGAAAAACAGGCACTGTTGTTACTGACTTACAACTCTACAGTTCATCTGCTTTATTGGAGTACATGAGTTGGAGCCCACGTGCTGAATACGTACCTGCCGCGCCGGAAAATTTGCCCAACTCTATTGATGAGGGATTCTGATAAAGGATATTCACCGGCATTCTGTCAAGGCTGAGCCCTGATAAAAATAAATTGCAGTCCTGATAAAAAATGGGGCAAAATGCCATTTAAAAAAAACTTTTTATGTAGACGTAAAAAACAAATCCATATACACAGTACGTTCATATATAAAAAAAAGTGTAAAACAACGAAAAATTTCTTTCTTCCTAAAGTTTTTTTTCTAATTTCCTACATTTTATCGGAATGACGTGACGATCGCAATGTGGCTGATGATTGATAAACGCGTCCGTTATGCCAAGAAACAACTCAGAAGACGAAAATTTTGACTGCTACTGGCTAGAACAAACTCAAAAAAGATTGCACATTGAAAATTTGCTATTTGTCAGGTTGACATATTCCTTTATCACAGCTGGTATTAGCTTGAATGTGGTATAGGTCATGGTACAAATAATACGGTATGCTTACGCGCATACGAAAGTTACGTCAGATGGGAGCATAAATGGCGCCACATATATAAATATTATTATATTAAAATCGATTTCGACCGGAGGGTTTTGTAATGCGAAAGGTAAGTTTAAAAAATCGGACGGGGTTACGGAACATATCTTAAAACGTTAAGGTGTTTTCACGATTCCAATTTCTAGAAAAACCACGAAAACACTTTGTAAACACACACGAAATTCGCTATAATTGTAGAAATAAACACGAGCGCTACTAGATGGCGACAAGATAGATAAAGTAAATTTCAATTTAAAACGGGCTTTTTTAAAGCAAAGCTGTATTTGAATTACATTAATTGGTAGTTGTGAATAATTGGATTTTAACATTTTGCTATTTACCATACATGTATTTATGTTTTCGATACGCTCCTTAATTACGTTCATCTGACCGGACTTGACGAATTTGAGATTCAAACGAGCATACCGATTATTTGTACGTGGTAATAGGTTATAAAGTCTCGGAAACTGTCAAATAACTGTCGAGAACTATTTAACAAGAACAAAGCTCGCTTTCTGTTGGCTAGAAGGAACTCAGAATAGGTGGCGATTTCACGCAGTTAAAATATGCTAGCTGTTCGCTCGATTGTAAACAATAATATGATTACTTAATACAAAAAAAATACAAATACTTTAATTTTGATATACCGCTACATTTTATGTTTTGTGATTATTAATTTGTATTTGTTGTTGCAATATCAAATATATCACATAATATTTAAATTGGAATTTGTTTGGAAGAAAAAATATGAAAGTACAATAAATATGCGGATGCTCGTATATTCTTACGTAGGTATCATGATGTATACCATATAAGTTACAGTATACAGCTTTCAGTTATTTCTCATCAGTCTGGAAACACTCTTTATGTATAAAAAGACCCCTGGTATAGAAAGTTCGAGCCCTGTCTAAAATACAGGCTGGCTACGACACCGCTAAAGAGGAAGCGAAATATACGCGATTTATTGCAAATTTTGGGGGTCAAAAATGAATCAATACCTCCTTCTCCTCCCCCATCTACCCCTCTTTGGATTTTTTCAGGATTTTTTACAACGCGGAAAAACCAATATCGCATCGGAAATTCGATATCTCTAAGGTGTAATACCTAGTGATAAATATAAAAATTAATTCTACAAATATTTTTTTATGCAATCGTTTCACTAAATTAATGTGCATAACACGTAAAAAAATATGTGAAATTGATGGAAATATCGCTAAGAAATAGTGCATTAGTATAAAAATACGAATTAGAAATTTCCATTTTCCCTTGTGAAAATGCTACGTCTTAAAACTTTAATATTATAATTTGTTAAGGATTGCAAACGATTCTACTTCTCAGAAATTCTAACAAGCTGCACTGGGAGGAAATTTCATTTTTGCTTGATTTTTATGTACAAAACTCTATAAGGAAAACTATCTAATTATCGACGTTGTCGAAGCCATATAATGTAGAAGCAACAAAAGGAAAGCCACGTAGAATTACAAGTAACTAAGGATTTATTATGTATTTCACCACGTAAAAGTATTGAATTAAAGTAAATGGCGTACGCATTTTCATTAAAAAAAAAACTCTAACCTAACGGTATTTATAATTTACTGAATTAAATTTTCGAAATCCAGGAAATGGAACCCTCACATAATTAAAATATTTACAGCGTTAATTCAGGGTATAAGTACTATAGATATAAAATTGACACACATTTTACACAAGCCACGGTATCGCTGGATGTAATAAAATGTGACCTCAGAATGTGAAGATGTAAATCACTATCACGTTTACATGGTATAGGTAAGTAATGGACACGTTTACCCGAAGAAACCGTTTTAATGCGGCGTATATCGAGAGGGCAAAGTGTCCTGGAAGTTGTGCACGTCCGCGATAACACGCAATCGACCTTGAAAATCAATACCGTAATTCCCAACCGACGAAATTACGAAATTCTTACTTTTTCTGGACACCAGCCCAGAGTTGTTTCTGAGAGACTTACATAACATCCTATCCCCGCTTGTTTCGCGTCGGTAGTTTACCGCTAGATGTCAACTACGACCTAGACGGAGAATGATTAATTATTTATCAATGAAAATCCCGTATATGTGGGTATGTATACAGCAGCCAGCTGACGTGAAAAGTATTTCAACTATTTTCGTGTACAACCTTTAAGGCAGTTTTAAATGCTATTTATTAGCTAATTTGGAATATTAGGTATAAATAACAAGTGCTCGATAAATTGTGCAATAAATGGCATGGCATAAAACGATCTTACAACTCTCGATAAGAGCATAGAAAACCAGCTGATTGAATCGATAGCCTGTAGACACACCTATTATAGCCCAAGAGCTAGTAGACAATTTGAGTAACGTGCTCAGCCATTGAAAGGTGCCCCTAAAACCATAAAACTGAAATTAAAGGGAATATATGGCTTGTTGCAATAACAAATAGAATTATGTTATATCATACAAAAATGTGTATATTGTACCAAAACAAATACGCTTATAGGTAACAAAAAGTCAAGTTGAATTCTTAACCCAAATAAAAAAAAAAACACCCATTTGCAAAGTTAATGTCTATTTCTATTCGTCAGTGAGTTCTTACGTAATGTCTAAATTTTATTACATTGCAATATTCTCATAATATATTTCAGCGCGGTTAAACGATCTTTAAATTGTATTCATTCCAAAATATAAATAATACACGCCACATTGCAAATATCTGCCTCTAATGCAGCTTTCTTACTTAATATTCCAGCAACGTTTACGCATTTTATAAATTCTTATCGATAGAAAGTTTGTTTTTAATACGTCTAATGACTTTAATTAGAAACTGCTCTGTTAATTTACGCAGGAATTAACTGCCGCTTTACCCGAGGCACATTCTAGGAGCGGACGTCTTGAAATAAATTCCCGTATCCAACATAAGATGCAAAATTATATAAAAAAGTGAAAGAACGTGTTACATCCGGTTGTTAAAATATATGTAAAATCATTTCAAATGGAAAGTAAAAGGACGAAGTATTTGGAAGATACTTCCTGGGCGTTAAGTAAATATAAACTCTATACTAATTTTAATGATAATTGAGTATAATCATTAGTACAAAACATTGACGCTTAGAATGAGCTACCAAAAATATCCTTTCAGTCATATCATATAAATCCAACAATTGTATAATAATAAAGGATTATATACAATTTCGGCTCTTTTTGTTTTATTCTTGCACTTTTAAGGCTGCTTTAATCAATCTTTTGTTTTCTGCTGAAACTGCATGGCATTGATGTAAGTAACAAGCAAACCTTTCCAATTTTAGGATATTTTTTGAGTGGTGAAAGATTGGATTGATGTTCCCTAATATCCTTTTAAAATAGCTTTCAAAATTAGCAAATTTATGTACAGGGTTTTCGAAAGTGATCTGAAATATTGTTGTGGGCAGTTCGTCATTCTAAGACAGAAAGTTCCTATAAACATGTGTGATAATGTTTAGTGACCTTTGGAATTTTAACAATTACTGTGTCAAACTTGAAAAGCAGCGCATCATTCTAATTTCGTTGTAGTGCTAGTTCTGCTTTGGTTTCTGTTCAGTTTGAACTTTTTGACGATGGCTGCGTTTACTAATGCTGAAATGGCTAATATGCCCGTTTAAGAAGATTAACCATGATAATATTATAATACTTTTAGCAGCTAGACGTATGTATGCCCAGCGTTATCCAAATAACCGCTTACCATGTTCTATAAAGTTTACTATACTGCATTTTCGTTTACAAGAAACCGTGAGTTTTGTAAGATCAATGGATATTATTGGACCACCTAGAAATGCGAGAACTCCACAATTTGAATATGAGGTTCTTCAAATTATTGACGAACATCCAGAAACGAGTATCAGAAAAATTGCTTAACAAGTAAATATTAGTCACCAAACTTTTGGAATTTAGAATATTATAAAAGAAAATTTATTGCATGCATTTCATATTCAACGTGTTCAAGATTTGTTACTTAATGACTATCCGTTCCGTATGCAGTATTTCCAATGGTTTTTAAGAAGAATTACACACAATCCCAATGTTGCTGCCTCTGTATTTGCTTACAGCTGAAAGCCAATTTCCCAGACATGGTAATTATGAATTTTCATAATAACCATAAGTGGGCTGATAAAAATACACATACCACAGCACGATTGAAATCAATCTGGGTCAACGTTTGGATTGCTATTATCGACAATTATTTAATAGGACCACTTTTCCGTCCTCAACGATTGAGCGGAGATACATTTCTTCATTTTCTAGAAACTGAGCTTCCTGTTCTTTTGGAAGATGACCTCTCATAATTAGAAGGCGTATGTGGTTCATACATGACGGTGCACCTTCACATTTTGCAAATAAGCGTAGAGTTTTTTAAATACGTTTTATTCAAACCATTGGATAGGATGAGATGATCTTCACACCCATGGCCCCCAAGGTCACCTGATTACAGTCTTCTGGATTTTTGTATGTAGGGATATTTAAAATCACTCCTTTATACAACCCTGATCTTAAATTTAGAAAATCTTCAAAATTGCATCATAAAAGGCTGTAATTTGGCAATCCACTGTTGATCGCATGCTTGTATCTTAGCTGTAATACATATTTTGAACATCTGCTCGGAAATGTATTACTTTTATATTTTAATTGTAATAAATAGGTACGCCACTGTATGTATTTCCGCTGCACGTATTCATCGGTCGAGTAAGGCCTCTTTCAGACGAGGCGATTCCACTAGTTAAACGGGCGGTTGTTAAGAAGCTTACTGATATACACCCTTTCACACGGAGTCAACTTGTCCGCTTCGGCAGCTTCAATAGGTCTTCAATGACAATCAACTTGTTGAGAGTAAACCAGGCAACTTAGTTGAATCGACTAAACCGCCCCGTCTGAAAGAGGCCTTACTAGTTGAACGGACGGTTGTCAAGGAGCATACTGATGTAGCAAATGATTGGGAACCCCTAAACCCTTTAATACGGAGTCCGTCAACTAATCGCGTCGTCTGAAAGAGGCCATATCCCTTATCAGTTTATCAATTTTATTTCTGATAGAGAATTCACTATGGGATATCGCTTATTTCTGCAGCCTATAAACATACGCAATATATACAAACAACAAAGGCAAATCTTTGCATCGTAGAAGTAGGAATTGTGTGATCATATACAGTGTTCATATATACTTTTATAATTACCCCTCATATATTGACCACCCACTTGCGCCTAAAACACGCTGTTGTTTAATAATTATATACTTAAAATTTGGTCCACTTGTACATCGTATAAGAGCGAATTGAGTAATAGCATAAGTTAGAACTTCCTGCAAAATTTTAATTGTTTCGAGCGCATGATGAGATTAGCACGTAGATTATTTCCTTTTCTATAGTCACAAAGCAAAGATATAATTTTTTAACAACTGGCAAAACGTTTAAAATTTCACACTCCTTAACTTCAGATTTTTTATAAAGAAGTTGGTTTTATGAAAGTTTGAATTATACCAGCACTAAATTCTTTTCTGTCACTTAGAATTTTAACAACAAAATACTCGTATTAAGTTATGCGAAATGTAACCTGTTACCTTAAAACAACATTTAATTGACCAATATTAGTATAGAAGAATATTTTAGTGATACTCTCGTGTAAGAGTTCCTTTTTACTTTTGATATCTCAAGGGACTATGCTGATATTGAAATTAAAACAAAAGCAAAGTCGTGTTCCAATCCTTTTTATTTTATTATCTTTATATGATGATAATATCCGATGATGGTTTGAAAAAACCGAAACATGTCGCAATAAAGATAATAAAATATAGGATTTGAACACGAATTTGCCTTTGTTTTAATTTCAATTTCAACATACATTACACCAATCCCCTGGGACACTATAAACTCAAGGAACTACATTATTATTATTATAAGCATTAATAACGAATAAAAATATTTAACCTAGGTATTTGTTTTCTATGTACATATATATTTCAATATTGTATGTCCTTTATAATTAAAACATCTTTTTTGATTATAAAAATCTCATTTACTTTTCTCTTTTCAGCATTATTACCTGAATTTTTTACTTATATACTCATACTAAAGAGTTTTTGTTTTGTTTAGTACTATCTATATAATTAAGATATTTGATTTATTGCTATATGTTTATGCAGAAGAATTTATTATTGTAAGTTTTTTGCAATTAAAGTAACTTTTAGAGATAGAAATCACACCTTTTTTATTTGCAATATTATTACTACTATATCTAAATTATTATTCTATAAGATTGTTCATTTACATTTCTTTTCTTTGTTGACCATAAGTTTTTTGCTTATGCATATACTTATTTTGAGTAATAAATAATATTTATTTAAATTTGGTTTAAAGATATTAATAAAGTTTCAGTTTAACAAAAACATTGTACTTTACTGTACTTATGGTAGATACAATCAAAATTCTAGTTATTGTTAATCAAAAAGAAGTCTCCGTATAATTAGTATTAAAATCAAAACGGATTAATAATTTGTAATATAACACAAATTAAATGTCAGGGATGTAATGTTTCCCTGTGCAACATGGTCCTCTGCGTCTGGAAATATAAATTTATTTGTAATTTTGACAATATGGAAATACTTCAAACAATTTTCTATTGCTTACAGTATGAATACGTTTTAAGTTTCCCCTCTAAATATGTTATCTGGCGCCTGGTGCATACGTCACCGGGAGGACTTTGACAATGATCGAATTTCTTCGTAAAATTCGTAACATTTTTGTATTTCACACAATACCATACGAAGAGCCGAAGCATTGAAATCATTGTCAGAGTTTTTTTCGGTGAAATAAGCACCAGCCGCCGCTGTCTCGACACTTTTTAATGATACAAGTATAAAGTGGTAAAGAGAAACATGTATTTTGATAGCATTTGTTAACTAGCAACAAAGTTAGTTTACTAGTGATTTTCAAAGAATAATACACTTTATCATATAACAACTAAGATACCAATTCCGTAAAACGTATATAGGAAACATGCTAAACAATAAAAAATTTTGTTGTCTATATATTAACAATATTGTAAATTTATTAAAACACAAGTCTTAATACGGTAAAATAATAATAAAAAATATTTTGTGAAATTTACCGCATAAATATATTAACACCCCACTTTTATTAAATTTATAAAATTTGCGTGTGGATGTATATAGACAACAAATTTGTACAAATTGAAAAAACCTTTCTTACTGTGATTTTTTGGACTGGTACCCATATTCTATTTTAAACTTAATTGAACTGGAACCACTACACTCATAAAAATATATGCATTGGTTTTTTGTTATTTTATTTTGTTGAACCAAATGCATATTAAGTAATTTCAACAAAAATTCGATTGTAAAATCAACATAAAATTTATGTTATTAATGCTGCCGTAACATAAACATTACAAAAGCAATAGAAAAACTGTTGGAACAAATAATATTTTCTGTTGGATGTAATAACGCTTATTGCATTAAAAACAACATTTTTTTATTCCGTCTAACATTTAAAAAAAAAAACATATAAATGTAACCTTTGAGGAGAGACAAATTTTTTTAATAAAATTTTGTGATCCAGTGATCCATAATTCACTTTTATTAGGACATCATCAAACTGCATACTACGATGCAAAGATTGTAAACTTTTTACAGTAATAAATTAACAAATTAATGTATTTCTGCTACCAACTGTAGTGATTAAGAGGAATTTTTCCCAAGAATTTTTTTTCCTTACGCAGGATTCGAATCTATATCCTCCCGTTTACCGGACGAGTGCACTACCAATTAGGCCAGAGAGGAGCGTGTGGAATCGAGCGATACCCATGTCGATATTAGATCTTGAAAGGCCGGCAGGACGGCGAATATACAAAGATACCAAGCAAGCTGTTTACAATAAGAAATTAACAAATTAATGTATTTCTGCTAATATGTAACTGTAATGATTAAGAGGAAATTTTCCCAAGATTTCTTTTCCTTACGCAGGATTCGAACCTGCACACTCTCCTTTACAGGATGAGCGCTCTACCAATTAGGCCAGAGAGGAGCGTGCATATTCGAGCAATACATCGACCTATGTCGATATTAGATTTTGAAAAGCAGAACAGGACGGCGAATATGCAAAGATTGCAAGTTCTTAGTTTCTTACTGTAAAATGTTGAAATGCATGCCTTTCAAAATCTAATATCGACATAGGTCGATGTATTGTTTGAATCTACACGCTTCTCTCTGGCCTAATTGGTAGTGCGCTCGTCCGGTAAACGAGAGTGTGTAGGTTCGAATCCTGCGGAGGGGAAAATTTTTATTGGGAAAAAAATCCTCTTAATCATTACATTTATTAGCAGAAATACCTTAATTTGTACACTACAATGTTTATTAGAAACACTAAATATTTTCAACGGATATAAGTCTAGTTTTTTTTTTTACTTTTACTTTGACATTTTATGTCGATATTAGATTTTGAAAAGCAGGACAGGACGGCGAATATGCAAAGATTGCAAGTTCTTAGTTTCTTACTGTAAAATGTTGAAATGCATGCCTTTCAAAATCTAATATCGACATAGGTCGATGTATTGTTCGAATCTACATGCTTCTCTCTGGCCTAATTAGTAGTGCGCTCGTCCGGTAAACGAGAGTGTGTAGGTTCGAATCCTGCGGAGGGGAAAATTTTTATTGGGAAAAATTCCTCTTAATCATTACATTTATTAGCAGAAATACCTTAATTTGTACACTACAATGTTTATTAAAAACACTAAATATTTTCAACGGATATAAGTCTAGTTTTTTTTTTACTTTTACTATGATATTTTACATATTCAAAGTAAGGGTAGGCTTAACTCTAAATGACCAAAAAGATTTATATTACTCTCCACTACTATCTCTCAATGTATAAACAGAAATGCCTTAATAGTGTAATAGTTACATTTCATCTACCTAATGAAGCCACTGTGTGGTGAAACGATCGTAATGGTACTATTAAATATTTGAAACGTTTAACGTTTTGTTATTTCACTCAGCGAATATGAAGTTTCAGCGAGTATCTTCCTCATCTATTAATGTGTTAACCTATCTAAAAAAGGACCATAACTCATAACAAGCGGTAAACAATGCTCAAGAATTATATGGAAATCATATTTCGATAGATTAGCTTAGATAAGATTACAAATGCAACAGCTAGAGGCTTGTTTCAGGGCGACATTTCCATATCTATTACGATCCCCTTTACTCTAAAAGATAAACTTTGATTTTTCCTTCTTAATTAGATCTAAATATGTAAATACCAAAACAAAAAAAATATTTAAATTTAGGCATTTACGTCATTCGTGTTTATGTATAATGTTAATGTACGCATACAATAATTATCAGGGCCGACGCCATGGGTGTCCGAACGGGACAGTGGCACAGGGCACTAGGAGGACCACGCGGTATCGCTTTAGAAGAGTTCCGCTTCATTTTTCATGGGCATTTCGCAGAGTGCCTCGCAAAATATAGCGTCGGGCCTAACAATTATATGTTTAAATATATAAAGTAATTATAACAAGAAACTGTTAAGTTAAAAGGAAATTACCTGACACATGTAATAAAGTATATCCTATTTTAATTTGCACTTTATATGGTAATACCAAAGATAAACAATATTATAAAAATAACAAAAAAAAAACAATAACAATTCATTTGTATCGTTGTCATTCTGTGTGAAAAGTTTTTGTTATACTTAAATTTTATAGTTAATTTATATTTATAATTGTTGGTGTCCGCTTAATTTATTTTGATGTTTGGTGTTTTTTAATTTGATAATGGACAATTTTACCTTTTTTACGTTGATCTGAAGATGGCTTTTTAAAAGCCGAAACTAGTAATCATATAATAAATATTAAATGAATGAAAGAACGAGTTTTATTACTTTTATCTAACCTTCACAATTGACGTTCATTGGATACTTAGAATATAATATAAGAAAATATGTTATTTTGTAAGGAGAATAAAAAAAATTATTCAGAAACGTAAATTATGTATTTAATTGTTTTAATTCAACCGGCGTACCTAAATAATCAAGAAAAATAAGTGTTCTATTAGTATTTCATATATTTGATTTGTTTTCATTTAGTATCTTTCTAAACTGACGTTTTTGCACTTGAAGATGCCCATACTGGACTGAAACATGTTGCGTCGAAGTTATTAGAAATATATAGTTTAGGTTTGAATGGCGCAAGTTATTTGCTTTTACGTAAACAATACTTGCTCGCTCTATTACGAAACAAAACAGTTTTCTAAAGTGATACGTTTCTTCTCTCCAAGAAAGAAGTGCAGAAAAGTAGAAGCAATAATTTAAGCGGTAAAAGTTTTTTTCTTTTTTAATTACTCACCGATATTTATATTTTCCTTTCTCGAATCATCAAAGAAACAAATTCACAAAAAAAGATTGTACAATGTCCGTGATCTTATTTTTGTCCAAATAAATCAATTATTAAACATTCTAGACGTGCAATCAAGCAACAAGGTAAATTGTAAACGCGCCAACCGCTACCGAACGCGGAAACACTTTCCGAAGAGCGCGACGACCACCTTTGAAGGAGCCGAAAAGAAAGGTGCACGTCACAATACCCCTGCGAGGATGTGACAGACGTGATCGTCTCAATCCCAGCGCTTTGCGAGCGCGTTTCTTTAGGGAATACTTGACGTGCTCTACGAGAACGAAATAAGAGTGGGTTTGGTGAAAAGTCCATGCCTCGCGGTTAAAGAGTTGGTTATAATACCTGTTTTCTTCTGGCGATGAGAACGCTGGAGAGAGAGAGAGATCTTGGCGCGCTGACCATGCCAATGACATTGCTGCGTTTTCTAGGTCAGATAAGTGGGGCAAAATGCATTAATTATAATCGATATATAACAATACCGGGCAGCTTTAATTAACAGTTGTTTACGCGATGTGAGCATCTATGCCTGCTACGAAATATCGCACAACTAGGCGTCTTCAAAACCAACTTCAGATATACACGCTTTTAGACGAAAAAATAACTGACGAAAGTTTTGTTAATATTGATTGGTAATAATATGGGTAAATACAACATTTTACAGAGGGAATATCGTTAAAAAGTAACGCAATAGAATTTCAAAGATAAAATCCTCAGCCTGAATGAGGGTGTGTATAAATTGGCAGAAGAATTATATATAGATAGATATTCTTTATTTGTCTTTGTTAAAGGCTGCGTTCAAATTGGTGGCGGCTAGATTTTTCATTTCCTCAGCTTCTATAAAAATGAAATTGTTTATGTTTTTAGTTATGAAATGAATCATTCTCTAACAGTAATTAAGGGCGCACGGCAAAGCAATATGGCAAATATATGTATAGCTTCTTGCGAAATGAGATAATAAACTTTGATTTTACTTATTGTGTTTTGATGTGTACATGTATACCTTCAATTTGACTAAGTATCTGGATCTTTTTAATTTATATTTGGCATAATTTAATTTTTTTCTTTGCGCTCAGAAACTAAAAAGGGATTATGACGAAGAGTAAGAGCAAATTAAAGAAATTGAGATAGTCAAATTGAAGGTATACATGTATGCTTCAAAACGCAATCAGCAAAAGTAAGGTTTACTGTCTCAATTTTGCAAAAAGCTACCGAATAAAATCAGAATAAAGAACACCTAAATTTGTGGATTTTTCTATCTTTCTATTCTTATCTATTTTCCTACTTCCTTTAAACTATAAATTAATCCACACGTTTGAACACCCCCGGCAACAGTTTTACAAGATGCCAGCTAGGCTTGAAGGTCATTCAAAGCGGACCACAAAAGAACAAAGGATTTTGCGAGCTGATAGTACAGTGTGGTGATATGCAATAGCTGGGATACATATAACACGCAACCGGCATAGTACCGCAGCAGAATGTTGTTTTAGTGGGTCATATTCGCAACTTCGGCGTTTTTACACAAAGGGCGTCACTGCAGAGAGTTTAAGTATAACGTAAACTAAGTCAGCGCTAAGTTTTACGTTACTGGGTTATAGGGTTGCCAAAAGTCCCGAATTTAAAAATTTCAGATTGGCAACACTGGTCAGTTTCCTCACGTTAATAAAAAAAAATTATTTTATTAGGTTAAGTTATAAAAAACGAGCGATTCTTGGACTCGATTATATCATATACGTTTGATCAATCATTCATTACCTTACCTTAACTTGGAACTCGGCGGAGGGAAGATTCCGAAAACTAATGCGTCTATATAATACCTGTGCACATAGTATGTACTTGAGCGAGTGAATGAATAAGAAACGTTGTATATAAACTTTTTGCGCGATAAATAATTTTAAAGGTTTTGTGAAACATGTGGTCGAAAAGGTGTAAAGCCGATCTACCAGCAAAAAATTGTTCACAATTCTATCCACTGCTCGCTCAAGCATTACACATGTATTATATAGACACATATTTCAGAATCTTTGCCTTGCCAATTTCCGAGTTCTCGGTAAGGTAATGAATGATCGATTATTCATTTGATATAACCGAGTGCAAAAATCGCTCGTTAAGCACATCACTAAAAAATATCATCTTACAAATCAGTAATATGGTAGATCTTGTACTACCAACTTAACAATGTTGCCACCTTCAAATTTGAAGTCACGCGGTGGTCGCATCCGGTTGCTCACTATTAAAATATATATTAAGGTCAGAAATTCATCAATATGTTTAATTTCCTATTTTTAGTGGATGTACTTTTAAATTCATAGTTAGAAAACTTCATTAAATAGAATAATTTGGATGTAATAAACAGTTTTATTAAAATGTACAAACTTCATATAGGTTGCTACAAGTTTTCCAAATAGATTCCTTATCGTAAGAAATAACCATTACTATAGTTGATGTAATAGTTACGACTTCTTCACATGTTGAACAGGCATGAACATTTAAGCATTTATTTATTAAAAATCCGATCATGAAGGTTCATTGCGTTAATCAGCCAGCGATGTTGGATGTTCGATAACCTTCCGTTATCTTATTGCCTTCACAAAAATATCCTCAATGGAGAAATATAAATAAAAGAGTAAAAGTTGACGAATTTTAGTGTTCTTGATTGCTTGAAAAAGACACGGCATATAATGAAACGTTGCATAAAAAGAATTAAGAAATATACAGACCGAAATTTCTCAAGTTTAACCGTTCTACTTCTATTTCTCCATTTCAAAATTACGATATTATAGAGCACAAAATTTTATTAAGAAATTAGCTAAATTGAGCCTCGATATACAAAAGGTTTCAAGTAAAAACGACCTTTTCTCTGCGTTTAGTTTGCTACGCTTTCTTTCTAGGTTATCTTTGTAGTCATGTGCCTGCTCTCACATGTCTCTATCCCTTTAATTTGGAATATTTTGCATCTCACTTTCAAACTGCAGTTTCCTTTTCTATTGTCGCATCTTCTTTTCCTAATCTTTGACATCTATCTCGACAAAAACCGTTTGATATCAAGAGACAGACTATCAAGCGGAACATCAGGCAAAATAAATCTGTTTTAAGGTAACTTAGGTGATCCATATATTTACGAACATGGGCATTTGATTCTGAGATTACCCATACTTATTATACCTATTTTATAGTTTTCTTTTATATGTTCGGATTTAAGTTGCTACATCTTCCAATTAAGTGAACTTGTAAGATGTGTTTGTATAATTGAGCCAATAAATAATAATGGTACCTATCGATATAATAAGTTAGCCGTACCAAGAACAAAAATTCATGTATATAAAGCTGTGGACCACAAATTCTTATTTAATAAAAAACAGTAATTTTTCTTCATATTTATGTAAATGTAACACAAACACTAATCATGAAAACATGGTGCCATCTAGGTATGCTATAGTTTGCTTTCCAACTTTGGAAGCAAACGACAAACACATTATTTTGTTTTAGATAATCGCTTATGCTCATTTATAGATATTGTCAAATCATAATCAAATTACATAGAAATAATTATCTTACCCATTTTTCAATTCGAATATACCACTATCATCGGCTTTCTCGAAAAGAAACCAGTTAGAATTTTCAATTACGTATTCTAAAAGATTAACATCGTCCACTAAACTATCGGTCATACAGCACTTCCAATAGACCAATGAAGCGACAAACCGTTTCACTACTCTAGCTTTAGTTTTCCATCTTTTAACGATAGCCCGCTTGTCACGATAATTGACGAGAATTTTTATGCGAATTACGCTACCGTTTCTATAAAACGTAAAAGTCGAATTAGATTTCGACGATAAACTGATGGACATAACTTGGATACTCCGCACTTGGATTGTTCCTTTGATACCGGACAAAACGCATATACTGCCAACATGTATGTATACTTTAATAGTTTTTCATACTGCCTTATTTTACGTTTGACATAACATTCGTTCAAGAAAAGGATGTTGCGTAGTTACAACAATGTCACCGCATTTAAAATTATCGATTTGCGTAACGGTTACCGATTGTTTTACTTAATTACTGTGTTTATCACAGTCTACTTTCTCTGTTGTTGAAATCCTGTCAATTTCATCGACGTAGTTTTGTAAAAATAAAAACGGAAGAAAGCGATATTTGTAAATTTTTGTAAATGCCACTAAAACTTATAAAGGAACCGAGATAACTATAGTTATTAAATATCCGGTACTAGCACCAGGTATTTTGCTCTTGCATTGTTGCAATTTTCATTACGCCAGCTTTTATTGCTATGGGATTATTTGTTAGATAAAAAGAAGCTTAAAATGTCGTTTAACATTGGAAGGATGATGTCTGATGAAATATCTGTTGTGAATTCTTTTTGTTGATCATAAAAAATTGTTTGTGAGTGTCTTTGTGAATGCATTTAGTATCACAAGTAATTCCGCCGCACCAAGAAAGAAAACTAAATATGAAAATGATAAATCAGGCGCGGCTCGTGCATGCATCATCGAGGAGGCTATGCTGTAGATCGAATTACTTCATATAATGTCGTAACTATCTTGGTAACATACTATCTTCCACACGATGTTATACGACAAACTTCGATCATGTCATAGCCTCCTCAATGAGTCATGCACCGACCGCCACACAGTGTTCGAATTTGTGATCGAAATTAATCACGCTCAAACTGTAAAAGTAATTTAGCTGAAAAATTCAAGTATGTTGAATTATTTTATGCACTACAAATATATATAAACAATTGAAGGGTGCACGGGAATAACGATCAAAGTCCATATTCATACATTAAGAGATAAATGAATTTTAAAGTTTGACACTTAAAGGTTTAACACGAAACTACATTATAGCAACTTTGTTTTCTACGGACTACGACCGTTTTTGAAATAATTTGAACGCGCATTATTATAATACTCAGAATTTCCTACAAAATGGCACCCTTATCTCATTTTCACAAAAAATGGACTTTGATCGTTATTCCCGTGGACCCTTCAATTGATACCGTCTCATTCGATTTCAACCCCTTAGGAGATGAAATAGGTATTTACAAACGTCGCGATCTCAACGATTTTTACTTCCTGTGATATATGACACATAAATATTTATTTATTAATAAATGACTATTAATATTTAGTTATAAAGAGATGGAGGTATTGTTGTAAGGAGTAGGAGGTGGTTGATACATTTTACCAAATTTTCAGAACGTTGTTTTATCACAAACAAGTTGAAAACAAATATTAGACTAATTACCCGAATTTTCAGTTGCTTCTTCCCTCTTAATTTCGCCTTCGTCCTGATACTTTTTTTTGTTGTCGGACCGTCTGACATGTAGTCTCTGGAAACACCTCTTGGCCTTTTGTATTTAGTCTCCCATTTCTCCTACCCATTAAATTATACCAGCTATTCCAGAATCCTACTATCCTGCACTAATCTCGATTCATTTTTGGCTTGCCAAAAATTGCCGGTCTTCTTGCGTCCAGAGCCTAATAATCACACAGAATGTGGTAAGCCTTCTCTGTCCTCTCATTACATTGTCTGCAGTTGGTATCTCCAGTGTAGATCCCCAATTTTCTGTAAGTGTCCTTTCAGTGTACAGTGTCCTGTTAAGAGAGTTGTTACGATGTGAAAATGATTTCTACTGAGTTGTAGTAATTCTTCAGCCTTCTGTTTTGATGGTGCCTTGATAAATATCTTACCAGGAGCTTGCCTCGCTGTATTATTCCAGTCTTCTTTTTGTTCCTGTTTGACCCAACTTCTTACTTGTTCTCGTGCTGTGTTTTTAGACACTCCTAGAACAGATTCCAGACGTATATATGAAGCAGATGATCCTTTTCTTGCTAACTCATCAGTTTTTACGTCTCCTTCGACTGCTGAATGCCAGGGCACCCACAGAAAAGTGAATTTAATGTGGTCTGTAAGGCTATTCAGTTCTCAAATACATTCCCAAACCAGTTTTGGCTGTATCAAGATACAGTCCTAATGAACTCCAAGAGTTCATTAGTGCCTTCAGTATCGTCTGGCTGCCTGTTGCAATATAGATCCGCTTGTTTTTATAAGCCCTCTGATTGATCAGAGCACAATGTACTATTACGTATGCCTCTGCTTGAAAAACCGTGGCATATTTTCTCAGCAGAAGGGTGATCATTGTATTTCTCACCCCGCTGTAGATTTCAGCTCCAGCCCCACTTTCGGGTTTTTGATCCTTCTGTTAACCAGATTAATTCGAAATTTCTGTTAAAAAGATATGTCAAAATCATGTGGTCTGATTTTATTCCCAAAATCACCATGTGGAAGGCAATAACATGATGGACAATATTATTATATTATAAATATTAATAGCGTCAAACACGATCAAACTATATACATTAGGTTGTAGCGCATGCGCGCTGCCCTTTCTTCTAAGTATAGCTAGTCTTGTCATACATTAGTATATTATTGTTTCATCTTCGTTGGTTCATCGCGGACCGCAATTTTATATAGCAACATTGAGAGATAGTTCAATCCACAGTATCCAAAGGCGCACATTTATATAAATTAGGTCATGTTCCGCACTTTCCACAGGTAAAACAATATATTTTTGAATTACCTATATTATAATCTTTCATTTCACGCAAAATTCACGAACTAGCAAGTACTAGCAATAAACGTAAACCCTCATTGAAAATTTATTTCTACGTAAATGTGATAGGCTTATAGGCAACCGGTATTACTTAGAAATAAAAACAGCTTCCTATAAAGTAAGAATGCTATTTAAGTCTCTAAAGTAAGTACTTCCCCCTATAATAATTACTATTAAATCGACCAACATATTTGGGACAGGTAATAGCAAATATAAGTACAGTTCCGGGTAGTAAAATATACATTATAAAATTATTGTTAATTTTGCAGTTTTTAATAATTAATATTTGTGGTACCGACAAAGATAAAATAGCAATTCTTGGTGAAAACTTGTATGATGATGTAACAAACAAATATATATGATTTGCAGCATTATCAAAAAAATTCAAAATATGGAATTACGATCACGTTTTTATCTATTTTGAACACTGTGCGCCGCTGAGATAGATGCGGCTAAGTGAGGCATGCGATCGGCTGGTGGTCGGTTAGTTGACGTCACTATTAAACCAAGGGCCGCGCACTGGTTCGGCATTTCCGATGCGATCCGATCCGAATCAGTGCGCGGCTCTTCATTTAACTTCACGTATAGCAAAAACTACCGATTGCTCTTTTCCGAGTCGAATCGATTCAATACGCGCTCTGCTTTAGTCGAACATAGGGAGACATAATCGGACATGAAATATACTCTAATGGTATATTGGAACAAGTCTTTTGGCGCAATCAGAAATTTTTGATTTCACACATAAACAATTCGACAATTCACACATAAACAATTCGAAGTTCCTGTGCCCTGACGGCTACACAAAAATCCAAAACCAACTATAAAGTTAGTATTTATATGTATATTGAAAGTATTGGGTTTGCATTTAAAATTTTAATATTAATAATAGAAATCCTTTTTCAGATGTAAATATTTTATTTTATAAGGGTCGTAAGGGAATGCCTAGGGAAACTAAATGAGCTAGGCAAAAGAAATAAAGTAACCCTCCTGTGGGTCCGGGTCACACAGGAGTCGAAGGAAACGAAATACCGATAACCTCGCAAAAAAAGGGCTGGAATGCCTTTCGTAGGGCCTGAACCCTTTTGCGGGTTAAGTAGCAGTACAATACTGAAGAAACTAAAATGGAAATGGAGCAGAGAAAAGCCATTATTGGAAATCTCCAGGGAATGAGGCAAAGTAAAATTCTTCTGGGAACTTATAACCCAGAAGAGGTTTCAGAATAGCATCAAAACCGTATAAAACAATGTTCCGCATATTACAGGAATACTTTCAGGCCATTGTAGATGAAAGGACACCTGAGTAAGCTTGGATTGGAAAAAGATCCTGAATGCAGATTTTGTGGGGAACAGGATGAAACATCCATCCACCTCCTGTCAAACTGCGTAGCACTGTGCAACCCGAGGGCATTGTATCAAATGTATTAAAATGTAACAATTTATATTTAAAATAGTGGAGTGGCATTTTCGTGTCAATTAAAATTCATTCAAGATCAACGTACTGTTGCAAACAGCACTTGGTTACAATAAACAAGCATTCTTATAAGATCTCGAATGTCTTACATCAGAGACATGCATTTCGTTTGCTATGTTACAAACGAGGCATAAAATGGGGCGGACATTAGTAATTTCGGGGATGTTGCAGACACCTAAAAAGTTTCTTTTGGGGACGTTTCTGAAACACAAAAATGTAACTGGAAGGGAACAATTTAACACTTGCGATCAGTTACAAAGGCGGTTCCTCTTAAAGAGTCACGGTGCCATGGCCCCACCATTGCAAATCACAAATTAATCATTGAAAAGCTTTTATTTTCTGTAAAAATACCGATAAATACACATGCACACACGCACATACACATTCAAGTACAGAACGAACATTGCGATTCCCATGATTTGATACGACGAAACGCACTTTGTAGTTATTTATGCAGACAAGCGGCGAACTGGGGCCACGTCTAGGCGTTTGTCTGAAATCGGGTCACCTTGCGGAGTTAGCGGAAGAGGAGTGGTCGCAGTTTACGCAAAAATTACATTGAAGTGGGGCCAGCCGTATCTTGGCCCGCTGTTTACTGGGCCATCGAGTCACGCGTCATCAGTATACGTCAGTGATCGGTACTATGGGGAAGGGTCTCCCAATATCACGGTAGGCAAGCATGTGAATCAGACAGCCGTCGAAGATCAACTATTGAAAGTAGTAACATAGGTAGACGGCCGTCGCATACGGACTTCGGTTTAGACATTTCCAATAAAAATTGGGTTTAAGAATATTTACTGATTATAGTAATAAAGTATAGTATTATTCTAGGATGACATCGCAAATTAATAACTATAGTTATTTCAAATCAAAATAGACTACCATTCATATCTTTCTTAGGGTAAAAATTATGAAAATGAAGTAATAGGTATAATAAGGGAGTTATTCCTGAAAAATACATCATAATAGTGTTTTAAGTAAAAAAAAAACAAGCCATTTGCTTGGGTAAACAAACAATAAAAATAAAAATTATGTTTCCCATTCTTTATAACAAATACATCCGCTTATGCTTAGAATATCCATTATATTTTACTCGACGATCTTCGCTTAAATAACTCATGTGCTCTGTGTTGTGTTACGTTTTCGTCGATATAAAATTACAAAAACACCTGAATAGTTTCGCGTTAGGTAGGTATGTTAGAGGAATGTGGAAGTGGCTGACGTAATAGTTTAAAGACTAAACATATGCAATTCCGAAAGAATACGTTAAGTATTCCCGGTAAGAATTTAATGTAATTTTCATCTTAAAATTGCTCTGCTCCGATAAGCCATTGAAAAATGTTCCTAAAGCTATCGGGCTGAAATTAAAGCAAATCAGTACTACTGTCGTACATACTGTAAATACAAAAAATTAGCTCAATCGACGCCACCCCATTCGAGATACTAGCGAAAGGGTGGAAAAATTTAATATTTTTTTCTCAGGAATTACTTAAGCTATCATGTTCAAAAAATTATGTTAGTAAACACTGATTATGGGCATTCTATAAAAACTCAAGAACTAATTCTCTCTACTCAGTTCAAAGTTAACACTATTTTCCCCTTTTGAGAGGTGATTTTTTTGAGTTTGGTTTAAGATGCCAACTTGGCTTTTTTTTATATTAGACTGTATATATTTAGGTTTACTACATATTTTTTTCAGTTTTTTTTGTGTGTGGTAGAACATGTAAATAAATTGTGTACATGTAGTAATTGTAGTATGTAAATTTAGTAGGAGCAATTTGTTATAGGTTATTTTAGGGTTAAAATATTTCTTCATGGATTAATTTCAGGATTATTTGCAGAAATATCTCAGGCCTATTAGTTATAAAGACACCGAAATATACAAAAGCATATTGTAACAATAAAATAATATTTAATTCCGCAGTTCAAAGATTTTTTTGAGTTGGGTTTAAGCTGCCAATTTGATTTTTTATTATACATGAGTGTATAATTATATTTGGGTTTATATATTTCGTCAAGTTCTTTCAGTGAAGTAATACAAATAAAAAATAAAATCTCTTTGATCTTAGCAGCAGCATTGGGTTATTGATTATTTTAAGGATAAAATAATTATTCATCGATCGGATTAAGGATTATTTATATGTACATTTCAGCCCTAATAGCTGTAGAAAGTAAGTTAAAATATGTTCTCACATAAGTGTATTAATCGCGGTGGTTCGCTAATAAAAATATATGGAAGAAAAAAAAACAAATAAATAAACGATGAAGATGATAGAAATACTTATTTGAAGCTATTCATTCTTCCCAGCAGTGGCGGCTGGTACTAAAGGGCACAAGGGCACGTGCCCACCCAACCACTAAGATAAACACAAAAAGAAATTGGCATGTAATTCAGCGCATTATTTTATTTTATTATTTTTACGTATTTTTATAACGATGGTATCAAAGATTCCTTCCGCACCGCAGACGCTAGCACATAAGCGAACGTTCAAAACTATGTTTCGGGGCACTATTTCCGATGTACATATTTCGAGTATGAATCGGAGCGCTCCGTTTATCTTCGCCATACGCGCTATACGATCGCTTTGGGGCACGCAATTTCGTGTCTCCAGTTAACGTGTTGCACTCGTTGCTACTGCATCGTTTTCAACGCTTACTGCGCCTGTGTGATTTCAAAGGCTTGAAGTGACGTTTAGTATTGATGATGGATTAGTGCAAAATCTTTAAAAAAACCCGCACTCATTTGAGAAAAAAGTTTTAGAAGAACAAGAAATGAAGGCCTATTCTTGATCTTCAAATAAACTACACTTTCACAAGTAAAACTCGAACTTACAATAGAGTATTCAATAAAAATATATGTGAAAAATATGAGTGGATGTGCGGATGTTTACTAACAAATAGACTATTTTGTTTTACGTGAACGATAAGACAGTGCTTATTTGCGGCATAAAATTAAATACAACGAATATGTGGAAAAAAAATCTCATATTTTGTGTCGGTTAATTATGTGCATAAAAAACTATGAACTCTTATCCTATGTTGAACAGCGTAAAATTGAAAAGTGAACTTTCAGTAATTTATGAGCGCGATGACATGTGTGACATAGGTGTAGGTGGTGTTTTGGTACTTTTAGTGTTCATAACACACAACAACTTTAAAAAAAGTTTTGACGGAAACATATAAACTGTTGGATATTATTTTTACAACCCCCATGTCGACAGCAGAATGTGAACGATGGTTTTGCACCTTCAAACGCATTAAAACTTTTCTGAGAAGCACAGTGTCAGAAAATCGACTGAACACATTTTTAAAACAAAGTCATAAACATCTTTTCCAGCATGAAAAATAGGAGAATGGATTTCATGTACAAAAAATAGGCAAGTTCTTATTTTATGCCCACCCTCTTTCATAACTCACGAGTCGCCACTGCTTCCCAGTAGAATCAGTGAAGGTTGCAAATCAAGAGCATACTTCGAAGTTCATATGACATCACTTGTAAAGAATTTATTAGGAAAAAAGTTATATATAAACCCAAATGCAGCATTACTTATACAGCAAAAATCAAGTTGGAACCCTAAATTCAAAAAACCACCTCCCAAAGGGAACTTTGAACTTCGTGTACGGACCTAAATATTATTTTATATTGATTATAAATACATATATGCATATTATTTATTCTTACAGAATTATTTTTTATACCTCAGTGCTTTCATAACTACTAGGGCTGAAATGTACAATATATAAATAATCCCGTAAACGCTCGATGATTTTCCTTTTTTATTTGCATGCTCTACCACATAGAAAGAACTTAAAAATAAATATAATGAACCCAAATACATACATTACTATATAACAAAAAATCAGATTGACTTTCAAATGCGTGTACGGAAATAAATATTATTTTATTGTTAAAATTTTCTTTTTAGTATTTCGATTTTATAACTACTAGCGCTGAAACATACACACAGATAATCCTGAAATTGATGGATAAACAATTATTTTAACCCTAAAATAAACAATAACAAATTGCTCTTACTAAGATCATTCAAAGAAATTTTATTTTTTATTTGCATGTTCCACCATACAGAAAAAAACTTAAAAAAATATATAATAAACCTAAATGTGTGTAGTCTAATATAACAAAAGGCCAAGTGTTTACTTACATATTTTTTTTGGACGTGATAGCTTAAGTAATTGCTAAGAAATAAAATATTGAATTTTTCCACCCTTATGCTAATATCTCGAATGACGTGGCATCGATTGAGCTAATTTCTGGTATTTACAGTATGTGTGACAGTAGTACTCATTTGCTTTAATTTCAGCCCGATAGCTTTAGGGGCACTTTTCAATGGCTTATCGGAGCAGAGCCTTTGTCTACATTAATTTGTTTTTGTGTCGGTATTATTTTAATTAGAAATAAACCAAGTAATAAATTACTGCAAATTGAGCGAAACTGATTCAAAACTTAGTAAAATTAATAAAAAAGGGGAGGGGGAGAGGAGAGTTGTCCGGAGAATACTTGAGTTGATTTATTTTATTGTGGTGTATGAAAATAGTCGTAGTTGACTTGACCCAAAAAAAAGGTATTTTCCATATGTTGTGTATATAGTGCATAATACGAGATATAATATAGAGGTATATATAACTTTTATATTTCCGTACCTAAATCTATGTACAATATTTTCTTTAATATATGTGTCAAATAACTTTTATTGTATGTACGTACATTTCCCCATTTCTGCATTTAAATAAAAATAAATAAGTAAGCTTTCGATACAGTGGACTAGTTTAGTATTATCGCAAAGCAAAAATTAATATTTAGTTGCAGGTTTCATGCCGTCTTTGGCAGAAATAATAAAAATTGAAATAGTGTCGGCGCTCATGTACACGGCCGCAGATGTAGCATCTATTCTTTATTATTTTTGTTTGTAAAGCTAGGAATTTGAAATGTGATCGATAGTCACTTCAAATTCTAATGGCGTTCACTTCAACAGATACCCCCCAGAGAAGTACACAATGACCAAGTAAAGGAAATAAAACAACGCATGCTAGCATGCCATCAGCAATGCAGCACTTGTTACAATCTTCTTATGGCAAGTAATGATTACAATAAACTAAACGCCAGAACTTCAATATACGCCGACCGATTAACTGTCCAGCATCAAATCTAGAAACTAGAAATCTTACTTGGTTGTCGATGTCGGTATTTCTGGTAGTAAATATTAAGTACTGTTTTTTCTATATTTGTTTTAGTTGATTAGCGGCGAAGAGACAAGCCATGACTTTCCTTGTTTTTTACTACATCCGCATGCACGATTTTAACGATACTTGCGGTGAGGCTGTAGTATAAGTTAGTGAAATCGACCCTTGCATTGATTAACTAATTGTCTCTTGAAATAGAGCTTCGTAGAGTAACCAGCACACTGAGAAAAGATATTGTTTCCCACAAAGAAATAGAACTCAACCATCTACGGCAAAAAAAAAAATGCGAAAAAGAGAATATTCGAAGTATTCACTTGAAGAACATTAGAATAAATTTTGAATTTGAGCCAAGAGGCTGGAGCAAACAATTGCAATTTGTATCCAGATGATAAACAAGTATCTAGCTAAAACTATACTTTGCATACATCCATATGTTCATAAATTGAGGAAGCGCTTCGAGGATCGTAAAATTGCTTATCGAATTCCTGGGCGTTTGCGAGTGTTCGAACGGTCGCAGGCACATCGGTCTTCTGTGGACACAGAAACAGATATTAAATGTGCTTTGATAATGCCTGTGGCCAAAAATTATAGTACAATTTAAAGCCGTAAAAGTTGCCCAGGTAATTTAGTTAGAATCGCTAGCGGATATTTTTCTGATAGAGTGCGATAGTTTGAGGAACCGGTATTACAAGGAAATTACTAAGGGTTGTCCACAGGGTTCGCGTTCGGGCCGGGTATTGGAATATTTTATACGATAGTCTCTTGAAATTATATTATCAGAGGTTGTGAGATAGTCACGTACGCGACGACACTACTTTATTGTTAAAGCAGGCAATATAATACGTTAAAAAATAGGGTAATCAGGCTTAGCAAATATTTTAAATTGGAGTTTAGATAATAAATTAAATTTTAATGCGGATAAATCAGAGGCGGTATTTTTGGCAAACCGAGGCAAAGAAAGCCACATTTAAATTAGGGCAGGGTAGAATTTATTGTAAAGAATTTGTTAATATCTGGGTTATTTTAGATGATAAACTAAATTTTAAAGCGCATATTCAGTATATTACCGCGAAAGTAGGGAAATGAGTAATAAATTAGAGCATCGGCTAGGGTTACGTGGGGTTTAAACGGTAACGCGCGGGTACTATTATAGGGGCGCTATTGAACGGCAATGTTGTACGCGGGGCGATATGGGCAGACGCATGTAAAATTAAAGAAACTAAAAAATTATCGGGGCGCAAAGATTATTAACAGTTGGGCCGCGAACGCGTATTCATCTATTTCGGCAGACGCGGCGTGTGTTATTTCGGGTATTTTACCAGTAGATTTACGTTGAGGGAACTTAAATTCGTAGGGATGCGAAATAAATAGGGTTTGAGGTTTGATTACGGCAACGGAATTAGATTAGAACCGGGCGATTTAGAAAGGCGAGTAGATATAGGGGCGAATTCATCCCGCGGAATTAAAAAGTATTAGTTATGATAAATTTATAGGCACTTTTCGAGAGGGTTTAGAATTTTTACGGATGGGTCGAAGGTGAGGTGGTACAGGGCGGTTTTGTTGTTTATAATAGGGGTATTGAAATACATAATCAACAGTTTAAATAGGGGATCATCAATATTTTCAGGCAGAATTAGTTGCAATAAATCAGGCAGTAGTTTATAGTAGGCGCGATGGGAATTATGTGGGACGGGAGAATTATAACAGATAGCTTATCTGTATTAGAGGCGTTAGGGAATTTAAAAAATCCGACCTTTTGTTGTTAGATACTTGGATATGTGCGCGAGGGGGTATAAAACTTTTGGACTAGGGCTCATGTAGGTACAATCGGTAATGAGAGGCGGATCAATTAGCGAAAGAGGCGGTATCTTAGGGGAGATAGCTTGATTATTAGATTTGGGCTAATTTCGGCTAGTGTAGTTAAAAAGCGTTTAGGGATTAACTTGATATGATTGGCAGAGTAGGTGGGATAATACCTTAAATGGGAGGTGGACTAGGAAATTTATCGGTAGCGTTACACGTTTTAGGTAAATGAGGGTTAATTTATCGTATCAGGCGGTAGAATTAATAACAGGTCACGGTAATTTTAAATCATTTTTATGTAGAATTAGTAGGGTTAATGATTCGCATTGTGAGTGTGGTGGGGTAAATACAGCGGGGCATGTCTTATTTGAATGTCCACTCACTGATGAGTGGCGGTCGCGTACGGAGGTAACTTAGTACTAAAAGTTTTTCAAATGGAACGCCCTGTATATTTTTACACCATGTGATATAGAATTCAAACCTCTATCGAAAAGCTATAGGTGCTCTTATACCTATCTCTAACGCTTCTTTTAGAATTAGCGATTTTCAGGAAATGTAATTTTTAATTACAATTTAATTAATAGCAGGCGCTGAAAAACAATTTTAACTTTAAGAGCATATAAGAAATACAAAATATAGTATGAAAAAATAAATTTTATTGAATACAAGATAATCAAAAACAAAATGCTATATATATTATGTATATAGGTATAATAAAATTATAAGTGTTATATATGACCTTCATTCGCTTGCAAAAACTTTAAAATTCTGATGTAAACTCATATTGTTGTAGCCTGTTTTATTTGTTCGGGATCTATACTATATAGTTTGATGGCGCTTTAGTTACTCAACCCTCTAATTCTACTTTGGTCTATACTTTGATAAATAAATAAATAAAAATTCAAGGGCGTTAAATCAGAGAACCTGGCTAAGCTCAAGGTCCATTACGTCCAATCCTCCTATCATTAAACATTGTACTCAGTATACGATCTACTTCATAAGAAAAATGAACTGATGTCCCGTCCATTTGATACCAGCAATATTTCCGATCAAACAGAGGCAACTGAATGTCTGCTATTACGCATTGCCGCAGAATTACGCTGTCACTGTTTAAGGTGTTATAAGTTTGAAAACGCATTCTGCTATTCATCATTAAGCAAAATTCATCAAAGCTACAGACACTTTGAAAGCTAGCCTCACGAATGAAGCGAGGGTTTTGCGGTGCCCAGTAGTGCCAGTAAGGTAGTTTACTCTGAATTACACAAAAAAATTCAGAATCATCCAATTCCAAATCGGAAACTAATATAATAATCGGCATCGCCCGATTCCGAATCGGATTCTAAAAATCGGAATCAACCGAATATTTCAATAATCGGAATCAACGAATTTTAATTCGGAAACTCACAACACTACTGCCAGTTGCGTTTATTAACAGTACGCTGTCTGGTAAAGGGTCTAGCCGATTAAGTATATGAAAACTGCACTTACATCTGTTGAAGGGTTATTACCTTGTTTTTATTGTTCTTCATGTAAAATAGCCATACAATTAATCTCACATCTCTAACCCCTATTGTAAGGGAAAAGGGGGGTGACAATCCTTAACGTAATTTTTTTTTCAGTACCTATTGAAGATATTTTTATGAAATTTAAACTGTACTTGACTATCCATAAACTCATTATAATATAATTTTATTTGTTTTGTGACACTGGAAACTGTAAAAACCGAGAAGTATGTTTTTTGGGAATGATGATTTTTTATAGTAACCCCCAAAGTGACACCTACCAAAAACATATATCTTATTTTTTCATTGGTTAGCTATTACATGTTATTGCAAAACGGTCGAATTAGTAGAACATAATTAAAAAAGGAAAATTCAATTATGGATATGTCCATATGCATCAATTATTTAGCAAAAACTATGTATTTCAAGTTTTTTTTGCACTACCAGTTAACCGCAACCGCCATGAATGAGTTATTTTAAGTGGAACACCTTATATTTTACAAAGAACAATATGATTATTTACAAAATAAGTCAACAATACTAGCTATTTGTGAACTAATCAATACAGTTATTAACAGTTTCGACCAGAGTTTTACTAAAGCATTTAACTGTATTTGCCACGATATCTTATTTGAAAAGTTAGATTTTTATGGTATAAGAGATGATCCTTTAAAATTATTTCAATCATACTTTGCTAATCGAAAATAAATGGTGATGAGTGTTAATAAATGCTCAGAACACTAGTACATATATAGCATACTTGGCCAAACTGCGGCTCTCCTGGGTCTTCAATGCGACCCTAGCCAATGTCGAAAAAAATTAAAACTTAGTTTAATTTAACTTCAGTTAAAAATAACTTAAAATAAACCGCCACAATAGTTGAACATTATTGTATTCGATTTCATATATTCCTTGTTTATAAATGCGTCTAGCTTAGCTTTTTTGTTGCAATTATATCTAGTGTATATTCACATTTTTCGCTGTTACATACACGAATTTCGCTATAGTAAATACTGCTGTACACGGGAGATAAGAGGGAGGGGAGCAATGTAAGATAGGATTACGAATAAACACGTAAAAGGAAAACCCGCATTTTATTGAAACAAATTACAATAATAGAGGGCCATCAGACTTTTATAACTTATTTTAGGTATTTCAGTACCCTACATAGGATCTTTATCTTACAAAATTGCTAATATTTTAAGACCCTATTTCTATGTCTCCTTCAGGACATTGCACCCTCTTAGAGACCAACTGATCAGCAATAAAGATCCTTTACATAAGAGAGGTGTATACAGACTTACGTGTAATGATTGCCCAATGAATTATGTGGGCTGAACCTTTAGGAACTTTAAAACCGGTATAAAAGAACTTCTGAGGTGCTCCAAGCCAGGAATGACACCAGGAATAAACATACTTTTGCCATACAAAATGCATGCATTTTTTTTGCATACCGGTAAAGCTGGAATCTTTCTAAATAACTTAAAAGCTTTAGAAATTGAAAGGCAACAAATTGAGAATATAGAATTTTCTCTCAATACACAGATTATTTTCGATTCTAAACCAACATTCAAAACATTACTAGAAAGATGACAGGTAGTCACTTCACAGATATGGTATTTAGAGTTTTATTTTTCTTTATTCTTCTCTTTTACTCTTTGATTTTTTACTTTTTACATATAGATGGTGCAGCTGAGTTTTCCAGATTTTTCCCTCCTTATATATTTATATTTTACTTTAAAGAAATTTCTGGAACATTCGTTTTGCTGCGGCCATTGATTAAAAATACATTTTATCTTTATTGTTTTATTGTAAAATGTAGTTTGTCCATTTGGAATGTGTGTTAATAAGTCATATACAATTTCATTTAGTTATACAATTCAATTTTTACTATTTTATGACTTGACTTATTTTTAAACTGTTTTATAATTGTAAGTATTGTATTATTTTATATTTTTATTTTACTTATACATTTTCTAATTTATTAATTAATTATTTTATACACTAATTTATACAATTTTATCCATTTTATTGTTCATTTTAACTTCAATTTAATTAATTTACATAATGTTAATTTCTTGTTGGATTTCTTCAGCTGATCTGAACGTATCCCTTAGTGGATGAAACCTGTTGTACGATAAGAATTTGTGAGAAATTGGACCAGTTTCCTTTCATTTACCTTACTATAATTTACTCACACAGAGTCAACGACAAATTCCCAGGCTTATCGTTTTTTTTCAGTCATAATGTACAAGACAGAGTCATAGTTACAATCGAGTAGCAAAACTCGTAGGACACCGATTCGCGCTGAATCTTCCCCAAAAACCAGTGCTATCTTTTGTTATCACGGCACGATATAAGAGAGGGAGTAATAGGTTCAGACAGGTGATCCGTTGTACGTGCAAAATACTCGTGTAATATTAAGTAATTTCTGTAGTACACATAAATTTAAAATTCAAAATTATCGCCAGATGTTTACTACCAAAATTTCAGCCCCAGAAATAACGAACTTTTGGAATAAGTTTGTTCTGAGTTACTTTTAAAATAACTGTGTTTGGAGTGGTGTTAGTTCCCTTTAATGCATATGTTTTAGTGCTTCAATAAAAAATATGTTACAAATCAGCGGTTTATAAGCCACCCTATATCTCAAAATATATTTTGTTCAATTTATTGTGTTCCTGTTTTCAAACTCCAATAATATACGGTTAAAAATTTTGAACAAAAATTTACTAAAAGTGTGTGTCAATTTCAATAGAAACAAAATTTTGTGTGAGAATTAAGACAGATTTACATATAATATAAGTATTTAACCAAAAATTTTTATGGAATATTTTAAGACATCTTGTGCGTAATTTTTACTAAATAATTGTGAGCCGCATTTCTGAAAAAAATGTAGATTTTTAACGATTCGCAGCCAAAACACAAACACATACACCAATTGTATCTACGGATAAAATTTTTTTATTGTATCTGTATACCTCAATGTATTTCTTAAAATAAATTATAAATGAAAATAAAAATCGTGAAATTTAAATACTACATAATTAAAACGTTTATCTCATTGCGGTCCCCAAAATTCTGAGTTAAGGAATTTTGACTCTTATCAGGATAAAGCATGGCCACTCCTGATATATAGGTTGTAGAGTACCACAAAAGATCTAAATTGGGACCAATAATGTTCCTTATGTATGCCAATGATATATGCACTAATCTTCAGATGTGCCAAACAATTATGTTTGTCTATGGCACTACCAATAAATTAAAACTAAATGAAAGCAATATACAAAATATCGTATTTGAGACAAGACCGAAGCAAATAACTTCTGCAAAAATGCACATAGACTCTAACTTAAGCTGGAGCACTCATATAAATTTCTTATGTAATTTAATTAAACACGACCGTTTATCAAATCCGGATAACAGTAGACCTAACAGACGCAGACACTCTTAAATTAATATATTACTCAGATTTTTCTTCACTAATTAATAATAGTATTTTATTATAGGGGAGCAGGGAAAGTAGTCAGAGAATTTTTAAGATACAAACAAATGTGTAAGAACTATACTAAAAGTTACTAGTAAAGAATACTGCAAACCTTATTTTACATCTTTAAACACATTAACTATTCCGTCACTGTACATTTACAATTGTTTAGTTTTTGCAAAAACAATACATGATTATTCAACAGGGTGCAATTCATCTTTGTAATAAAATTTTATAATCTGCTATCTGAAATCAAAATATTATCTACCAAACAATTCAAAAAAGAAATAAAACAAATGTTAAAACGCAAGGCTCTTTATAAGATAGAAGAGTTTCTTTTTATTGTAAAATATAATAGTTAAGAAGTGTTGATATTATGCTGCGTAATTTTTCATATTTCATTTTCCTTTTTCTTTTTTGGTGACCTTATAAGTAAAATATTATTATATTATAATATTTTTGCATTTAGCATAACATTCTATGACAATTACAACTATATAACAACACCGATAGGGTTACATAAACCCTACAAGTCCTCCATTGACACTTTTTTCTATTTCTCACCGTTTAAATGTTATTTTAGATAAACGAAATTTGAGGCGGATTGGAAAGTTAAATTGCACTCCTAAAGTTGATGTTGCGCAGCAACAGAAAGTGATTAAGTAACATTCTATAGGGTCTACAAACTGGCGAAGTTCCATTAAAATTGGAGATTTACAGTTCGCGAGCTTCCCTTGTTAGAACAGGTAGCCTCGCGTAGTACCTTTAGGTGGGGCAGGGGTTAGGATGACTCGTAATTATGTAGTTTTTCAAATGTGTAGTAATGCTGGTATCAGTACGGTAAAAAATACAAAAAATTGATTATCTTTATATGGGCAACACATATCAATTTTCGGTTTTGACAAGTTAAACTGTCTTTGCGTTCTCATTTTCCTGGATTGATTATAATAATATCATTCCATTTGATTTTTTCCAAACATATAACTAAACTATGACCGGCTTATTTTGTATTTTTCATTAACCTTAATAAGAGAACATTATTAAAAAAAAAAGAAACATTATAAAAGTAAAGAAAGAATTACGCCATCTTGCAAGTATTTCAGAAACTTAAAAATATTTTTCCCTAAGCATTCGGTGGCCATATCCTTAATAAATCATTCTGTACATTTTAAAATGTTTATTTTTTATATATTATAAATATACCAATAGTATCAATTAGTATTACAGAGGTATTTTTAGTTAAGGTATCACAGTTAACCTTCTAATTAGGTTATTCTGTGCTTTTAACCAAACTATAAGATAAGTAAAACCTTCTTTTGGCATTGTCTTCAAAATAATTTTACTTTCTAAATGATCTTAAATAATGTGGTATTTAGTATACCTTTTTTTTCATGAAATCCCTTCTTTTCGATAATTAATTACTGCATTCAGGCGACCTTTGTAAAAATAACTATCTGTATACACATATGTATCTTCATTTTACGTAATTATTAATTAAGAATGTTTAGAATCAACATTCTTTTATGTATGTATGTATAAAACATTCGCATTAATTTTTATGTTTCTCCTTCGTCAAGTCTAAAAATAATTATATTAATTTTTTTGCAACACTTAAATTTCATATACACTTTATAACAGCAGCTTTTAAATTTCCTATTTTAGTTTTGCAATACTTTCAATCGCTGTTGTAAATGCACAATAGGTAGGTATTATCAAAAACTGATTTTAAGGACTGAAACTACACCGCTTCCAACACTTTCAAATATTCAGTGTTGCAATTGGTAGGTATTAATAACGCCGAATAATTTAGCATTTGCAGCAATCAGATACAGTTTTAAATAGAAATGCTTCCTTATTCTAGATGAATCGATAAACTTTCTAAAAACTCAGTCTGAGGAGCTATAGTAAAATGACGAAAAGAATTATTACACCAATAATTCTTTCCCATTCTGACATCGCGATTGCTCCACTGTAATAACCGATTGTGTAATTAGTAATTACGAGAATTGTAGGAAGCGAACAATTTAATTTGAATTCCTAGAGTGGAATTTTTCTATTGTAATGAAAAAAAATTCAGTACCTGCTTGAATTGTGAATTTATCACAAATTACGTATATAACATACTTACTAACATTTTGTACAGGTGTCCCAGAAGAAACTGAACTTCTCACAGCTCTATTTCTTAATTTTGAAAAAGAATCTTCTCTACAATAATTTTATAGAACTTAATGTTGCAATGTTAAATGGAGCTGCATATATAGCTGCCTATATATGTACTATTCTCTTTCTGAAATTCTATAAGGAAAAAAAATTAAATAAGCAAAGCTAATTTATTCTTGAATAACAACCTTCTTATCCGATCAAATGGGACCCTTTCCTTTCTGATTCATTAGTATCTACAGCGGCTATATGTTTCGATCGAAAGTAACCATCTTCAGGCTCTCTATACAAGTTAAAAACTATCACAATCATAAAATAATAAGCCGTGAAAATAGAGCTGTGCTGAAACTAATATAATTGTATATAGCTGTTCACTAGAATGTTAAACATGTCTTACTTCAATTCAATGTAACTTGATTTTTCATTCTGAATGGTACCTTGTATTTTTATTTATACTAAATTAATCTTTATATGAAGCCTTTTCAATTCTTATTGAACATTTACGACTTATTTTGGAAAGATTGCAAGTTTTTTACAATGAGGAAATAACAAATTGTGTGAGAAGAAAAAAAATTCTTAGGAAAAATTACTCCTAATTATTACAGTTAAAAGCAGAAATACATTAATTTGTTTTTTTTTTTTTGCAAGGAGGAAAAATGCTTTATGCACCTTTGGGCTGTTAGCCTGGTGTGTGGAACTCGTACCCACTAAAAAACCTCGCCGTTGAGCAAGAGTCCACCTCGGTATCACATTCCGTCGAAATAGTGCCCCCGAAGGACCTAACGGACGCCAACCGTCCATCTCCTGCTTTTTAGCGATCAAAATCGTCTTCGCGAAGGCGGAAACCCTGTACCATGCGCCCCGGGCTCGCAGCATCGCCCGAATTAGATTTGCCGGTGTAAGTACTCCGACATCTCGTTCCAGCTGGTCTCTGTGCAACTTCCACCTTACACATTCGAAGAATGTATGGCGAGCACCGTCACAGTCGCTGTCCTGGTACCGACAGGAGACACTATCTACTTTCCCCATTTTGTATAGGCAATCGTTGAAGTACCCGTGCCTGGTCAGCATCTAGTGAGGTAATAGTCAACCTCTTCGTGATCTCTGTCCATCCAGACTGAAACATCCGTAATCAATTCGGCCGTTTATCTACCTTTCGTATCCGCGTTCCATCGTTTCTGCCAGAGCCACATGGTACGTTTTCTCGTATCCCGCCTGCTTGTTGATCCGCCTTTCAGCTTGTCCAGGTAGATTTGCCTTCTCTCCTTGGCTAGTAGATCTATAGGGATTACTCCTGCTATAACTAGGGCCGCTGCCTCCGATAGCGTCCTGTAGGAACTTGATATTCGCAAACCTCCCCTCCTTTGGACTGCGACCATCCTCTTGCGGTACTTGGATAGGTGTCCACTATTTCCTGAACGGCGCTAATTATAGAATGGCTCTTTCTGAAGCAATGCTGCCAGGGAGATAGTCCTCCGGCGGCGTCGACGCTGGCCAGGAGCCACGTCTTTCGGAGCCTCTCAAGCAGCTTCCCTAGCGTATCCAGCATGCAAATTATTCTTTTAAGATTAGATTAGAAAAGGAGATCCTCTTTCCTCGCTCACATATTTCAAAAGAATAGTTTAGTTGCTTAAAACATTTTTAATCCTCTTTCCATCCTAGTGTAACACATAAATAATATAGTGAATTAAATAAATTTCATCACTTGCTCTAAACCTAAGATGTAATGTAGATATACAAAATGTAAAAGCTCTTAGATTTTCTGACAAGGAAAGCTCATATAATAAATAACTAATATAAGTTATAGAAAATATTATACTAGTATACATATAGTCAAAGAACTGTTCCACTGGCGAAATATAGATGGCACCACTAGCATTTTCTATTGTTGTGCATTTGTAGTGGTAATATATTTCCATAAGGGAATACTTGTGGTGTCATCTATATTTCGCCAGTGGAACATTTCTTTGGCCACATATATACTTGTATAATATTTGGTTATAGTCCAAAATACAGCTACCTGTATTTTCTTTAGTGAAAATATTTAGTTCTTCTTTAGGGTTCACAAGAGATTATAAATTTGCTTAAATATACGAAGAGTTAATATCAATTACTCAACCATCATTTACATTAAATTAGGTACTCTGCAACTTATTACGCAAGCCTAGTGAAAATACTCTAAACCATAGAAAAAGCACATTAACCTATTGTACTGTATGTGAGAGCACATACGACGAAAACCATTAAACCCAGTGGACACTTAATGCTCTATTTTATCGACAAGATTGCTCGCCACCAACTTCAGCACACCGAACCACAACTAATCTGGCGGTACGTTCAAATGGGTCGTTTTATATGCTTTTAATATTCAAGACTTTCATTTGGGTGTATACCAAATATTTCGTAATATAATAGTACCCCACTAAACAAAATTCGGTAACAGAAATCTCGAAGTTTTCGAGAGTAACGTGCAGAAACATTTTTGTTTACCGTACAGATCATGCGACATGTCCGTCCTCAGAGGCATCTGAAAAGAAACGTTGCGTTTGAATACGTTTCAGAAACGGAACTGTTAACATTTTAAGAAACGTTTTATAAACGTAATCATTTGAAACATTTTTGTACCATAGAGGTAAAGTGTTGTAAGCCCATTTTTGCCCATTGTGAAGTCTAAGTACATATACCATTTTCTGTAATTGCAGATTAAGAAAATTGTATACACTTCATAATGGGCAAAAATGGACTTATGACATTTTACGTCTGTGATACAGAATTGTAAGTAGTAGTGTATTGTAGGTTATACAAACGGGAATTGAATTGTATTAACACGTCTTTATTAATTTTTTTGTTACAACTTATTTTGCCTTACTGTACTATCTAGTATACTTCAAATCAGCTTGCCCAAACCATATCTTTATGGTATTTTCAAAAATGACCTCCGACAACCATGAGTAGGTATCTTTTTCTTACAGTAGCTAAAAATGTTAAAAGATTAATAAGTTATAAAAGTTTTTTTAACACGATCTGATATTACTACACTATTGCTCTGAATTAAGTTCGCTAACAAATTATTTTCCCAGCAAAATGTGAGTTGAGGTTATGTATATCGAGTAGTTGAGAGAAATTTTATGCGAGTCATAATTGAACTATGTATATACCTAAAACACTTACCGAATTCTCAGCTTCAGATGTTTCTGCCATTATGTTAATTAGAAAAAGCACAAGTTTGCCACTCAGCCACAATCTGATCTGGCCACAACAGCCAGCATACGCAAACTCTACTCGTGCTACCGGTGCCCGGTGCCACAAAATATCTAACAACCAGAACATCAACTTGGCTTGGCGGGAAGGGTTCGCGCATTCTCATCGCGCAGCTTGATCCGCCATTAAATTGGGCGAGAACTTATGGTTCCGGCTATGTTCGCTCCTTGCATTAAGCACACGTCGCTGACTTCAAGTTTATATTCGTATGTTAATTTAAATAGTGTTATCAAGTGCAAGTCGATAAAATATGAAAATAATGGAAAAGAAAGTAAAATAATTGTAAAAATAAGCGATATTCTTTCATTTTATCGTAGATATGTATCATACTCTGGAAATTCACTTCAGTTAGGTCCTGTCAGGCACGGAATTTTATCGAAGCCGACTCTGACTTCTCGCCCGAGACACTGACATCAATGCCACGAAATTTTGCCCACTCAGATCAAAAGAGCCGACAAAGAGTTTGCATTCTGGTTGTTACGATATTCTGTGCCGGTGCCTTCAACATTTACCGTGTTTGTGTATACGCAATGCGCAGCTACTTATAACGATGTTACTTTAGGTTACAGAAGATACATTTCCTAAATGTTACAAGTAAATATTAAAAAAAACGTGTTTCATGTAAGTTACAAATATATGTTGCAAATTTTACGCCTAAGGAATTTTTTGTTATGTTTCATATACGTCTCTTGTTTAGTGGGACAGTTTCTAATAACTGTATTATTGCAGCCATGAAATATTTGGTATATTGACGTATAATAAAATCTAGATGTATGTACAACACTGAAATAATATATAAAGATACTTATTTATCAAAGTTATAGTAGCTAAACAACGTTATGTACAACGACGTGTCTTTCACAGTATTAGGGCAGTTCATACAGCACAATTAAGTCTTTAACATAAGTGTATGCAATTATTTTTGTAAAATGCCAAAAATTCGCAATTTTAGATCACTCACCTTTGTGAGTTGCAAGTTGGTCTACCCATATTGTTCCGATAGTTCATGATAAAAAAAAACACATGGAAATACCTCAAAAACTTTAGAGCTTGTTGTTGGTTTAACTCAACGCAGTTTATGCACAGGTGGATGAGACGTTATAAGTTATATAGAAATCAGCGCCACGTCGATAATGTAGTTTTCCAAATGCATACAGCGCTATCACTTCAGCACAGTGTTGATCGAAGTTTTTCTTATTAAGATTCCACCCCCTGGCGATATCCGATATTAGACTATTCGACTACCTTTCCTCACTATATAAAAATAAGTTTTATACACTTAAATGCTGGACTAAAAACTGTATCAATCTTATACAAATTATTTTCCAAAATGTTTCAAATATTAAAACTTTTTTTTTGTAAAAATGTTGAAAACGATAAAGTATGGTGGGATGCTTACATCATTTGTGTCTATCTTTACGGCAACCCACTCTATACTTTACAACTTTCATTATTCCACTGAAGACTACTAACAGCTTATAGGCGACTTACCTTTCATACTCACAGCTTCCCCAGGACTGCGATGTAGATGTTTTCCCTAGGGCAGAATTTACACAATGTACTCCATACAGTACTGAGTTATCTTCATTGGTTAAAAAACACTTCTCTTTAACTGTACACATATTATTAATACTGCTGCTACAAGCAGGCTTTGCATTTGTCGTATATCGAATATTATAATCCTGCCTCTTAATTTTTTGTTGTTGAAAAATATGAAAACGTAACAGTTCAAAAATACACATTTTGAGAAATGAATTTAAGCTACAATAAACGAACGTCCGCAGTGTATTGAACGTTGCACCTAGCACGGAAGCCGATCAAACGATAACTAATAAATTCTTAATGTGTATGTCGGTTGTTTACTAAAAACAAAAGAACTATTTGAGTGAGTAAACAAACTGGAATCGCCATCCTGTATTACTTGCGTTAGAATATACTTCTTTTAAGTAACTGAAGTGTGCGGTTAAAAAGAAAACTTAATCTTATACGCACGAAAAAGCTCACGACGCGATGCTTGACGCTTTTTTGTTCTCTCCCGCATCCATTTTTTTCTCATTTAGACGACGTCTTACTTGCAGTTATTAGTGGAAAGTGGCTATCAGTGGTCTGTTACGAATCTAGAGCACAGGAAAGTAAAATTACGAATTCATTTAACCGGAAAACATTAAACTTATTCTTACAATACATACATGATAAAGAATTTGATCTAGTTTATTATGCCACTTCTCCGGTTGCGGAGTGTTATGATAAAAAATGCGAATAAGAGGGATACCAACAAACTGCAGTAAATTTCGCAAATGAGGAAAAAGTAATTATTGCATTTTTTTTAAGTTCTGTGAGAAAATGAAACAGAGTAAAATTAATTTAAATTAGATAATGCATCTTCGTAGCAAAATTTATTGCAACTCAATGCTTACTTACATATTTACGGTTGACTTATTTTTATTTATATAATATATTTTCATATTATATTTCATAGGCATAAAATAGAGGGGTTTATTTACATCGTAGTAAATCATTTACCTACTTATTTCATCTGAACAACTTTGAACGGATCTAATTGCACTACCAATTGTAGGTAAGTGGAAAAATCTTGACCTTATTGTTAGATAAGGAGAGTTCATGTTACAATAAGGTCGGGAACCATTTTTGTTTATTCGAAAGAAAAATTTCAAATTATTACGAATTTACAGGTTTTTTGTTTATGAGATTGGTTTTTTTAAGGAAAAGAAGTTTGAAAATGTACATTTTTGAAAAATTTTGGTCCGCCCAATAAAAAATTAGAAATTCTGTTTTGAGTCAATAAAATAGGAATTAGCGGTTTGGCGTTTGCCGATTGCACAATCTGTCTCCATCTCCGCTGTCAGTTACCGTGTCAAATTTTTGATTGTGACATTGTTGACATTTAGCGTTTTTTGGCGGTGGACTATTCGGTCAATTATGACAACATTTGGTAACGACACGTTCACGTCAAAAAAAATGTTGACGTTTGATATAAACATGGTCACTAACATAACGCCAAAACGGAGTTCTATGTTGGTGGCTGTGTATGTCAGTATTCTAATCATCCCATCCTAATCTCAGAAATCACAAATATGAATCTGAATCTGGAGCAAATAGCTCTGCTGCTTACATTACAGCAAAAAGATGATGATGACGATTTTCTTGTACTTTTCAATGATATGGACAATGTAAGTGCACAAATTGCGTCGGCAGCGCTAACACATAGGGAAAAACACTACAAACAACCATTATATTTTGAACGATATGTGGAAATGTATTCGGATAACGAGTATCTTTCTGTTGCATCAAATAACTGTACAATTTTACGCGGCTGTTTCGCCATTACAAATTGTCTAATAATATAGTATATGTAATTCAATCTTAACGTCAAATATCAGCCTAACAATAAAACAAGCTAAACCATTAATCAGTATATATCTAATATACAGTGAGGTCGTAAATGCCCCCCCCCCCCCCCGATAACTTTTGAATGGTATGAGATAGAACAATGAAACAAAAACCAAGTGAAATTAGAGATAATTTGTGATTTTTTGCCTATAGAGATACGCACATGGCTTCTGCTGTAAAATAGAGGGCGTAGCTATCTTTAAAATTTTAAATAGGAAGTAATTTCATTTAGAAGCTCATTTGGAAGATATTTCTATTACTTTTATGACAATGCAAACAGTTTTACGATTTTCGAAATTTTTACCAACTTATCCAAGATTAATAATTGAAGTACTTACGTTACTTTTTCTATACCCTCGTATAAATATTGTTTTATGTGACTTAGGAAGCGATTGCTGTAAAATATGACATATTTATAATATGACGTTTTGCAAAATTTAGCAAAAGTGTCTTATCTGTCAGTGTATGTGTCACGTGTGTAGGTGTTAGAGATTACTGTAATTACAGGTTTCTGTACACTATATTCAAAAAACGAATACGAGGGCTATCGAAAAAGTAACGTAAGTACTGCAATTAGTGCCCTTGCCTTTTTCAGTGCGTTAATCATTCCCATTTTTAAGTTTTCCTTTTCAAGGCTATACAAATTTTTAAACTAATTAATTTTCATATAGTATGTATGATTTTCTCTCACCAATTATACACAGAATAGGATATGACTGCTGCATAATCTCAATCAATTTTGTATACAGCCTAATTCAAAAAAAAAACACTAGTAATACACTAAAACACCACTAAAAACACTTATTATACTAAATTTATTTAAATACTAGTTATTGATGTTCACTATTTATTCCCACTATTTATTTTCATTGCTCACTTACCACACACGTAACCCTTACTTACGCTTTCACTATGCAACTGTCATAAAAACTGTCCGTCCTCGTTCACGGGCCTGTTTATATTTGGCGCGTTTAGTTGCGGAGCAAACTACATCTCTCCTAATTGTGTTTGGTGCGTCGTACTAGAAACTTCGACTACGTATCGATGCAGCGTACAGTAGCGCTCTCTATGAACAGTTTCACTATCCACGTGATTTCCACTCTAAAAAGGTAAGGTCGTCTACTAGTGCAGATTGATATTCAAAATTTTAAAATAGGCACATGTTACAGTATTACCAATGCATACAGCATGATCAAACTTTTAATAAGCAATATAATTTGTTTCATAACTACTAATAATATTTATTGCAGATTTTTTTTTATATCAATCTAATGTATTTGAAAACCTGTACGTTTGCGTCTTCGGTGACTTCTGTTTATTAGTTTTTACACTCATTACTTGACATTTGACATATAAGTTATTAACTATCTCATTTCTTTTTTTCATATCACTCTGCTGACGTTTTCGATATATCTGTGATATTCATTGCAGACAAAATCTACTAGAAATTTAAAACAGTATTTCTGTTAAGAAAAATAATTTTTCTAAATGTCTTGAGAACCGTTAGATATAGTTAAAATTTGTTTATCCTGTCTTATTAATTCGTATTTCACCCATTATGTATATTGAATATAGTCCAGCCTGTATGTATGCACCTATTATTCTATTTATTCCAACTCATTGATACTTCCGTGTTTAATACTGACAATGAAATTAGAGTTTCCATTTCTTTCTTGTTGGTGCCAGTAGTATGAATGCATACATAATATTCTTATTAATTTATTTGTACCTTTTATGTACACGTTCTTGCGAAGTAAAAAGATGGTAATAAAATCAATATAATGAAATCTCAACATTACTATGTTTCTTGATTTCAGGAATCCTTTCTCCAAGGAAATCCATCTAGCAGCATTAATCTTAGCCAGAGGCGGATCTAAAACCATACCTTTAAAAAATATAGCTTTGGTTGGAAACAAAACACTTCTAGAAAGATCTCTTTGTGTTGCCAAAGAAACTGGAGGCTTCTCTTCAATTTGGGTGTCAACAGATAATATAAAAATCGCAGAAGTAGCTTTTAGAAGTTCGATTATCAAAAATATTAAATAGTACTACATAAAAGAACAAACACTATTTATTTCAGATTCTGTAAATGTTCATATAAATTCTGAAGAGAACACACAGGATACATCCACATCTATAGCAGCTGTTCAACACTTTTTAAAATATCACAAAGAAGTCGATGTTATAGCGCTAATTCAATGCACTTCACCTTTCCTTAAAGTGGGTTTTCTCTTCCAAGCTATTAATGCAATAAATTCCGGAAGACAATGTGCATTTTCTGTTACCAGGTAAGTGAAAAATAGTTTCTTTCACCAGAATACAGATATGTAATTATTTACTTAAACAAATTAAGATCGGCTAAAATGACTGAAGGGCGTAGAAATATCTAGCTCCTCTTCTTTGGGGGGCAGGTAGGAGGGGACCAGGCAAAGCCCCATCCTGCGGACATCTCTTTCGACCCGTGCCACCAGTATCTCTCGCATGATGGTTGTATAAACTGATCTTCCTTTAACCATACAGTCTATCAACCTACAGCTTGTTTCATTAATCCCTTTATTCCTCGATGTTTTGGAGATTGATGCTGCGGAAACATTAACACGTCCAGGAAAGTGTATAAAACCACTTCTTTGGTTTGTAAGGCATGCTCAGCTCTCTGCCTGAGCTCATGGAAAACTGTCTTTGTAGACTTTCCTGCTTGATACACATACTGGTCTTGGTGTAGTGGCGGATATGATAATATCCCTTGATTGCCCATTTCACTTTTTCCACATCCACCACTTTCTTTGCTATTTGCCAGTGCTCCCTAGATACCTGTCTCGCAATTTCCAGTTCTATCTTATTGTAGTCTTGCAGTGATTAATGGGTAATTCTAAAACCGGAAAGTGACCCGAAAGATTTCCCTTATGGGTTTACTTTACTTATCTTAATATAGCCTCGCCCTTCTATTTTTAGAGTATATATTGAGTTTTGAGGTTCCTTAGATAATATGCTGGTGAGTCTGGCGCATTCCGAAGCTTGTTCAATGTCCTCACGGTGTCTCCAAGATTGTCTCTTTAAATCCCTCAAAGCTTTAATCGGTAAAGGCCTCTCTGTATTCATTCCAGGCCGATGTTTCCTCAGCTCTATTGATTTTTTTCCTAACATTCCTTTTCATGCTTTCAAGGTGTTGTTCCACCAGGGGACATTCCTGGAAACTTTCTTGTTCCCAATGGAGCAGTTATCTTTGAACGGTGATGTAATGGCGTTTTGAATTTGCCCAGCTATGAATTGCAGGTCTATTGTGTTGCTTATTTTTTGTTGAATCCCTTTCAGACTGTAATCTAGTTATGCTGTAATTGCTGTATAAAGTTTCCCAGTCTGTTATTCGGGGATTAAGATAAGTTTCCATTACATGTTCATGACCCCTATATTAAAATTAATGTATCAGTGATCTGAGCAAGTTTCCTCATCAGACACGTACTAATTGTAGGTGTTGCTTCTTATATAAGTAGTTGCTAACGTTATATCTATTACCTATCTCTTGAAAATAAGTTCACTGTCTGCATTATGTACGAATGTTTAAATTATTTGTTATAATATATTGTAAAAAGACTGATTTCTAGGGTTGTTGTTACATTAGAACTGATGATAAGTTGCGATTCACTACCTCTGCTGCTGGTGGGTGGTAGGTCGGGGTCTTCAACTAGTTCTTGCCAAAGGTACCAAACGATGCCTCGTCAATAGAGAATGCCGAGCAGCGACCAGGCTCCCACGTGTAGACCTGGATTTTGCTTCTCCAGACGCGTCCTGACGGCCTCTACTGATTCCTCTTTTCCTGGGATCATGACTAATGCTCTTGGCGTATTTGGAAGGTTTTTAGATTCAATCGCAGTTAAATCCGCGCCCTACCAAAGATTTGGCATAGATGTCACGGCATCCATAAGTCAGGTTTTTAGCGGCTTCATTGTGACAGGTCATCCAAAGGACTCCTCCACTGAAGGTGGTTCTCGTCCCGGGATTACTGCCCCATTCGAAGCATCATCCATCTCATTCACTAGGTTTTCATAGATAGATAAGTAGATAGATAGATCTTCACTCAGGGTTTCTTTTTTTCGGATGAAATTTCTCAATTATTGCCATCCGTAATCCCGACACTGCGTCGCTATCGCTACCCTTAGGTCTCTTTGGGTTGTTCAGCAGCGTTTTAGAAGAGCCCTGCCGTGGTCCTTCCTTACTGCTCTCGATGGTCTTTTTTTACCCTCAGTAGTCTAACTACCGCCTCCCACCTTGGATTCCTGGTTTGCTGTCTTAGTGATCTGGTTTGCACCTTCAGCCTTGAATCTTTTAGGGTCACGGCGACGCGACCTCTGGTCGGTCCACGTACGTTTCTCCATTTTCCTTTCCCTTCTCACTTTCCTGATCTGGGCACCATAATTTTTCTATTGCTAACCTGAGCTGTTGTGCTCCTGCTAAAATGTTTTCGGCAGTGTCACTGTCTTGTCTGGTACACATCGACAAGATAGTTTCGTTTTGCGGGGTCCTGCTGAAAGAGTTTCCGATGCCCCTTCCTGATTCCTCCGTTTTGGTTTGATAAGTTTTTTACTGGTTCCATGAAGTCCCCACGAGTAGGAAGGAAACGGTTGTGACACCTGCAACGTTCTCTGCACAGACACGCTGGTTACTTTGGAAGGTCGTCCAGTTCTCCAAAAGCACATTTTGCCCGAGGTGCCATTCTTCGGCACGCATCGCATAACATCGCTGGATGGGGGGAGGGGAAGAAAAAGAAAAGAAATGGACTAGTGGAGATTTATCTTTTATTCAACCACGCGTCTTCATTGGACTAGTCCATATGATCTATTCGAGCCACGGCACGACAACTTGATGAAGAAACTAGTCTAGACTGCAGTATTTTGTTTGCAAAGTGGTGCCTCTAGTAGCGTGGGGTAAAATATCCGTCACTGCGATCAACGGTAGGCAGAAGGTATGCCTAGAAGAGCTGAGTTGCGCGTATGTACAAACTAAGGGTAGCGTCAGCGAATGCACAGCCGGAAATTGTATATAATGGGGATGATAGCAGTCAAAAACGTAAACGCGGCGGTCTCTGGTAGAAAAGCTTTGCAACTTGCAACATGTTCATAATCAAGGTTTCGAAAGGCGATTGCGCACTCAGAAGTGGATCCATTCCCAACTACCACCAAATTCCTCCCCGCCTTTTGCACCTTCTTTGCAATATATTGTTGGCCACAAACTGATACGTAATTGTATAGATTGCCATATCATCGCTGAAAACGCTTAATAAATTTATAAATGGAGAAAAATTTTTGGGAAAAGTAACTGAGCAAGTGAACATTATCATATTCTCTGTATGAGATATGTATATCATCATCAAGTAAAACCCAATCTAACCTGGAATCAACATGTTGGACAGATGACAACTAAATGTAAACGAGCAACGATGACAACACGTAACAATTGAAAAACCAAGAGGATTGAAGCCTCGCATAAAGTACTGCTTATAGACAGCAATGGTAAGACCCATATTCACAACCTATGGCTGCGTGATCTGAAAGACCAAACTTGTAAAGATGCAGAGGTTAGACTGCCTGTGCATCACTAAGACTATAAAAAGCTCACTAACACCTGCTACAGAAACCATTCTAATAAATCTACCCCCCTTGAGAATAGAATCATACAAACCCAATATAAATGGAAGCTGGAGAATCCAAAATACTATTAAGCATGCTAGCTGAAATCACAAACCCTATCTTTGAAATTAGCAGTGATACGATGATCTCCAAACTCTCCTTCAACTCACCCTTCAAAGTTATTTACATTGGAATTTATGGAAAGCAAAACAGAAATTAGGGATTCAAACCCAAAACTGGTATGCAGATGAATCAAAAGAATCGCAGATTTTAAATCTGGTATACATAAAGAAACCCAGAAGCACAAAGAATATATGGCATTAGGGCAATATACCACAGGACACTAAGCGATAATACTAGCATTACAGATATGTGCTTGTAAGGCGTTCGAAAACAACTCAAGGGTCAGCTGATTCACATCACATCCGGCAGTCAAGCGGCGCCAAAGACATTAACATCCCATCAGGTAACCTTCAAGCTAGATTGGAATTGCCTGCGAAACCTAAAAACTATGGATAAAAACTTACTAAGTCACTTGATAAGAATTAGTGTGACTGTGAAGGGTAAGGGCATAGCAAGAAAAGATATGCAAATAAACTAGCAAGAAAAAAACACTAAAATAACATTCACTGAACTTGAACCGGGTCTAGCCATAACCAAAGCTGTAATACGTGGTAGAGTGGATTAGCAAATAAGCAACAGATTTATTAGAAGAGCGTTCATAAACACAGCGTACAGACACATAGTAAAAAGATGGTAAGAGAACCATTTTAGCACTTAGCTGCGGATGTGCTGGCTCTCCACCGAAGAGAGCTTATAAGAACCATGACATTTGTGTGTACAGTAGATGGCTACCCAAGAAAATCTAAATAGGAGTTTTTAAAGATCAGTACGTCTATATGTCGACTATGCAAAGAAGTCGAGGAAACCGCCAACCACGTTATGTTTGAAGGTGTTGCATTGGAACGCCATAGATTGACACTACCGGGAATAATAGAACCATCGGCAGATCTGTCGGAAAAGGCTTTACCATACAGACTACTCCTGCTTATTGTTAGTTAAAAGGACTAATCTGTTTATGTAAAATAAAATAATAACTAGGTACGGAATAATAGAATAGGAAATAGCCTTGGCCCTTATGTCGCGGTATTAAGGGTATAGAGAAAAGACCTGGTTTGTTGAAGCCATTTCATCAATTTGCAGATCCACAAAGTTACGGTGGAAAAAGATTGGACGTGACATAGTTGCCTTAAATTTTAATCCAAGATTTAGACCTAGACGACAAAACATAATTGGGAATACGTAGAAAACGGAATGTTTTACTTCACAATTCGAAAATTGCTAGAGAAAGGCTATTTTCAATCTAGAAGGTAAGATTTTAATTATGCTTTACTCTAGTTTCGAATCTGCAAGTGGTTTTGATGTGAATTATAAACCATGTATAACATTTCAATATTAACAAAAATATGATTTTGTGTTCATTTGCTATTAAGATAGTAATAATAAGACGTTAAAGAAAGCATTCAGTTGTAGTTAGTTCAAACTACGAAGGCAAAATATCATTTTAATGCTTAAAGAATGGGTTGGAAACCATAAATTGTTAAAAATGCTGCTTTTCAACAACTAGTTGTTGATAAGAATCACTAAAAACATGGATTTTTTTAATATTTACAAAATATAAGAAATAATACAGATTGCTGTTTTTATTTAACAGTTTTGTTACTTTTACCACTTATATACTGTGTATAGAAATAAAATTATTATTTAAAAAAGATTTTCTGTATCTGTAGAGGGAATTTTAATGTTTTCATATTGTTAACATAATTATATAATGGGCAATTGTTGTATGTAAAAATCATGAAAACCTATACCAAAATGCCAAATGTGGTATGTCAAAACAATTACAATGTAATGCAATCACACCAACTTCGCTATAAAAAAAAAAAAAACATATTTGATTGCACAAAGGAATGTTAAGACTTTCTGCATATTTTTCTCGCCCAAAAAATTGATACAAACGCCTTGTGTTAGGTCACTTACAAGGCTCAAATTAATTATCACAAAACTAGTTCTCGCGCTGTAAATGACACCTGTAATGTAAGTAACTATTACAACCCCAGGAAAGTGCTATAGAAAATAGAAACCAAGACGATCTTTTTAGAACGACCGGCTACTGCATCACAGTTTTATCCGTGCATCCATGTGATCCATGATTTAAAAATGTATGGGATATTTCTGGTATTTTGGTATTCATGTTAGGCTTAAAATTTTATACCACGTGCAATTAGTTTTTACATTGCTATTAAAAATTGCTACGTTTATTGAACCATTAGTGACGTATCTTTAAGACCGTTTCGCGCCACGCTATTTCCTACTTAGTGTATGGGTTTATCGCTTATTTATATTGCTACAGTTTTATAAGTTATTGGTGAAGTATCGTAGCACAGTCCGATAAATACACTGCAACGCAGCGGCCAGTTTAAATACCGACACACTAATAAGGATGTTGCGAATCCAAACTTGGAATTTTTAATTTGAAGTAAACGTGTGTAACATATTTGTCTGAAATCTGAAATGGTGTAGCGAACAACACTACCAGCTAGAGTAGTTGGGTTGTCTAACCACGGTAGCATTTCTATGTTTAGCGGATATATGCACGATTGCGATTATGCTAATGGCAAGGCATAATCGAATGATTTCATGATCGATTATTCGTTCCTACATGTTATTTCGGGAACCTATAAAAGTTAATCAGACGTTTTCCTAGTGGACATAATTTATATTTGGAGAATTTTTCTTGAATTATACCATATACCATCCTTCAAGCATGTTTTTTTTTTTATTATTATTGATTTCATAATTGATCATGGAACATTTAGTAGCATAGATGACAAATTGCTGCCACTTTGAATTGAAAAAAAAAAACATCAAATTCGTGACCTTTAGTCCACATTGACATTCTATTGGCTAGAACGAACTCAGAAAAGATGGCGGTTGCGGCCCGCGCATTTAAAATTTACTAGTTGTCAAGTTGACTTCCTATTGGCTAAAACAAATTCAAAAAGCATGGCGGTTCCGCGTAAATAAAATTTACTATTAGCTGTCCGTCTTTGCCGTCTTGTTAGACATTTTTTTATAAGATCTCACTATACTTATCTAAACAGAATTATTTTAAGTTACATTAGAAGACCGAACGACCTGCAACCACGACAAAAATTTCTCTAAACTGTGAATACTTGGAATAATAATAGTGAAAATTACTGTGAAGGCCGTTTTACACCTAAGCTATTTATTGCGCAATTTATTGGCCAATTTAAAATTTTACTCATTATACCATTTAATTGCACACAATTGTATCGTCATCGCCATCGTGCCATTGTACAGCCATATAGCGACATAACGTACAGCGTACAGCATACTGTGGTCATTGTGGTACAGCTGCAATCATGGGCTAATCTTTGTTTAGTATTTCATTCTCTTTGTAACGCGTAGTTTTATAAATATGTAGCACTTTATCTGAAGTTATATTGTTCGATAAAAGGAATTATGTAACTTTGTATTCTTTAAATACGTCGTATGTCAAGCTAAAGTCAACTAATCTGTTCAATCTTCTAAACATGCAGAGTTTTACAAGGATGCAAGAAAGTGAAAGTTTACAACAAAGGATTGTCATATCACTGGATACGTGATAGTTTTAGTACCACCAGGTACCACATCATTTTAGGAATTTACAATGATACCTAATTTCTTATAATAGGTACGTCATTTGTAATTTCATTAGTGGTTTTTCAACATAATTCGCCTATTCATGTAGGTTATGTTACGTATTAATAAACTGTTAGTACACAAACTTATCTATCCCCAAACACTAATTAGGAAATTATATCCATCCGGTATTGTATCATGTATATCACGCGTAAACCTCCCACAAACAACTTATTGAGATAAAACATACATATTAAATGAAGTTTTATGTGGTTTTATTATAGGTGCCTTTTAATAGAAATTCCAGAAGAATATAGCATTGAAATTGATTCTTATTGGCATTTGAATGTTGCAAATAAGCTGCAGGAATTATTTGATGAAGAATGACTACAGATTTTAGTGCAGGTATTGTTATGAATGTCATACATTTCAAATTAAACTAACATGATTATAAAGGTTCAATACCAGTAACGTACAGAGAAGTGTTTGCAATTTGTTCTCACAATGACGAACCAATTCACAAAGATGTTTATCAAAAATTGTTAGCTCAATGTAAGTTAACTCCAGAAGTATTAAAAATTATATGGGATTTGGTGGGACCTACGCAAGGAGCAGTTACCAGAACGAACCTATATAAAACATTAGCTTTAGTTGCCTGGGCTCAACAGGGAAAGCACCCAAACAACAAACTTTTTGAAACATTCAATGGGAAGGGTAAGTTTTATTTTCTATAAGTTTACCTTGGTTTTTAAATATTGCCGTAAGTTTTATAGTAGAATAAATATTTGTCATTACATTAAAAAAAAGGTATAATTCTATATGACCTTAATAACTGTAAATGGCTTTCCCCTTTGTATAAACATTATTATTTATGTAATCAATAGAGATGTATCATTCACAACCGACCTGTTCTAAACGAAAGGGTCAGTAAACTGAAGGAATTGATCTGGATCACTATGAAAAGAAGGAACGGATCTTTTACCGAGTGTGGCGTGACTCAGTCATTCAGTCGTACAGTTGTATGACAAACTGCACAGTCGTACCTGCGTATCTGTGAGTTCCTAGTACGTTTATTTAGAACAGGTCAGTCTCGAATGATACATTTTGTATACATTCAAACTGACTGGGATATACAACGCGAATTTAACAATTCCAACAACATGCATCATCATTTCAGATTTCTATTGATAGATGACGGAGAGTGTGTATAGTTTATTTTTATTATGTGAGATTACATGTTTTACTATATTTTAACAACGATTAATACACATGATGTTGATTTCAGACTAATTAAAATAAATAAGAAATAAAAGCAATGTGTTTCTGATGCGAATTTGCATCTATGTATTAGTATTACTGATATCCCGCTTAATGTTTTGTGTATATATTTACATTCAATTTTAAATAAAAATCTGGTTGATGCATATCTCAATTGAAAGTGATACGAAACACGAGAAATGCACGAATTTTTAAAAACTGCCGGACACCACAGACCCATGTGTGTCTACGGAGGGTTAAATCAGAAACCTCAATTAACATGTACACAGAAAATACTTATTATTTTTTGATGGTGTAAAGTATGTCCATCTTATAGCTATTAAGAGCGGATAATTTAATTTAAAAAAAAAAAACTAACCGCAGGTAAGGTTATAGAAAGCTTCACAAGTGTATTAATACATTAATCATTTCTTAACTCTCGTAACGTTTACATCGTTCTTCTTTGACCGAAAATTTGAAGTAAACATCATCTCGTTCAATTTAATCGAGTTTTCAAAGTGATCCGATCCGGTATGATCCGGATCACTCAGCTGAACGGGTTTCCCCATCTCTAGTAATCAATACAGAGGGGTATCACATATAGAATGATTCATCTTGCTATACAGTAAATCGGTTTTTGTATAATGCATAAAAGAAAATTGTGTAGGTAGATATATAATTGCTATGATTTATTTGTCTGAAACGTATCTTATTCAACACATCAAAACCAAAACAAACTCCAAGAAGTTTGTTTACGTGTTAGTTTGAGTTTAGATGCAATCAGACATCAACTAATAGGTCGCAGCAAGGCTATATGTAATTTAGAAAGAGGTAAGAAATAAAACGTATGTGTTAGCTACATTCAATTGCCGTTAACGTGTTAGTAAAGTTCAACACATAATAGAGATCTACCTAACAGCGTCTGTTAACTGAAGGAATTGTAAGGAGAAGGAAACGCAACGGAAATGGATTCGGCTGCTAGAGGACGTTGTATATTTTACAGGATCCGAGATCTCGGATACCACCTAAGTTTCACTTCGGCTTGCGGATCGGTAACATCACTTATATTATGCTTTATTACTTATATTATATTCAATATATAGCAATGCCAGAAAGATGACCACTTCGGTTCGTACGTGTGGTTATCTAAATTGTTTATTAAAACAAAAATATAAGCTTTTGTAAGTTTTCCGTGAAAGACGATGATAGAAAAAGGGGTGAACAATGATTTTATTACCGTGATGGACATTGATGCTTTGAAGAATAAATGAATTTGTGGGGAACATTTTATGGCAATACATATAACAAATAAAAACGCAAACTCCCAAAAAACACCGTAATTCTTATAAGATATGTTGAAGCAAGCTTAGTACAATGCAAGTGTTTGAAGCATTCTTTTATCGGAAATAAAATATTATTTTTTTTTTCTTTTCCACTTTGTTTTGCTGTTTTTTTTTGTTAATTTTTACACATTTGTGGTTTGCGAAAATTGTACCGATACACAAATAATAAAATTAAAATTTTCCGCAATTATTTTTAGTAACTTCAAAGTTGAAATTTACACGAAGAAATAAGACAAGAAACGACACTTCTCATTTTTAACGCGGTCCGTATGCACGACTTTCTGCTTTGGCGTTCTACCAGCACTGTAAATTTACAGAGAGGGTGCCAGTAGTCATTATTCTAATATTATCCTTGGGGTAATTCTACCGCATTCTTAATTCAACTATTTTTATTTTGTTGATTTGTTGCTGTATTGTTATTTAATAATAACAGTAATAACCTCTTTATTACTAATCAAATTTCATAGAAGATGGACTTACGTACGTTTAACGCAGCAAATGACAGAAGATAAAGTAGCTGCCATTTTGAATTAAAATTGTACATCCCTCTGTGGCACACGTCTTTTATAATTGGTGTAAATGGAGGAAGACTGCTAAAGCATCTGGTGCTAAAATAATGAAGTATAGTAGTCGCAAAACAGCATGGAACCCATGATACAAGAAAATAAGGTATGCTCATCTGAAAACCAAAACTCGTCTTTTTCGAATTTGTAAAAAAAGACAAATAAAACACTGCACTCACAATCATTAATTAATTCTTTCTTTTTTTATCTACATTTTTTTTTATTCCAACACTGTCTGCATTAATGTTTGTACCAGACTAATAGATATTTCATTTGCCATTAAAAAAAAAATATGAACCACTTACAATTAGTGAAATTTTAGTATGTGTAAGGACAAACAAGTATGAAGGTAAGAGCTAAGGAAATGTAGAACATGTTCAATTAAAGTAGAGCTTGTAGTTATTAATGCTTTATTTGCTTCGTTGCACTAAAATAAGCAAACATGAAATGTTATACTAAAGGCAAGAAATACTTTACATCAACAGAATCACTCGTCACAAAGCAATAACGATTTTGCATTCAATTGAAAATTACATTTAAAAATGTGAATTATCTAAAATTTTGTTTCAATGAAAATTTGATTGAAGGAAATGGCAAAAAAACAGTTTTATTGATTTTAATAGGATAGATTAAAAAAAAATGGGAGTTAATTTTCTTTACATTGGCGATATCTATTAAATTATTGGCTAGTACTGTTTGGCCCTCAAAATACGTCACACCTAGATGCGCAAGAGCATACCTTATTTTTTTGTATCATGATGGAACCTAGCTGCGCAAACGATGAGACGTCACAAACTATATTCCATCTTACAAATGTTGACCCAGTGAACATATGTTAAATGTCAATGAAGAGCAGTTGATCGACGGCCATGCCGATACAGTCGAATTTTACAGCTTAGTATAGTATGTCTATCTCTCTCGGTTCTATCGTTACATTTACATTTAACGTAAAGGTATTAAAATTACTATTAATATAGCACAAAATAGTTGGTAATTTTATGCTTCAAAGTTGGAGTTACTAAAAATAATTCTGGGCAATTTAAATTTGGTTATTTGGGTGGGATTGCATCAACCAGTTACAAAGTGAACCGAGATAACTATGCGATAGATCTTACCTAAAAAAATTTAAAGTATTTCATATTTATGCTTTTGTACCGGTTTCTTCTGGTGATTTATCTTCGGTGTCATCTTCAATTCATAAAACATGTTAGTAAAATGTGAATGAAGTAAAATTTATGAACTTTATTAGCCCAATTTCCCACGTGTCCTACTTCGATTGTTCTTCGTTATTTAGTTCCAATAACTGTAACTTCGTTGTTTGTATTATTTTAATAGACCATAGAATAACTTGACTAGAAGGGTAATTTTCATACCCTAACCCGGACTGCGTTTAGTGACACCAGAAGACTATTCTGGTACTAAAAATTTATTTACTCCTTTATATTTATGAGTTGAAATAGAACAAAACTACATGGTTTTCTAAAATATCTTTATTAATTTCACAAAAATACAATAAATTACATTCATTCATTCATTCAAGTTAGGGTGGGCACTTGATGTACGGGCACTTGAGCAAGGTGCTCATTGTACCATCCCTATTGATTCTCTTATTTCCACTCGTCAGCTTGGTGTTCTGAATAAAGCCCAGTATCTTGCCCAGTGGAAACTTGAGGACCTTCGAGGGCTCCAATAGATCTCTCCCGAAGTACTTCTGCCTAAGTACCTTAAGTTCCTTACATGTGGAGATTACATGTAAACTCGTTTCCTCCTGTAGTTCGCATCTTCTACACCACGGTTCGCTTACTCGGCCTGTGTTGTATAGATGCTTCAGGGGACAGTGTCCAGTTACCAACCCAGTAATGGTCTTAACTTCTTTCTTACTGCGCCTGAGTAGGTTATCAGAGAAACTACAATCCCCATCCCCTATCAGCGTTTTGGTATGGAGTTGACCTTCAGTCGACTTCCATTTCTTTGTACTTTCCTTATCTAACCAGGTTTAGATCTCTCCTTGCGGAATCCTTAGTGATCCCACATACGGGCTCTAGACCCATGAAGTGTCTCTTAGAGCCCTCCTTGGCTAGTTCATCGGCTATTACGTTGCCCTTTATATCCTCATGTCCCGGCACCCAAATCAGAGACACCGTGTAGTCTCGTGCCAGTGCATTGAGGGATTGTTTGCAGTCTCTAACTAGTTTTGACCTAGTTACTGGGTTCGAGGCTGCCTTAATGACAGCCTGGCTGTCAGTCATTATATTAATTTTCCTCCTCATGCAGCCCCCTTTTGCAATCATTTCTGCACAGGCTGCAAGGGCGGATACCTCTGCCTGGAAGACCGTTGTATGTTTCCCCAGGCTTATAGATATCCTTTGATTAGGACTGGGCCCACAAATACCGGCTCCTGTGCCTTGGTTGGATTTGGATCCGTCCGTGAACCAGTTATCATTAGCAGCGATCTCACTGCGTGCCTGGTTTCTGTTCGGTATGGAGATTTTCACCCTTTTCAGTGAAGATAATTTCGGGTGCCATGCTGTCCGTGGGCATTTGCAACAATGGCCCGTCCAGCATCGTGCCCGTAGTATAAGTGTGCCCTCCCACCCTGAAGTTGGGATGCCACAGGTTGTTGGCTTTCAGGATCGCATTCATTGCCTCCGCTCTCACATAAAGCTCCAGCGGGGCGATGCCCACAATGGTCTCCAAAGAGGCGGTCCCTGTGCTGTTAATTGCACCAGTGATACCCAGCAATGCGTGTCTCTGAACAGCGGTTAGCAGTTTCGCTGCGGAGGACACTTCTGTCATCCTCCACCAGACTACTGCTCCGTATGTTATTGCTGGTCTTATCACGGCAGTATATAGCCAATGGATCACCCTTGGCTTTAATCCCCAGGTTTTGCCAGCAACCCTCCTGCAGCGCCAGAATAGTTACGTAGCCCTGGTCGTTGTTTTGACTAAGTGATTTTTCCAGCTCAGTTTCGCATCGAGGGTAACACCCAGATACTTTACTTCCTTGGTTAATTGTAACTCCTGCCCAAACAGTCTAACGCCGCCTAGGTCATCGAGTTTCCTCATGTTGGTAAAGGCAACCAATTTTGTTTTTTGTGGATTAACTGAGAGTCCTTGTGTAAGGTACCATTCCTCCACCATTCGCAGTGCATGCTCGAGAATTTTTCTCTAGCTACGATGACAATGTCATCAGCGTACCCCTGCGTCCATATTTCTTTGTCGTTTAATGATCTGACGAGATCATCCATGACCAACCTCCACAACAGTGGTGACAATACTCCCCCTTGAGGACACCCTCTGGTGGTCCTCATGGCGATATTTTTATCTAGCATATTGGCATAGACCACTCTGCCTCTTAGCATGCAGTCAACCCATCTGCTAGTCGTGTGGTCAATGTTCCGTTTCATTAAAGATCGGTTGATCGAGGGCGTTGATGTGTTATCGAAGGCGCCCTTGATGTCTAAAAATACTGCAAGGGCAACTTCCTTTTGATGTAGGCTCCTTTCGAGTCCTTCCACCAAAGTATGCAGGGCAGCCTCTCCCTATTTGCCCCTTCGGTATGCCCATTGCAGAGGATGCAGAGGATATCTAGCAAGAATAAATTACATGTATATAACACTATTTCCTATAACACTAGTATATAAATACATAGACATTTATTTAAAAATAAAAATTAAAGAAGAAAAAGATACAAGTATACATTAATAAATATAGATACAGAAAATTAGATTCTAGAAATAGGTAGATAAGATATGTGAATTCAGAAACATATGATAAATTCGGAATAACATTGTAATAACCATAAACTTTTATTAGAAATAAATTAATTTTAACTCGGTAAACAAATCTATAAATAAATTTAAAGTAGTGATCTAAAACTCAAGAACACTAATCTTTTTTTATCCTGTAATCGCGGGATTCCACTGTTGTAATACTTGAAGTTGTGGTTTTATCATTTTTTATTTTCATAATTTTATCAACAAAATAAATGTATTTAGAAAAAAAATCTTCAAGATCTTCAGCGGTGTAGTAAAAATGGTATGTTGCTGCAGTTTTTTCCCATGTTTCTACCTTCATTTTGAGTCCTAATCAAGACAAATATAGTACAGAATAGTTAACAGAAACTCATTTTCTTCACCATGTTACGAGATAAACACAAATTTCATGATTCTAAAATAAAGTAAGTAATTTATGATGGCAGCAAAGTTACATCGTACTAAAATATGTTAATGGTTTCTGATATTTTTATTTTTTATTAATGAATATACGTGGCACTGGCGTGTAGTAGATGATAATAACATTTCGTATTCAATGTTATTTATTAATAAGGTATATTAGAGACAAACAAATGCATCTGAAAGACATTAGAATGAGTTACCAACCTGTGCAATATCTTGGACTGTATACATCTATAAAATCAACGTATTGAATGCTGAGATGAATCTCATAAGCATTGCCTTTCTTTGGTCATCAAGCTCACACACTTATTTTACTGTAACCAAGGTGAAAGTGGTGCTTATATCAAACCAATTAAAAAACACATTTTGAGATTAGTTTTAATTTCTAACTACATTTGGCATACAAATAAGAAATAGCATATTTAAAAAAACTAATAATTTGTAACAATAGGCGTTTTCGATTGCACATATGTAGAACAGAGTGTTAAGATTACTATTAATAAAACACGTATGCGCAGATAAGTGAAAAACCTTAGACATTAAGTTTTGACAGTTGGTATACAGTGTGCATAAAAAGATGACGCTAACAAGACGCGTTCCATATAGAGTAATAATAAAGGCATAAAAACAAACAAAAATACAGTCCACATTTTATTAAAAATCAACATAGAGTTTGAGCTATACAGGGTGTTTCACCAGCAGAGAATTCCTCTATACTCGTAAACAGTGACAGATAGGGAAAAAAGTGTTTTAGGATTATGATTTATCTATAATGCAAAATTACCGGGATTTGTACAAGGTGTTCCGTAACCTCGGTACAGCCTTCAACTTTCTTTTTTTAAATACAATACTCTCAATGTTATTGCATTTTTAAAAGCGCCAGGAAATTTTTAGGAAAATCAAATAATATCACCCTCTTAAGCAACGTCTTCGAACATGTCGAAAACAAATGCATAAAAGTGGCACGTCACCCCTAAAATATGCATTGTCGCAAAATTTGATTGTTCGACACAACACTGTGAAAAGCGACACATTTTAGTTACCAAGATAAATATCAATAATTGAATTTTGCAAAAATAAATAATAGAAAAGAATGCATTTGTAAAAGTTTAAAAAGGTTTAACGAAACATATTGTCCATAAGACGTGCTTTGGGGGTAAATTTTAATGCAATACCGATCTAATACCCTATACTATTTTCTCTCCCTGGACAAGATTACATTTAATTTTTAATTATTTCAGAATATCCAATCCCTCAACTCGGCGATTTAAGTCCTGTCAAAAACCTAAAAATATATTATAGCCTCCGAAAGGACCCCGCTGTCCTAAATTTATCTTACTTAGATATTACACAACTGGATACAATTAATGTTGAGTTAGCTCCAGAAAAAAAGGGTATATTTCTTAAGCACTCAGAATATATAGTAACATCACAAAGGTGTAACTCCAAAGTCACCCGACGATATAATGATTTTGTAGCTCTATATGAGCTACTTCTTTGTCGTTTTCCATATAGGTATATATGTATATAAACAAATCCTCTTACATACTACCTATGCATACATAATTTTTAGAATAATTCCAAGACTGCCGCCGAAAAGAATAGTCTCAGATGCTCATTTTCTGGAATCCAGACGTCGCAGTTTACACAGGTGGTTAACATTAATATGTCGTCATCCAACAATATGTCACGATGGTTTATTAGTGTTCTTCCTAACCGATCAAGGAACAGATGTTCAGTATCGGATAAGAGACATCTTTAGGAGGGCTCCAGATGAATTCATGACGTCAGATCTTGCAGCGAATGCAAAAGTATCGTTCAGCATGGATTGATCTAGATAATTATTGCAATAACTCTTTCGTCCGTAGGAATTTCTACCTAAAGATTGTTCAGAGTTTGCAACAAGTCGAGAACAAGTGCGGTCCTTGGTGCACATAATCGGTAAAATGAAAGTTCTTGCCGATGCAGATGTTCAGAGAGGCCAAGCATACGCAAAGGATACAGAATTATTGTCAGCTCAACTTAAAGCTTTAGGTACTATCAATATAGGTCAGGTCTCAAGTACATCTTGGCCGTTGATGCAAAAAGGATTTACTGAAATTTCTAAGTAAGTAATAATATCAACGATGCTTGTATAAATTTAGATAATATTTGAAATGTGAAATGAAATAATCTTGAAGAAATCATATGCTCTTTTATAAGTTTGAATATGTATAACTCTTTACAGTGTGAATACCAATGACTACATTAAACAGTTGCTGTCACTAGGTAATAACTCTTGCTTCCGTTATTAATTTTTTGATCCAAATTATATTATTTTTTTCACTTATGGGTGATGTTGATCAGAATATACTCATGTATTATCGCATTGCTCTCTGAATGAATAAACATACTTTGTATCCTGAATTGAAATTGATGACTAAAGCTAAGAATCGACACTGAGAGTATATTTGTTTATTATCTTGATTTGAAGATCAATTCAAATCAAGATAATAATCAAATCACTATTTTCCGCTTTCGTCGTATTGTTTGCTATTTTGTTTCTTCAGGCGGCGAAAAACGAATTATTTTTAGCTCTACAATACGGTTTAAAGCATCATTTTATCAAGTTTGGTTCATAAAAGTTCATTATCTCTAGACCATATAAATACAGATGACGGAGGATTTACTTACTTTATTGTTACTGAACACTGCCCAATAAAACTTACTAAAATTATGGAAAGTATTGAATTTTACTCAATATGATAAGAAATGCAACTATAAATACAGATGTCCGTTTATATTTTGACCCCTACCTACAGGCTCTATTATATAAGATATAAAAACACTTTAAATTCAAAAGTTTTACTCTATTATATTTTACAATTTTCAAAGTTGATATTATCTGATAAATTCCTAGACAAATATCTTTTCTTCTTTATATTAAATTTCATTCTTTTCATGGCAATCTATAGTTTTTACTGATATAGTCTAAATGATATAAAAAGTCGAGTAATTCAAAAACGGCTTATTCAAATATTAACAACATTATATACAGGGTGTATCAGATATAGAGGTAAATATAATAATATGTAGCAGCTGTAATCATATACAATCAAAAAGTCTTAATGCACAGGGGGTCTATCTGTAAGCATTAACGAGAAAAAAATATTTTATAAATGCCGTGGGCTAGAGCCGCACCTGTGCCCAAATGCTGTCCCGAGTATACCCCCACATACCACTATCATTCAGCCATTATCGCTGTTAATTTTGTGTGGATCGCCGCTTGGAGTGCAAGCCACTTCGAACATTTTATTTAAATTCTTCCCGTCTCGAAAAAACGATCCTTTTCAGGACCATCATGATTTCATATAAAGAAAATCGAAGCTTGATGCATCGGCAAAAGCGCGAGAATGTATAGATTCATTTTCGCGCGATATCATAGTAAAAAGGCGTGTTTGCAAATTTTCTGTATCTACATTTATTTCTGTGTTTAGATTCAATTCATTTTGCGTTATATGATTAAATAAATCCAAAAGAAATAACTCAGATCCATGTGGTACCGTTTATTAACAACTAACTCTCGAAAGAAAAATATTTACGTTTTTTGTAACTACTGAAGTCGCATATCCGGTGAAACTCGAACGTCATATCAGAATATTAAAAACAATACTTTGTAGACTTACGTAGAATGCTCTTAAGAAAAAGGAATGTTTATTTTATAAAAAGAAGAAATTTAAAATGCCTCAGTTTTGCTATTTTTACAAGGGCCTTTATTTATTCAGAATGACGTTAAATGAACTTACGGCATACCATTAAGAATAATACTAAATGAGTGCAATGTATTTATACATAATACACACGTTTAGCGGGTGCTTAACATGACGTTTTCTTGCATCAGGCCCCCATCACTAAAGATTTTTTGGCTCTAAATTTTACTTTTTTTTATTCTTTAATGATGAAATCCGGGTTCAGTGGGTTTGTGCTTTATATGTCGTGTGGTTGACACCCAAGCAAAATTAACTTTTTTATTTGATACACCCTGTATACATATATGTATGCCCAAACCTCGGAAAGCTCATTCTTTGTAGGTGCATATGGCGAATTTTTACCTCGAGAATCCCGAGCTAGCTTATTTAATATATTGACCAGGACACGTGACTATAGTAAAAGCTACAGTTTGTCCTAAATGCGCTTGCCGCAGATATTTTCGTGTAAGTCGTTAACTTTTTTTTGGTAAGAGCTGCACGTATACACATTTTGGAAAAACTAGTACACCGCAACAGGCATAGATAAATGATGCATTTATATGAGAACTACTTTCCAGGCGGATTTTGTTAGCTAGTAAAACAAAAATGTTAAATCACTGTATTGGTTTATCGAAAGATGCTCAACTTCACCCTAGCTTCAATGGTTTATTTTGATTTTATGCCTTTAGTTAGCTTATCACGGTTTAATTAACTTAACAAAATGTTGCATTTTCATGTTACTCTGTTTGCTTCTTAAACATCCTTTATAATTAATTGTAGAGACGTAGCTAGCCTATGTAACAAAGCCGAACAACATGCCAACCTAGAACAAATAACAGTATGTGAGAGATTAGATCTCCTTTTGGATGTTTTAATAGGACACAGAGATCTATGTGAACGGTTGGAAAAAGGACTAGCACAAGATCATCAAACGGCATTGGCAAAAATGTTATCACTGAAAAAAAGAAAGATTCAAGGGGTTATTAAAGGTGCTGATGTAAGTAATAGTTACAAGATTTAATATCTCTTGGAACATTCCGAACTTTATTATGTATTTTTATATTACTTACAGTTAGTAGAATTGCAACTCGAAATTTATTATTGTTGAAATACAACGCTTTAACACCTTAACTGCCATACAAACTTTTTTCATGTCCTCGGCGCAACAGCAAAATGTAACGTTCTTAGGTGAAACACACGCTGATATTATTGGAATAACTTGACGTAGTACTCACGGCAGTTAACATGTTAATACGTATTCCTTGTATAAAGCTCTCTCTAGATATTGTAATTATAGGATTTTTTTAGGCTGATACTGTAGAACAGCTGGAAGTGAAGATGTTAGCCCAGGAGAATGTGATTTCAAACATGGAACTGAGATCAGATTTTAGTCTATACTGTGTACATATGGAAACTCAGTTAGTTCATGCCTATTTACAAACTTTGTCGTCAATCTTGAACAGTCTAATTTCTTTAAGAATACGTTCCTATAGTGAGGTAACTATATTATTCTGGATTCCAGGGTAAGATAGGTACAAGTTCGATAACTGGTTCAAAATGTCAAGTTACTAAGAGATTGTTGAATATGCAATGATGTGACACTATAGCTATTTTGTAATTAAAGCGGACCACTTCCTGAGACCACCTAACACACCGTTAGTTACATTACACAACTCAATTTTCAAATTAAACATATTTGGCGGAAAATTCATAAGATATCCTAAATTATTCTATGTACCTAGTAGCTATATACATATTTTTTTACCAACTCACCAAAGCCAGTGATGAATGCATCTCTTTATGTTTCTTGTGATTATTTAGCTCTCTACTGGTACTTATACTTCCTTGAGTCTTAAGAACAGTGCTTCGTGGATATCCTGAAATCAAAAAAGAAGTTATATATTATCATGTCACTTTGAATGCGCGTGGAATATTGCCGATTATTGTTGCTATCTTTGATACCGCAGCTGTTGTTCACAGTTATCCAATAAGTTATCGAATTTCAGTTGTTAGTATTATCGATATTTTCTTTTTAATGTAAGATAGATGACCTAAACATTCAATATATTTCCAACAGCAAATGCCTTATTGAAAATTTACTTTTTAGTTTTAACCAGCGAAGAGATAAGACAAGAGACGACACTTATTTTTAACGGATGCGCGAGCACGACCTTGGCGTTCTGACAGCACTGTCAACTTACAGAGAGGCGCTACTACAGTCATTATTTCTGACGTTAATCTTGACGGTCATTGAACATGCCTGAGAATAATTAAATATTATTCTTAAAGAAATTCTACCGCGCTTTTAATCCTACTTATTAGGTTTGTTCGTTTTGGCACTCCGCGTCGTAATGCGAAAATCTAGCTGCGTGACGCCGCGTGAAGTTTTTCAATGCAAGCTGTGGCCGTAAAACGCTGGATTGTTGTTCTTTATGAATCCAACTATTATATTTTATCGCTATTTAATTAACGTACTAAACAGAAATACACTATAATGGATGATTTTTATTGATGATTTCTAAAAATTTCCAATTTTATGATTTATTATAAAAAGTCTGCATTTGCACTTGGTTGTCTCGTTTGGTATGTCTCATTTCCTAAAGCACTCTGAGATTTCCTAAAAGCAGTGAACGAAAAAAAAATTAAAATCTTTCCTAGAAATAAATACGGGAAATTTGAATTCTGCTAATTATCTCCTTTTTTCTATTTTTTATCATTTTTTTGTTACAAATATATAGTTTGACAGTTCTAACCATTATAAGATATGTACAGTAATATAATGTCCAACAATTATATTTTCTATATTGATTCTACAAACAACGAAACAGAAAAAGTTCAAGAGCGACAAAAGCTTATGTCTGATGCTGGCGTACTTGTACTTGTACACTTTGATAAAAACAAAATTGAGGAAAATATCTTAAAAGTGCAGCCAGATAATAATAATGTTGTATATATTTTTCTTTTGTAAAGCCCCTCTCAGTAAACCAAATTCAAATTTCTCGCGTTATTTTCAGTAACTTAACATTAAAACATGAAGTTACCTACGATTTTTTATTACATTAATGGTTATTTGAATACTTTTAAGTTGAAGTTATTGAATATAATTGCGGAAGATTTGAATTTTGTTTACTAGGCTGCGATTGAAACTTGTACTGTATGTTTTAAGTTACATTTTAAACAAAATTATAAAAAAATTCTGGTTCGATACGCCATCGAGTATCCTATGAAAACAGTAAACAATAATTTTGGAAACAAATATGAGCTTATGTTTTTCAAACATCATGGTATTTCTGAGAGTGATTTAAAAAAAAAAGAAAATTTATAGATTTTATAGATACACTTTTTTAATGTTTTCTGATATTTTTATTTCAGTTTTCAACAAGTTAATATTCTTTCGTTGTTAACTGCAGATATATTGACAAGAATTAGCAAAAAAAAAAACATAAATTTATATATCAAGAAATAAAGATTATTTTAAATGTGCACTAGTCCACTAAAAGCAAAAATATTTTATCACCGCAAATAAATCAACAGTGGTAAATAAGATATAATATGTGCTATGAAAAAGTTAATAGGCATTTGACGAAATAAATAAAAGCAAATATTCCGTGTTCCTTCGTTTTAACACAAAAATATGTTTTAATTTCATTATAAAACGAATATTAATCCATTGAGTCAATATGTGCGTTTTGGTTTTTGATTTATTTACTAAAATGTTACTTGCTTTGACTCCTTTAATATTCATTTCACAATAATTTTGCGAAATGACAATTCATTTATGAATGCTCTATCTATTCGCTGCGCACGCAGTTAAACCACTTTCATTCCACCGACTCTTCGGTTATCTTCGGTTATATTTTTACGCGTTTGTGCAACGAAAAATTCCACCTACGTTTAATCACGTCAGATCACGTTTAATATTTGTTTGGTCGTACACTTTTCTAAATCAGCCTAGCTGGGACATCTATAGTACGTCAACGGAACTATTCTTTGCCCGTATCTATATTTATATCGTATTTGGATTCATTTTTTGTAGACAAAACCTCAAACGTGCCGACATCAGACGCTTCTCGTCTTATTTGTTCGCTGTTTTAACCACATTTTAAATCTGTCAATTACGTAAAAATTGACTAATTTGCCTAAATATCAACCAAATTCAGAGATTTTACTTTCGGTCAAAATACAAATACATACATAATTTAAAAATAAATGTGATTTTTACATTATATACTTCTTCTAAAACAAAATTTTGCACAGGATGTCATCTAACCTCACTTTTACCGATTCATTCCATTCTTTTCAAATTTGGTGCCATATAGTAGTGGTCACGTGACATTTGTCAAAATAGATTTTAAAGGGCATAATTGAAGGATGGAAAACGAATTATTTAATTATTGACGATCATTCAACAACTCGATTATAAGATCAAATTAAATCAATCGTAATCGATTTATTAAATTATAGTCGATTATTTATTTAAGTTTAAGTTAGAAAACATCAAGGCGGCATTAATTTCACGACTGTAAGAAAATTTTCTCGCCATTTTGATCGATTATAAAGTCATTTGATTATTAAAATTACTCAATTATTTCCATCACTAGTCCGATATAAAACAGATTCGCTGGTGTTCAAGTGTTAAATTACATTTGGGGAAGCCAATAACAACGCTAGAATTTAGCACATAATTTAACGGTGGTGTGCGTTATTATAAAACAGAGTATTATGAAATAACTGCTTTAAGAATGTAGCTTGGGAAATAATTCACAAAACATTAATGCTATTACCACAAAAACATTTCAGCTCTGTAGGAGTTTGAACGTTCACCGTGTTGATGACACAACATTCTCATAGTATTAGATTTATGTAGGTTCGCGGTATACAATCCTTTGATGTTTAAAAATAAGAATGGATTCAAATTCCCATTTTTTATAATGCGATGCATGTGAATCATCCTAAGGCGAATATTACACTGTGAAAGTTTTATAAAATATCAGTGTCGTGTGTCAGTCAAGAGGTTTATTAATATTATATTGCTGTTGTTATATTACCATTAATCAAACGGTAATCAGCTGATTTCGCGGTGAAGGCATTCGGTTAATTAATACACGAACGGTTTTCGGTGTGCTTAACCTTTTTGTTATTATATTCAAGCAAGTGTTGAACAAATTTATAAAAATGAATGCCAGGTCGTGATAATTTTCATCACTATTGGAATTAAATATTGTTAAAGTAGGCGGAGCAAAATATGTTTCAAAATTGTGTTTCCTTTTACTGACTGGAAGCGGTTCGATAGCCTCTGAAAGCACTATCACTTCTTGAGCTTTTTGTATTTAATTCTATTAATTTTGTGCCCTTTAGACTGAAGTCTAGTTGTGCTATAAATATAGGCTCATAATCAATCCTTGGTTTGTGATAGGTCAAGGTCATCAAGATATATATACCGATCTAATAATTAAATCCTTCGAGATATCCTTCTCCCATGGCCTAATTTTATCTGCTAGACTTAAGGTTGGTTAACGTCAGTATTGTTCGGTATTTCTGGAGACTTCAGAGGTTCTATCATAAACCAGTTTACATCCGATACTCCACACTAGTTCCTACTATCCTTGGCCTCTGCAGAAGGTTCTCGGATTCGACAGCAGTTAAATCCGAGCCCTTTCAAATATCCGTTGTGGGTGCCTTTAAGTTTGTTCGCGTCGCATGAACTATTTGCACTATTCTGCACTTTTAAGAACTTTTGTGTGCAAAAGTGCATAATAGTGCAAATAGTTCATGCGACGCGAACAAACTTTTTGCCTTGAACTAGGATTTTGTGTCTTCGCTGCGGAAGGTTATCTACAGTACTCCTCCAGTGTATTGCACGAAATTTATGCTCCCACTGGAAGCAATCGTACATCGCAATGATGAGGGGTTTTTGAATCGGATTTATTTGCTATTGATTCATTGTTTCTTCCAGATGACCCTTGTCTATCTATCACCGTCATCTGTAATCCTGCCGCTATCTTGCTCAAACTTTCACTGGATTTCTTCGAGGTTTGCTGTAGTGTTTTAGAGGCTTCGTCAGATCTTTTTAACCCTCGGTACTATTCTTATTGATTTCAATGCCTCCGACTTTGGATTTAGCTTTTTCTCTTCCTTTGCGATGTGGCTTGTGGTTTCAACTGGAATGAAATACCTATAACTTTGAGTAGAGATCCTTTCATCCGGGTTGTCTAATGAGGTTCATACTACTCCCACTTCTCCTTTCTTATCCTGTTTTGGTACTGGTATTGGCAGAGTTTTTAGCAAAATTGTGTGAATAAAACTTATTATTTTTTCCTTTACTAAGCTGCTGTATAAAATAAAGATTGCACTGTTTACAAAAATGACTGGAAGAAATAATGTTTAAAACATAAATATGAAATACTTTTAATTTTTCTAGTATATATCGTTAAGTCAAATATCTTATAAGATATTGGACGTGAAGGCTAACTATTGCTACTTTCGTTTCATGCAATTGAGCTACTCCGAGTCACTCCGTGAACTTTGTGTTGTTGTGGCGCGTCTATATGATAAAAGTTAACCCATTAAGCTCGTTGTCAAAAAACTTTCAACTAAAAAAATAATAGATGAGAGTAAACTTGTTGAAAGTCCATATTCGATGAGCGAAACAAAACGTTAAAAGTTTCAAATACTTAGGGCGCGTACCGTAAATATAAAATTGTAACTAAATGGTTAGTTGCGATTTATTTGCGGTTATTAGTGATTGCCGATTATTTCAGAAAATTTACGGGACACTTTGGTTGATGTCAAGCATGTTAAGTTTTTTTTTGTTTTGTACCACTTTTAAAGATAACCACCATCGTCCATGTGGTTTTAGTGGATGCGACGCGCTTTGATTGACCACGTTTTATGCATAGATAAAGTAGGTTGGTTTATCTTTCCGCAGTGGAGGGGATAGAAAAATCAGAAAATCGTAAAATGAGCGAGGTTGTTTTGGTGACAACTAAAATAACCAAACTTCAGCAACCGCGTTCCGTAAATATCATAATTCTCAGAAATCTGCTGTATTCGGGACACAAAACCGAGAATTTGGTTGCTATTTGTGAATTACGGTACGCGCCCTTAATAGTACCACCACAGAATATCTAACAACCAGAACACAATCTCTTTGTCGGCTCTTTTGATCTCAGTGCGTAAAATTTCGTGACCTTGATGTCACTATTCGAGCGAGAAGTCAGGATGGGCTTTGATAGAATTCGGTGCCTGACAGGACCTAACAAGTGAATTTCGAGAATATGATACAAATCTACTATAAAATGAAAGAATATCGCTTATCTTTACAATTATTTTACTTTCTTTTCCATTATTTTCATATTTTATCGACTTGCACTTGATAACATTCTTTAAATTAACATACGAATATAAACTTGAAGTCAGCGACGTGTGCCTAATGCAAAGAGAGAACATAGCCGAAACCACAAGTTCTCGTCCGATTTAATGGCGGATCAAGCTGCGCGTTGAGAATGCGCGAACCCTTCCCGCCAGGCCAAGATGATGTTGTGGTGGTTAGATATTCTGTGGTACCACTATGATCATATCACCAGACAGTGGCTTCAACAGGTGAATGAAATGTAACTACTACATTATTAAGACATTTCTGTTCCGCCTAATTTATATGAGCTCGTAGTACAAATTAGACTTTAGTTTGGAACATTTACTATTTTAGGAATATACAGAATTTCAGAATGAGTAATCAGACTAAACCTATCTGCTCTTTCTATCATGATCTATGAGGTTCACAAATATTTTTTTTTTCAGTTAGCGAATATATGGAAACAAGTGGCTCCTATTGCTGAAAAATACTTACCAATTAATCAAAACACCCACAATGGAAACACTCCATCGTAATGTTAATTTTTACTATAAAGCTGAATGCGCACCATTAACTAAGGTTTTTTTTACTATTAGTTAACATGTTAATCAATAATAACTTTGACAGTGGTGCTTCTGAGATTTTATAAACGCTGTTTATTGCTGTTTTTTTTTTTCCTAACCAGTAAGATATCTTAATTATTAAAGTACACAAAATTACATTCCACAAACATCAGTTTGCTGTACCTCAGTATTTACACTGTTTATACTTTACGATAATAGTCTATAACTAAGTTTCATTTACATCCATTCCGTACTCGTAAAATTGGGGAATATTAGATAAATCACAAAATAAGTATGGTTAAAATAATATTAAGCTTTATTTTTTGTAATGTATAAAGTGCATTGGAATCACATGTGAAACATAGTCAAAATAGTTTAAAGAGTATACCTAATTATGGACAAAAGATCACCATAATGTCAAAACGCGTGGAAAAGGTTCGTGATATAATCGTCTTAAAAACTCTGTATAGCATGTAAAAATAGATGACGTGTATAAAATTAGTATAAATATCAAAATCACTTAATAATTTATTTTATGTTTATGCTAAAATTAAGTGTCTGCTTTCATATAATACTATTGAATTCAAGGTTTTTCTAAGATTCGAAGATTCTGGTTTTATTAGACAATGCTTAGCAACGTCTAACAAAACCAGATGGAAAATACGGTAATAGTGTTCTTAAGATAATCTAAAATACTGGAAGTTGAAATATTAAACTTGTATTTCACTAACAAGTTACATATCGTCTAGCATATCATCCCCATACATAGTATGCTGAATCTTGTACAATGTGATTTTATACCGACTAAATAATATATATTTTAGCCATGACCTTTTTCACCTAGTACTCTATATCTTACTCTTATAGTTTGTTTGAACATTCCACTATAAAAATGAAGTGAATTCTGAAAAAAATCTCACTTGTTACTCCAAGATGGAAATTTTTTTACGATAAAGAAGTAACTACTTAAGTTTTATTGTATGTATCATCAAAAATATTTTTTGAACTAGCGAAAAATGAATTGTTACGTCCCATGTATACCAGTATAATCTGTGGTGGAGTCACAACGATGAAGGTGTTACCAAGTTCTCTCTACAACTATCAACTATTACCAGTCGACGAAAGGTAATATATATAGCATACATACCTAGACGTGGTCGTAAAATTATGAAAATTGATGCTTGCCCTGCACAATTGTTTCCTTTACAGAGATTATATTGGTATATGGGAATATTCCAAATAATGTATGCATTGGTAACTTGTATGTGATAAAACGCAATATTATGTTTATATTCTATAAATAATCTGTAATAATATATTTTTATAACATATATTTTAGAAAATAAATTATTAAATGTTTTCGATTTGAACTTTCTGTAATAATGGAAAAAGAAGTAACACTAATCAGATACTTGGTTATTTATAACATTTCAAGAATCTAACAGGATAAGAACCGAAAAGAAATTGACGTAAAATTAACTTAAAGGGCCCAATTCCCTTAATAAGTTCCCTCAGAATCAATCACCCTTCTCTCATTTAAATTAGACGTTTTGATCTGAAAAGCGATGGGCAAGATAGGAGAAGTGAACTTCATTTTACAGTGATTTGACATATTCGTGTTTTTTGCCTTGTGAATGGGGATTCCTGATATCTATTGTTTTTGCAAGAGCCAACAATATACAAATGTATCTATCTTTGTAGAACAGGATCTACCCTATCTTCCCTATCGCTAAGTCTTGATGTATTTCGTGATCTCTAACGTTCAGAACCATGACAATCATCTGCTCCACAACAATTCTGAGATAACATCATCAAATGTTTGAATATATATCAAATATTTGAATATATGTTTACTCGTTTTCCATAGATCAACTCCCCGCAGAACAATCAATTTGTTTGCACCACTCCGTGACTTGGTCTTGGTTTATATCAGAGATGAAAGACCTCGAGCTCGCACCCTGGTTAAAATGTTGATTTTTCATCTTGATCCAAACTCCAAACAAGGAAAAGAACTGTTCTCACTATTTTTAGAAGAGAGTGACCGTAAATTCCAGGAAAACCTTGGTTATTTTTCTGTCACGTAATTTCTCTCAAGTCGAGATTTTTGGATTGCTCAAACTCAACGATACAGAATTACTAAAATTTATAAGTAATTTTTTGCTTGGCTATACTTCCGCAAGAGGACCACTGATTTGGCGATTTCTATGCATACTAACGGAAATAGCATGTGTTCCTAAGTGTAAAATGGCTATTCATTTTTTGAGCAAATGAAAACAAACTACTAAAAACCACGGTACAAATAATACGGTATGCTCGTTTTGAATCTCAAATTCGTCAAGTCCGGTCAGATGACGTAATTAAGGAGCGTATCGAAAACAATAAGATACATGTATGGTAAATAGCAAAATGTTAAAATCCAAATTATTCACAACCACCAATTAATGTAATTCAAATACAGCTTTGCTTTAAAAAAGCCCGTTTTAAGTTGAAATTTACTTTATCTATCTTGTCGCCATCTAGTAGCGCTCGTGTTTATTTCTACGATTGTACCGACTTTCGTGTGTGTTTACAAAGTGTTTTCGTGGTTTTTCTAGAAAATTGAATTGTGAAAACACCTTAACGTTTTTAAAATATGTTCCGTAACACCGTCCGGATTTTTTAAACTTACCTTTCGCATTAACAAAACCCTCACGGTCGAAATCGATTTTAATATAATAATAATTATATATGTGCCGCCATTTAATGCTCCTATCTGACGTAACTTCGATATGCGCGTAAGCATACCGTATTATTTGTACCATGCTAAAAACAGTGTTCGAAAAGTGCTATTTCGAGGTTATGTGCGAATCGTTTTTGACAGTTTAACGTGTGGTAATAATGGCGTGGAAAGAAAAGTTACTAAAATTGAGATAAAACAGGCGCAAAGTTCAAACGAACTAAATTGAATTGTGACTGAAGTTGTCAGTTTAGCCATTGCACTTAATTTTTCTCTAAATCCTCCTCTTCTTTATGGTGCGTAGACCTATTTGTAGAGATGTTTTGCCTGTTAGTGCCGCCGAAATAAAAAAAAAAAGAAATAGGTTTCTGTTATCTTTAAGACCTAATTCTGACCATTACAACATCCGTCCAAGAAATATTGATGGAGAAGAGCATGATGTAATGCATCGATGGCACTACTTGGGTAAGTGTACACAAAAGATAGTCCATATTTGATTTAATTATCCCATTTCAGTGTCTACTCAAGTTTCGATGTACACACATTATTGCAAGAAAAGAAACCTTCGAGTAGGAAATGGGAAATCTCCTTTTACGGGAAAATTGAATTGGAATAGAAGTTGTATGGTGATTGTTATTGCGATATTCAAGTGGAGGTTTTGCTGAAGGAAGCGAAACTGTGATCGTCAGAGTCACGACAAAAATCACTGAATACTTAGGCTCATAGAAACGTTTCGGAGTACTCTAGGATGATATAACACCAGTTATATCATGGGATCTTAAAATATATAAAAGTAAATATAGGTAACGTGACCAATAACAAAGACTTTTTATGATATGTATAGTGTAATTCAAATTAAATGTTTAAAATCAAACAAATTCATTACATTAATGTGATTTAAGGATTTTATTTAATAAAATTGAATAAAGCAGTTTGTTGTTTCTATATCGTCTTTTTATAATTCGGTTTTAAATGTGAAACAAAGCAAAATTAGTCTATATATTAAATTAAAATATGGGATACTTAGTTATTTTGCATATATTATTGTTTTAGAGGCACTAAGAAAGGAGAAAGAACTCCACACCTTATCACATTGACAAATTCATTTATTTAAACAAGCCATTCATCTTTTTGTTAATGCTTTACTTATGATGTAATCAAACAAATTGCTTTTATTTAAAATAATTCTGTTATAATTATAACTTCAACTATACAATACAGTTTATATGTAAACTTCCTACGAATCATGTATATGAAATATGAGTTTATTTCTATCCCATACACCAACCAATTATAAGAAACCGATAATGAGGAATGTGACGACTTATAATAATTCTTACAATTGTAGTGTTAAAAATAAACAAATACTTTAAAACAAATTTCAGGCTATTGTATCGAACCGCTGCTTAGTTATTACTTTAATTTACAATTGATTCCCATTAACTTAACAAATAAGTTTGTATTTGGCGCCCGTTTTATCTAAAATTTGGGCACTTTCAGTAACTTTTCCTTTCATATCAGTACCACTCTATGGTACTACTTATGTTAAATCCGTCAAAAACGCCTCGCACATAACCTTGAAATAGCACTTTTCGAACACTGTTTTTAATACTTTCTTTCCATTTGCTCAAAAAATGAATAGCTATTTTACACTCAGGAACACATACTGTTTCCGTTAATATGCATATAAATCACCAAATCAGCGGTCCTCTTACGGAAGTCTTACCTTTTGCTTCATATCTTTACTTATGGATTGTAGAACGTTTAGGCAACGAACATGTAAATAAGAATGGATAGCTAGCAAATTTGAACTACGCGAATCGCCATTTTTTCCTGAGTTTAGTTAGCCAAGCTGGACTGTCAAAACAGTTCTTGACAATCATTTGACAGTTTTCGTCGCTTTTATAACCTATGAACCTACATTCAAGCGAGGAACAGCTGTGATAAGAAACATGTTAATCTGACAGCTATCAAATCGTGTGCGTGCAATCGAATCATAATAAACATAATTCTCTTTTAAACATGTAGCTTTTGTTATAAAAACATAATGAAAATTTAGATCACGTAATCAATAAAATCTCAAAGGAATGTCCTCTGTCCTTATATTAAATTTGGTTTATTTAATTTTGAATACTATTTATAAGCAAGACTTTTAATTAAACATTAGAAAGAAAGGAAATTTTGTTGAAATAACCCTTGGATTGCAATTTGTTTAAGGAAACAACCTTTTGTTGTATGTATTTATAGATACATAGCCGAAGACATTTCTTAATAAAACTAACATAAGAAGAATGTTCATGCAAACTTGGAACAGATTAACGAACACCTCTTTACTTTGTGCGAGTGACAGGAAACAAATGGGGAAGTCATTGTTTAGAGATAAAATTGTACCCGATCGTGATAAATTAGTAAATGACATGAATTTGAAATTAAATTGTTACTATCTTGTTTTAAAAGAACCAAATTACCTGATTAGTTTCCAAAAGTAGGTGATAATGGAGACAACTCATTATTAAAAACATTAAAGAGGTTGTCAGGAATATAGTTTTCTACCTCTGCGGTATCATATAATATCCTTCCAAGTTTTCAGCGTTGGTTTATATATTAGGAACCAGGGCAACAAATTCATTCTTTAACTCTATCAATACTTTGATACGCTCAGTTTTCTATGGCTTTTGATGCACCCATCGCATGAAATGCATGATTCGGAACGAAGGCTAGTTAATTGTTATTTTAGCCAATAGCAGTTGATAAGGACTAGGGGTCACGAATTTTACCGCCATATTAATAGTTCTTCCTTAAGGTTTCTTAGGGTTCTCCTCGACATACAAATTTTTATTTCACAGAGCACATTTTTTTCCCTTAAGAAGGCCTTAAGTTACCTTAGATGCAATGACATATATAGAGGATTTTTTGGATTATTCAGATATAATACATAATAATAATAGACAATTCAAACAATACCTTAGGAATGCACAAAATCCCATGAAATATTTTAATAATGCAAAATATAGAAAGCGGTCTTGTTTTTCCTAAACAAAATATTCCATACATTTTATTGCTGATTGTTAATGAGTGATTAGAAAGACTAGGAAATCCTGGTTTACCCATATCACTACTTCTTGCATTATTAACTTGCTTGTACTTTTTTGCAAGTGATATACAGTTTCAAGGTAGGTATGTGTTTTTAGGAAAGTCCAAAAAGTCTTACAACATTATACTACCTAACAGAATAGTTGATACATGCAGATTTTAGGTTTATCCGCATCATTCAGGAACTTTTAATTGCACTTGCCGAAAAAGGCAAGACAATTTGTACAAACGACAACCAATTATAATCTACAGTAAATGTTGGAGGTGAACTTGGAAAAATGTTTTGAAATAGAAAAAGATTCTTTGTTCTTAATGTGCAAATAATAGAAGATTTAAAGGTAAAACTGCTGTTTACGGCTCCCATTTCCAGCTGTTCGCGGGGAATGTAATCATAATGTAATACGCATGCGCAGAACAGGGCAACGTTGTCGGATTTCGTTGAATGCTTGTAGATCTATTTGGCGGCATTAATTTGAATTTATATGGAACTTTTAATATATTTCTATATTACTATAGATAAGTATTGTGATATTTTGTTATTCTTTCGGTGGTTGTATAAATATGTTTTATAATCAATTACAATATAAATTAATAGTTTACTTTACACTTTATATTTTTGATGAGAGGAACGTATGAATAATAAAGAATAATAAATAATAAATTTGTGATAAAGAACAACTACTAATACTTTTTAATGTACATATATCAGTTTTTACAACTATTTATTAGAACATATATTTATTAAATAGAACAGTAATGTTAAATTAATCAATATAATTGCATTAACTAAAAAAAATTAACTTTTTCATTACTGATATAAATATTAATTCTTAATAATTCTATTTAAGTTCTAAGTACAACGTTTATCATTTATTAATTATATGTTCGACATTATAAAATCTTCAACATTATTATCTACTTTAAATATATAGTATTTACTTCATTAAAGAGTATTAAATTCACAAATTTCAATTATTAAATTTATGTAAATTAAATATTAATAAATAATTGATTGATACAAAAAGGTACTACATTTCTGAATGAATGCACATATCATGCCCGCTATAACTACATATTTCAATTTTAATATGTAATGTGTATTTGTTTTTCAAATTTAAAGTTTATTTTAAATTGTACGTTTATAATATCTGTGCAGGTATTTGTTGTCTTTTCGGTGTTTATTTCTTTTCTCCGACCAGAAGTTTTCATGTTTTGGGTATGTCGTAAATCGTTTCAATTCATGTTACAATTTCCTTCAAATTAAACTTAAATTTTTATGGACTTTTATGCTTTCAATTACTTCAAATTTCAATTATTGATTTCATTTTATTATTTTATTCAGATTTAATATTTGTAAGTTTAAACATAAATTATTTAGTTATAATAGTGGTAATATATTTTGTGAATATTTTTGTTTTTTTTAGATGCTTGATGATGGCTTTTAGGCCCAAATATGTCGTATATATAATAAAATGATTGATTAAAACAGCTAATGAGTGCCATCGTTCAATTTTTCAATCAAAATATCAATCGAGGACTATATATTTATTTCCTGGTTTGTGGGAGATATTTATTGTATTTTTACGTGGAATAACTGACAAAACTTCACTTATTGTTATTTATTAAGCATAGTATTTTTTATTGAAACAACAAAACAATACATATCTAAAACAGTATATATTACATTATACACACCGATAGTGATGTTTCACTGTTAGTTAATTTCCTTCGATTTATTCCATCTAATGTGGGCTGTTAATGTTTCCACTGCTCTGTCGGAAACTTCCATCAAGAAACATCTGCCTGAACCTCGTTCAATACCTCCACAAACCCAATGCCCCTCACCCACTGACCACGGTGATATTTTTGGTGGAAGAACTTAGATTCATCAATTTCTACCATCCTCGGATTGAGATCTTTATCAAATCCCCCTATTACTGTGACGTTGTTGATGAGGTCCTCATCGCAAATGTCTTTGCAGAAGTCACACCAATCAACAACAGTGCGAGCTGATCGTCATTCCAGTTCAGCTTCACAAGCGATGTTTTTCTGGCTTAACCACAGCACCAACCATAAACGATTATTAACACCTGGTTAAGTGATAAATGACTTTTAGCAAAGAATGAACCATCGCTAACACTACCTGCTCCACGACATCTTTTGCACTGCAAACGATAGCCATCCTTTAGTGACAAATGACATTGGTATTTCACAATTTCTGTATGAAACGTATTTGCACCAATTATGTTCGGAGAACTGACTAATGAAGTAAATCGTTTGACATTGAAAACTTTATTAATAACCTGTTTTGTTTTTTCCAAAACTACTATTTTAAATACAAATTTACACATAACACATTAAATATATAACACTGTATAATAGTATTTCTTAATAAACCAATAAATACAAGAGAAATTATTGTTAAAAATAGTATGATCCACCAATATGATCCTCTCGGCCCTAATTTGCGCCCGTCGTTCTTAATTTCCTGCTGGTTTACAATTTCGCTCGATGCGATTCCACCTCTGCCAGCTATTGCCGTGCAATCTGCTGTAATATTCCTTCCATCAACTTGTCACGACGTTGATTCTCAAGCACTAACAATTCAAGCATCTTCGTTATGTTGACATCTACCATCGGTCAGTACTGGTACCTCCATTGCTGTTTGCTGTAGCCATTGTTACCTTCTGTTGGAAAGTTTTTAACTCATCCATTCGCGCCCACTATTCTCGTACGAATTCTTGATCCCACTTCTGAAGTTGTAAGCGACAATCGCTGAGGGAATATTTGTCAGCTGGTCATTTCCTCTCAAATAAAACACACACTAATGTAAAATGTAGTTTGCTTAAATAAAAATACAGCGGCCATTTTCCTTGCTGTTCCCTCCCGTAGTAATGTCGTACTTGCTCTCTACAACCTTAAACCAGAGATAAAATTATCTAGAAGTAACTAAATCACAAATAGAAATGCAGCAAATAGCTATTGCAATTCAAATATTTGAATTTCAAATTAATACCGCTCATCTGTAATGACCAGTAATAATTAGCTGGTACATCTGACAACGCTGCTCACATTTAGGCGCCTTTTACACATCAATTTGAAATGGGAGCCGTAAACAGCAGTATTACCGATTTAAATTTTGAAAAATACTTTATGTTATGGCTTATATAATCAGTCTACACAAATTTCTAACCATACTAATCCATAATGCTCCCGGCGCTGTTTGTCCATTCTTGTCGAGATGTTCCTTGGCTGGTGCTCTAAGCCGGAGAGAGAGTGCTCTCCGTGCTTGACATTACAGGGCATAGTTGGCCCAGGACCATCTTGTAAGTTTCAAGATCTGATCATCACCTCCAAAAAGAAAAAAAGAAGATGTTTCAAAAAGAGTCAACTCGAGAGGATGTCTGTGGGTGAGTTCTGTTAGGTATGGCTGATACATGTTATAGTTAAGGAGTAACTATAGTAAACAAGTTGTTATTATAAATATTAATTAATAAAATACTAGTTGTGTCAGTGTAGACTATTTTTATGTACCAGTGTACATCATAGTCAATGGACATTACAGTGGCGACGAGGATGGGATTGATCTCCGCGAGTGGCACATTTGAGATCTAAATCGTGGAAAATATTTATACGTGTAAAAAAATGGCAGTGAATACAGCATATGTGGGCATGTAAGAGAGAGTTTAATCCAAGGAGTGTGAATGGAGCATATTTAAAGCCCGAATGCAGCATTTTTTTTTTAGCCAACAATATTACAAATGGTGATATTAAAAGGGCTTTATTATTAAATTGTTGCAATGAGGAGAGTTTTCTGACGTTACATAACTTGTGTGTCCCTCACGATCCAGGTACACAAAGTTACGCAGTTCTGATTAAGTTGTTTGACAAATATTATTCCCCCAAGAAGGCTTATTTTCCAGAACGTTATAAATTTTATAATGCATTCAAGAATGTCAACGAAAGTATTGTAGAATGGGCAGCACGGGTACGATGTTTGGCTTCGAAATGTAATTTCGGAGAGGAGTTACAAGTAATGCTTCGTGATCGTTTCATCATGGGTATGGAGAAGGGGCCCAATTATTGACAGGCTATTTGAAGAGGACGTGAGTACACTCGATTTTGACAAAGCCGTAGAGATTGCAACTGCTAAGGAAGCGACTCATCATAATTTCGATCTTGACATTAATGTCAAAGTTAAACGGGAAACCGAGGCAACTGAAGTTTTTCGTCTACAAAATAATCGGTCAAAGGCAGGAAAATCGCAAAAGACATATCAACCGGGAATTGCTGCGGCGAAGAAGGATTGATCTCAGCTGTGTACGGTATGTGGAAAAAAGGGTCATGTAGGCATGAACTGTAGATTTAAAGAGTATTATTGCAATATTTGTAAACAGAAGGGACATTTAGCAGCTATTTGCAAAATTAAAACGCAAAAGATGTATAAGTTAGAATGTAAGGATTCTGATAAACTGTTTAACATTATTTGCACAATACAAGGTATTCCTGTTGAATTTAAAATTGATACTGGTGCGGCGGTATCAGTAATTTCAAATAATGTGAAAACTAAGTTATTTTCTAAAGTTAATTGTGAACGAAATGATAAAATATTAATCAACTTTGCATGAAACAAAATTGTACCTCTAGGGTTTATTAATGTAAATCTTAGCTACAATGGTCATAGTAAATTAACGAAATTGTATATCGTAAATCAAAATAGTCCATCTTTATTAGGGCGTGATTTCTTTATGAAATTTGATTTATCGATTAATATAATCAAATGCTCAAATATGAAAAAATTATATAAAGATTTTAAAGAGGTATTTGCCGATGCGTTGGGTCATTTTAAAAAGGAAACCATACATTTGAAGGTGCAGGATGAAGCAATTCCAAAATTTTTTAAACCAAGACCGATACCATTTCCGCTTCGGGAAAAAGTGGAATTGGAGATCAAACGATTAGTAAATTTGAATATTTTGAAACCGGTCAATTATAGTAATTGGGGTTCACCAATAGTACCAATATTAAAAAGTAATGGATCAGTTAGGCTGTGTGGAGACTATAAAGTTACTGTAAATCCAGTTCTTGAAATTGATCAACACCCTTTACCAAAAATTGAAGGAATATTCAATAAACTGCACGGTGGTAAGCAATTTACTAAATTAGATTTGTCTCAAGTGTTAGGAACAGGAAAACGCAACTACCGAAGGTTGGCAGCGCTGATTTCAAAAAGGACAGTTGGTAGCAAGAAGGCGGGAGAAGACGGTAGTAGTGAAAGGGACGTGAGGGAGAGAGTTTTTTGTTTTTTTAAGTTGTAATGTAATTGATAAATTAGTTGAGTTTAAATAAAGGAGATCTTAACACAAGCGTATCAGCAAATAAGTTTAGATCCGGAATTTCGTAAATATACGACCATTTCTACACATTTAGGGTTATTTCAATATACTAGGTTACTTTTTGGTGTAGCCTGTACGCCAGCCAAATTTCAAAAGATAATGGAAAAGGTATTGCAAGGAATACCGGGAGTTGTGTCATTCTTAGATGATATTCTAATTACAGGTGGTAATAAAGAAGAACATTTATCTAGAGTTAGGCAAGTGCTTGAACGTTTCAAAGATTGTGGATTAACCATTCAAAAAGATAAATGTCAGTTCTTTATGGATGAAATAGAGTATCTGGGTTATAAGATAGATAAAGATGGTTTACATACTTGTAATAATAAAATTAAAGCCATAGTTAATGCACCAATACCTAAAAACATAACAGAGTTAAAATTGTTTTTAGGTCTTGTTTACTATAGTTACTCCTTAACTACAACATGTATCAGCATACCTAACACATACCTAGCATTAGGTTTAGATATTGAAAATATGATTAAGTCGTGTACAAATTGTTTGAGTACCAAAGCAAAGCCGAATCTTGCAAAGTTGATTCCGTGGGATTACCCAAAAGATGTTTGGAGTCGTTTGCATATTAACTATTTAGGTCCGTTGTTTGGTAAATATGTTTTAGTAGTGATAGATGTTCACTCAAAATGGATAGAGACATTTGTAACCTACAGTAGAGATACGCGAATGACTCTTGAACATTTGCGAAATCGCAAACCAAAATCACATTATTTTAAAAAGTGAACATAAAATGAATTAAGTTAGTTACTGCGATAAATAGCAAACTAGCTTAAAATGTATATCTAACAAATAATTGAAATTGATTTAATGTGACCTAGGAATCTCTGCAGCCTCTGCACAACGATAATAGTTCTTCTTATTCATGTACTTTCTTAATTCTTATCGTGTCATATATATTAGATTCATTTGGAAATCCCAAGAAACTGCGACCATTGTTAGCATCAAAATTTATCTTGCGAGAGTGACTGGCACTACAACATGATACCCATTGGTGTCTTCTTTCACGATTATTTGAATTATTTCACTTAAACCTAACAATATAATATATAAGAAAGTATGTAAATGTTATGGCCATTGGCCACCGATCTTACTTTTTACACAAGAATATCATAGTTTATTAAATATTTTTAAAACTGTAGGGGTGATTCAAAACTAATAAAATACGTAAAATAAATGAATAAAACAAGTAAATCATATAGATTAAACGGATGAGTAAACTAATTTGTGTAGATACGAACGTAAACAATAACAAACTGCCATTTTGGGAAGCTGTTGTTTGTGTGAAGTTAGGTTTAGAAATTTGGACCGCTATAACTCCTCTCTTGTCCTTACTCGGTGTACTCTGTTTATATTCGTATGTTAATTTAAATAGTGTTATCAAGTGCAATTCGATAAAATATGAAAATAATGGAAAAGAAAAGAAAATAATTGTAAAAATAAGCGATATTCTTTCATTTTATCGTAGATATGTATCATATTCTCGAAATTCACTTCAGTTAGGTCCTGTCAGGCACCGAATTCTATCAAAGCCCATCCTGACTTCTCGCCCGAACAGTGACATCAAGGTCACGAAATTTTGCCCACTCAGATCAAAAGAGCCGACAAAGATTTTGCATTCTGGTCAGGTTGTTACGATATTCTGTGCTAGCATCATGTTGGGTTATGTTATCTACATCAGATCTACACATCTACATATCTACGTGCAAAAATTAAATTCTACGTATGGAATCACATTATAATGTTCTGATACAATTTACCTTAGAATAATTTTACACATCTATGTTGTTTTGTATTTAATTTACGAAACAGGTTCGCAAGTGTTTTCTTATCTCTCCCTATTAGTCAAACAGAGGTTTAAAATTAAAACAGTCGCAGTATAAGCTTGAGTGATTTACTGCTGTATAGCTTAACAAAGTTTTTTAAACTATTTATTTCTTGGTAAGTAGCTGTTTTGCAAAGAATGGTCAAATCAATAGTCGTTGTTGGATCATGTATGATGGACTTCGTATGGTATATGAGTATATCATTGAACATGAATACTTTATTTACTAATTATTGCCCTCTAGTTACACATCAACATTACCACGTCCAGGTGAGACATTACATGGTTATAAATTTGTAACGAATTTTGGTGGAAAAGGTGCCAATCAGTGTGTCGCAGCACATAAATTAGGCAGTAGTACAACAATGATAGCAAGAGTAGTTGCTGAATAATATATTTATTTGTTTAATAGCTTATTAGTATTCAATTTATAGGTAGGGGATGATATATGGGGAGACAAATATATACAAAATTTTATGGACATTGGCATAAATCATAAATATGTTAAGAAGACTCCAAATTATTCCAGCGGCATTGCTCAGATATCAGTAAGTGATTCGGGAGACAATCAAATAATAATAGTGGCAGGAGCAAATTCACAATTGTCAGTGAATGACATACATCATGCAAAAGATGTAATAGAAAATGCTGCCATTGTTGTTTGTCAATTGGAAACATCGCCTGCTGTTGCTATTGAAGCAATGAAATTGTGTAAGGGAGTGAGTACATTCTATCTATAGAAGGGTATTTAAGTTTTCTAACTAAACATTCTTTGCATACATCTCTTGTTTGCACCAAATTTACGCATAAAAAATCATTCCACTGTAAAATTCATCAAATTTTGCACTGAAAATGTTAAATTAGAAAAAATATATAATTTTTGCGATTCATTCCTACAACTATGGTTTATCTTTGTTGCCATTTGGTCATTTATATTGTAATTGCTAATAAATACTACTGCTTTTAGCTCTCAATTCTGAATGGTGCACCGGCTATAGATACATATGATATAAAGCTGTTAACACTACCTAGTATATTTTGTGTGAATGAATCAGAAGCCTCCATTTTTTCTAAAATGACCATAACAACAATAGAGTAAGTACTGAGTGTATTTCTTATTAAATGAGGTATAAAATCGGATTAAAAAAAAAGTTGATCTCCAAATGACCTTGAAAACAGAGGTTAGGTCACCGTCAAGGCCATCGTAAGGTCGCTCACTCCTATACCTTTTGATGCGTTTATTTTTACTGACACTTCAATACTGAAAAGGGTAGTCCATTACTTTTGGCACCCTGTATGTAAGTGTCGGGCAGGTTTACATGATCCATACTCATTTCTTTTCTTTATTATTTATTTTATTTCGTAAATAGCATATCATATAGGTACCTATATTTTCTGTAATCGTGATTCTGTCAGTTTTTCAGTGTAATAGTTCCAGTTATTTTTTATTTACAAAACTACTACTTACTACACGATGCGCACATAAAGGGTTAATTATTATTATCTTATACCGGGCGAAAAGTTGCAAGGTGTGGTTTGTATTCTGGGCGACTGGAAATGGGAAGGACTTCAGCTGTAGGCGTACCTACGCACGAAGCCGCAGCACAGATTTATTAACGTTCGACAAATCGTCACTCCGCCGAAGCGAAATGAGGGTGATATTTTTATTCTCGTTAGACTTCACTCTTATGCCGTTGGTATGATAATGGCATGAATAACAGATTAATAACCAATTATCTAAGCGAGTAATTGTCAAAGAAAAAAAAAAAAACAATGAATACGGGATAATTTACTGCAAATAAATCGCATGTAACTTCTGTTGAATTGCCACCGTAAAATTGTTTTACAATAAATAGTTTTTCCTCGGGCATATAATATTCCATTTCTTTATGTAAAATTACTAACCGGGATCAAACTAACTAACCGTTATAAAATTTGAGGACGGTACTCTAATACCCAGCAACGCCTTGTTAAGAAATGAATCAAACGCCGGCTACACTTGAACTGAATTAAGCATGTCTAGCGAATTGTCCTCCTCACCTCCCAGTAGACGGAATGAGGACTATATTGAATTTATTTAAATTGAAAAGAGATTGAGGATAGCATTTTGTAGTAGTTAGACAAGGGTAAAGCGAAGTGTTTGAAGAATTCAAAGAATATCGAGCATACGTGGAAAATAAATTCAACTTACGGATTCAAGCATTTCGCACCGACTGCGGCGGGGAATACGTGAGTAAAGAATTCGAGGAATTACTCAAACGCAAAGGTATCCAAATGCAACTCACTGTTCCCGGAACGTCTCAACAAAACGGTGTAAGCGAAAGGAGAAATTTAACGCTAGTCAATGTGACAAGGTATATGCTAATCGAAAGCGGATCACCACTCAGTTTTAGGGAGAAGCTATCTCAACGGCGACGTACGTATGAAATAGATGTCCAACTATAGCGAATAAAGGGGGTGACACCCTACGAACGATTCCATGGTATGAATGGTCGTGCGTGGCACAAGGTAAAGAGACCAAAAACAAAATTTGCTCCAACAGCGGAAAAAGGCATCATGGTAGGATATTCCAGCCAATCGAAAGCATATAGAATTTACAACCCCACAACCAGAAAGATCATATTAGCGAGAGACGTTGTATTTGACGAAAACATTTTCCCAGCGAGTAACAAAGCGTTACACACCCGAAATGGCGAAAGAACAGGCGACAATATATATTTACACGGAAGATGATTCTATAGACGAATTTGTTACAACACCTACAAACACACCGAGAACACCGTGGTGTGATTATTCCAGTGCACAAACAAAAGTCTACACATGGCATTGCGAATTATCGACCAATAGTTCTTAGCTCATACTTCTCTAAAATATTCGAGTATGCCATGTTTGATAGATTGCTGAGTCATATTAATAGAAATAACAAATTTCGGATAGGCAGCATAGCTTCAGACGGAATCACTTGACAATTACGGCCATTTATTCATTTATAAATCAAATCGTAGATTGTTTAGATTGTGGTCAATGTCCTGCTAGTATCTTTAGTGATTTGACGCGGCCATTCAACTGTTTATCACCAAGTTCTCATAGACAAACTTTATTGTTATGGTGTGAGAGGTGTGAGTGTCGATTGGTTTCGGTCATATTTGTCTGATAGTGTTCAATATGTTCGGGTATCTTATAAGTCGAGAAGGTCTATTGAAGTATTTATTCCTCTACTGTGTCAATATACCTTGCTGTTCCGCAGGGATCGGTTCTGGGTCCCGTACTATTCCTTTTTTTTATTAATGACAGTCGAATTTATTAACTTTTCTTTGTTTTTATACGCGGACGATACTACTGCTGTAGTTTCTGAGACTGATCCGGCGTAGGTCCGTGACCGTGCGAACACCCTCTTGATAGAGCTCGGTTAGTGGTTTAGTTGTAATGGACTCCGTATTAATATATTCTTCACGTTTTTGGTACCCCCCCAGTTCAGAGCTGATTATAATTTGGATATTCGTTTGAACGGTGAGTTGCTGAAGGTCAAAGTTCTATTAATTTGCTAGGGGTTCAGTTGGATGAGTCGCTTGGCTGGTATTCGCATTGCCGTAAGCTTATAAAAATCCTGTGTTTTTATCGCACAAAAGCGCATAGTTTGCAATATCGCAGGTATCGACGCCACTGAATCCTGTAGGTCATTCTTTAAGAAATTTAGTATCTTACCTTTGCCTGCCGTGTATATTCTGTAGATTCTTGCCTCACACTTTATACAATCGGGACAACTGTCCTTTTAAATTCTGATTTTCCACTTCCTATAACACGAGGAGTGGATACTAACTTCCGTTTACCGGTNCTGGGCTGCGTTCGAGAACGTCGCGCCCGAGAGTAGATGTCGCACTCAGCGATCGTCGAAAAACCTCTTTCGTGACTTAACGCGATATTCCCCTTACTCGGGTAATCGTTCGAAAATCTCAAAGGCGTCACTCCAGCGTCGGCACTTATCACTCTACTCTATAGTAGAGGAACATTGCTCGACCTGCGCAGTGATGCCGCTAACAGTTATTCAATTATTTTTACGTACAACTTTTAGGTTAGGTAAAGATGGTACAAGTCGAGTAAAAGATAGAAATTGCAATATTGAAGTACACTAAGTATAGAATTAATGCCGGTTTTCATTGTGGTTTAAACTCAATTTTGTTTAAGTTCAATTCAGAGTTTAAGTGTATTCAGTAGCAGTTAAACTCTGAACCGAATTAGAAATTGGTTTAAGTTTAAAGCTGTACTATCTACAGAGTTTAAACCTGACCGACGACGTGAACCAAAAATTGACATATAAATATAACCTAATAGAACGTATATATCTGGTATTATCAAAACAACAAACGTAGCACGTAGCATATAAACATCGTTTTCAAAATGGATTTTGTGGTATCTTCCGACGATGAGGATGTTATTAATTTTATTGGATACATTGGCCGAGAAAGAAGGCCTAAAATTATTCGAAATCGCCCAAATTACTTCGATCTTTGGGATGATCACGACTTTTTGTGTACGGTTTCGTTAAGAAAAATACTGTCAGGCATGTTTTAGCAGTATTAGAGGAATGATTGAAAATCCAACTGACTGGTAAAGATATTTTATAGACAAATATGTATGGTAAATACATTAGATTAATTTTACAGGAATTCCTCGTTAACACTGAGCAAATGTTGCTTTAACCTTACGATTCTATGCAACTGGAAGCTTTTTAAATACTATTGGGGATATAGCTGGTGTTCATAAATCCACAGCAAGTAAAGTTATTTGCAAGGTATCTCATGCCATCGCTTCTCTTCGAGAACAATACATAAACTTACCGCAAGGCGATGAGATACATGAGGTGAATCGAGGCTTTTTTGAGATTGCTTCATTTCCTAGAATAATAGGTGCTATAGACTGTACACATGTAAAAATACAGTCACCAGGTATGCATACATAGACTTTTTCGTGTTATTTATATGTATATCACGAACTCGTTTAATAGATGAAATCTTACCCTTCTGTGTCAATAAGTAATAACTTGAAATTTTCCAATTTAGGAGGTGAAAATGCAAAATATACAGAAATAGAAAAGGTTATTTTTATTGAATGTGCAAGCAGTATCTGATCATAGATTACGAATACGTAATATTGTATGTCGCTGGCCAGGATCTGCTCACGATTCCCATATATTCAACAACAGCACTTTACGTCGTGAATTTGAAGAAGAACTATATGGAAATAATCTACTTTTAGGTGATAGTGGTTATAGAATTCGTAATTACCTGTTAACACCTTTACGAAATCCTTTAACACCTGCAGAAAATTTATACAATGAGGCACACATACGAACCAGGAATTGTGTGGAAAGACTGTATGGTGTATGGAAACGCAGGTTTCCTGTTTTAGCCAATGGAGTTAGATTACAACTGCGATCCATCCAATGTGTAATCGTAGCCACAGCAGTATTGCACAATATTGCTTGCAATGAAAATGAAGATATTCCTCCTGTTGATGATGATATCATAATGGATGCAGTAGAAGATGTTCCCAATGAAGGAAATTTTATAATATAGCAAGAGACAATAGAACAAGACATAATTTAATTACGAATATTTTAATAATTTATTGTAAATTTTACATCTATACATATATAAATAGTTATGTTTACATTATCAAATGTTTTTTGCTTGATAAGTAAATCTAATTTTATCAGTTCATTTTTTAGTGTCTGTTCTTCTATTTGTAGTAGAGCCAAAGATATTGCTCCTGTAGAAGTTGCATTTTTGCTTGATGTTCCTCTTCCATATATTTCTTTTGAATTTGTAGTACATCATTCTTGGTATCTGCCAACGATGTCCATTTTCATTTGTTACAGATCCTGTAACTTTGCGTTTTTTTGTTGTTTGCCTTCCGACATTGCAGTAACTTTGGTGTTTTATGTTATTTTGCCAGGCACAGAAATTGCTCTTGTAGTGATGAAGGAGTATATTTACTCCAACACTGACCACTACTGGTTGATGGGTCACTGTGCACAATAATGATTTCCTCATTAGCTGCATTTCCACATCTTTAAGCAAAAATGATCACAGTAAGAAATTATTAAATATAAACTAAAAAATTCCTTCAGTTGTGTCACTATCAAAATAGCTAGGGAGGCCTTCTAAACGAACTCCTAATATATCTTTTTATGTCTTCGTCCACTACACTTATTTTTATGTCGGACGGTGGTCCTCCACCAGTCCCAGTTATTTGGCATCGATTATCAGCAAATTTTTGCTTGGTCCTCTTCTTTATGTTTCGTATTTTTTTCTTAAAACAACGGCGCTTCGATAGACGGTGGAATTCGAATGACTGTTGAACTCTTTTGCAATATACTTCCCATGCTGTATCCTTTTCTTCCACAAAACGCGATCGGTTTTTTTTTTGATTCTATATATGTTTCCTTTTCTTATTAAATCCATAACATTCGATTTCTTCCACAGAAAAATTCGCGGCTCTCTTACACGCAGATGCTTCGTCATTCATTTTCACCAGGCAACAATCGCTTCAGATTAGAATAGTTTCAGCTTACAAACAAAAGAATCTATACATTGGAAGTTCCTAATCCCTATATCTATAACAATACCATAAATACCTATAACAGTATGGATTGTAGATAATATAAGTACAGTGATTTAACATAGTTGGGTATATAATGAAATATCTTAACAAACAACTGGATATAATAAAACAGTTTCCTTGTTAATACTTAAAATTGGGAAATACCTAAAATTGCGCTAACAATAGTAATAACCATTCAATTGTATAAACGTAGAAACAATAGTGTTTAACTTCGGGAATTCCGGATATCTCGCGTATTCATTGGTTACTACCTTTACATAACAAGTCTTGCCAACAATACATCTCTTAAGTTCCTCCATATCAGGTTGACCAACATCGTGTTTTAATCTCCAGTTTTAGTTTAACTGAACGAGTTCAAGAAAGGGACTGAAAAACGCAAACAAGAGGTTCATGGTTCTAGCTCAAGTTCAGAGTTCAGCTGAACTTGTACTTAAACCCAGACTGAAAAACCGGGCATTAGTTATATTTTTATGTGGTCGGCTAGAATTTTTATTTTCTCTAATTAAAAAAATTAACCGCACACTTAGAGCAGAGAAGGCATCAGGAATCATTTCGAAAGTGGCTTTGAAATTCCGCCATATACTGTGAAATTACTATTTCATAATAAGCTATTTCGTGGTAATTTCTTTTCCGAGGCAAAAAGACTTTCTTCTAAAGAAGGAGAAGTATTAATTATTCATCTCCAGAGCACTTTCAGAATCGTAAATATGTTCCATATTTGAAAACAATAAATTTGTTTGGATTACTCTCAAGAGCGTAACTTTCTTCTCTCTTACATAAAAAAAGAAAAAATAAACAAAATGAATATTACAAAAATCTGCGCGTATAATTTTATGTGACATTACGATTTCGCGTTCGAAAATCGAGCGCTCGAGCGTCGCTCTTTTCATCCCCACCACTTGGGTAACTTGGGCGAGAGTCACGTGACGTTTTACACTCGGAGTGACGTTCTCGAACGCAGCCCTGAGCGGCGCCATGCTTACGCAATATGGCGCCAGATTTTAAAAATTAGATATGTTTCGATTTTCCTTAATCTCATCAGTGTGATACGTCTGCTAATAATGGTTCGTATTTACAGCTTACATTTAATTTAACAATGTCGTGATTATAGCTTTAATTTATTTTTTAACAATTTTTGAGATTTTAATTTTTTTCGCTAATAATCGTAACGTGTTTCTTATCATTCATCTGATATGACCAATCACATTTTAAGAACTTAGAACTTAAAAAACTTAGTTACAACATTGTTAAATTAAATATTAGGCGTGAATATTGACCAATATGCTTGCAGAAATCACAGACAGATCTAATTTAAACAAATAACTTAGTCTAGAAGTTAGGTTAGAAACACGATCACTAATAAACATAATTCTCTTTTAAACATGTAGCTTTTGTTATAAAACCATAATGAAAATTTAGATATAATGAAAACCTCTGAAAGCAGGAAAACTTAACTCTGAAAATTCTAAACAACAATTCTCAAAGGAATGTCCTCTGTGCCATATTAAATTTGGTTTATTATTTTGAATACTATTTATAAGCAAGACTTTAATTAAACATTAGAAAAAAGGAAATTTTGTTGAAATAACCCTTGGATTGCAATTTGTTTAAGGAAACAGCCTTTGTTGTATGTATTTATAGATACATAGCCGAAGACATTTCTTAATAAAACTATGTAAGAAGAATGTTCGTGCAAACTTGGAACAGATAACGAACACCTCTTTACTTTGTGCGAGTGACAGGAAACAAATGGGGAGTCATTGTTTAGAGATAAAACTGTACCACGATCGTGATAAATAGTAAATGACATGAATTTGAAATTAAATTGTTACTATCTTGTTTTAAAAAAACCAAATTACCTGATTAGTTTCCAAAAGTAGATAATGGAGACAACTCATTATTAAAAAATTTAAAGAGGTTGTCAGGAAATAGCATCGCACTTAAAATACATTTTTAGGTAATGATTATTGTAACTTGAACTATCAAAATGCCTTGAGCATATTCGAAAGTTTTCTACCTCTGCGGTATCATATAATATCCTTCCAAGTTTTCAGCGTTGGTTTATATATTAGGAACCAAGGCAACAAATTCATTCTTTAACTCTATCAATACTTTGATACGCTCAGTTTTCTATGGCTTTTGATGCACCCATCGCATGAAATGCATGATTCGGAACGAAGCCTAGTTAATTGTTATTTTAGCCAATAGCAGTTGATAAGGACTAGGGGTCACGAATTTTGCCGCCATATTAATAGTTCTTCCTTAAGGTTCCTTAGGGTTCTCTTCGACATAAAAATTTTTATTTCACAGAGCACATTTTTTCCCTTAAGAAGGCCTTAAGTTACCTTAGATGCAATGACATATATAGAGGATTTTTTGGATTATTCAGATATAATACATAATAATAATAGACAATTCAAACAATACCTTAGGAATGCACAAAATTCCATGAAATATTTTAATAATGCAGAATATAGAAAGCGGTCTTGTTTTTCCTAAACAAAATATTCCATACATTTTATTGCCGATTGTTAATGAGTGATTAGAAAGACTAGGAAATCCTGGTTTACCCATATCACTACTTCTTGCATTATTAACTTGCTTGTACTTTTTTTGCAAGTGATATACAGTTTCAAGGTAGGTATGTGTTTTTACGAAAGTCCAAAAAGTCTTACAACATTATACCAGATTATACTACCTAACATAGAATAGTTGACACATGCAGATTTTAGGTTTATCCGCATCATTCAGGAACTTTTAATTGCACTTGCCGAAAAAGACAAGACAATTTGTACAAACGACAACCAATTATAATCTACAGTAAATGTTGGAGGTGAACTTGGAAAAATGTTTTGAAATAGAAAAAGATTCTTTGTTCTTAATGTGCAAATAATAGAAGATTTAAAGGTAAAACCATAGATAACCGGTAAAACTGCTGTTTACGGCTCCCATTTCCAGCTGTTCGCGGGAATGTAATACGCATGCGCAGAACAGGGCAACGTTGTCGGATTTCGTTTAATACTTGTAGATCTATTTGCCGGCATTAATTTGAATTTATATGGAACTTTTAATATATTTCTATATTACTATAGACAGACTATAGATAAGTATTGTGATATTTTGTTTTTCTTTCGGTGGTTGTATAAATATGTTTTATAATCAATTGCAATATAAATTAATAGTTTACTTTACACTTTATATTTTTGATGAGAGGAACGTATGAATAATAAAGAATAATAAATAATAAATTTGTGATAAAGAACAACTACTAATACTTTTTAATGTACATATATCAGTTTTTACAACTATTTATTAGAACATATATTTATTAAATAGAACAGTAATGTTAAATTAATCAATATAATTGCATTAACTAAAAAAAATTAACTTTTTCATTACTGATATAAATATAATTCTTAATAATTCTATTTAAGTTCTAAGTACAACGTTTATCATTTATTAATTATATGTTCGACATTATAAAATCTTCAACATTATTATCTACTTTAAATATATAGTATTTACTTCATTAAAGAGTATTAAATTCACAAATTTCAATTATTAAATTTATGTAAATTAAATATTAATAAATAATTGATTGATACAAAAAGGTACTACATTTCTGAATGAATGCACATATCATGCCCGCTATAACTACATATTTCAATTTTAATATGTAATGTGTATTGTTTTCAAATTTAAAGTTTATTTTAAATTGTACGTTTTTATAATATCTGTGCAGGTATTTGTTGTCTTTTCGGTGTTTATTTCTTTCTCCGACCAGAAGTTTTCATGTTTTGGGTATGTCGTAAATCGTTTCAATTCATGTTACAATTTCCTTCAAATTAAACTTAAATTTTATGACTTTTATGCTTTCAATTACGTCAAATTTCAATTATTGATTTTATTTTATTATTTTATTCAGATTTAATATTTGTAAGTTTAAACATAAATTATTTAGTTATAATAGTGGTAATATATTTTGTGAATATTTTTGTTTTTTTTAGATGCTTGATGATGGCTTTTAGGCCCAAATATGTCGTATATATAATAAAATGATTGATTAGAACAGCTAATGAGTGCCATCGTTCAATTTTTCAATCAAAATATCAATCGAGGACTATATATTTATTTCCTGGTTTGTGGGAGATATTTATTGTATTTTTACGTGGAATAACAGACAAAACTTCACTTATTGTTATTTATTAAGCATAGTGTTTTTTATTGAAACAACAAAACAATACATATCTAAAACAGTATATATTACATTATACACACCGATAGTGATGTTTCACTGTTAGTTCATTTCCTTCGATTTATTCCATCTAATGTGGGCTGTTAATGTTTCCACTGCTCTGTCGGAAACTTCCATCAAGAAACATCTGCCTGAGCCTCGTTCAATACCTTCACAAACCCAATGCCCCTCACGCACTGACCACGGTGATAGTTTTGGTGGAAGAACTTAGATTCATCAATTTCTACCATCCTCGGATTGAGATCTTTATCAAATCCCCCTATTACTGTGACGTTGTCGATGAGGTCCTCCTCGCAAATGTCTTTGCAGAAGTCGCACCAATCAACAACAGTGCGAGCTGATCGTCATTCCAGTTCAGTTTCACAAGCGATGTTTTTCTGGCTTAACCACAGCACCAACCATAAACGATTATTAACACCTGGTTAAGTGATAAATGACTTTTAGCAAGGAATGAACCATCGCTAACACTACCTGCTCCACGACATCTTTTGCACTGGAAACGATAGCCATCCTTTAGTTACAAATGACATTGGTATTTCACAATTTCTGTATGAAACGTATTTGCACCAATTATGTTCGGAGAACTGACTAATGAAGTAAATCGTTTGACATTGAAAACTTTATTAATAACCTGTTTTGTTTTTTCCAAAACTACTATTTTAAATACAAATTTACACATACATTAAATATATAATACTGTATAATAGTATTTCTTAATAAACCAATAAATACAAGAGAAATTATTGTTAAAAATAGTATGATCCACCAATATGATCCTCTCGGCCCTAATTTGCGCCCGTCGTTCTTAATTTCCTGCTGGTTTACAATTTCGCTCGATGCGATTCCACCTCTGCCAGCTATTGCCGTGCAATCTGCTGTAATATTCCTTCCATCAACTTGTCACGACGTTGATTCTCAAGCACTAACAATTCAAGCATCTTCGTTATGTTGACACCTACCATCGGTCAGTAGTGGTACCTCCATTGCTGTTTGCTGTAGCCATTGTTACGTTCTGTTGGAAAGTTTTTAACTCATCCATTCGCGCCCACTATTCTCGTACGAATTCTTGATCCCACTTCTGAAGTTGTAAGCGACAATCGCCGAGGGAATATTTGTCAGCTGGTCATTTCCTCTCAAATAAAACACACACACTAATGTAAAATGTAGTTTGCTTAAATAAAAATACAGCGGCCATTTTCCTTGCTGTTCCCTCCCGTAGTAATGTCGTACTTGCTCTCTACAACCTTAAACCAGAGATAAAATTATCTAGAAGTAACTAAATCACAAATAGAAATGCAGCAAATAGCTATTGCAATTCAAATATTTGAATTTCAAATTAATACCGCTCATCTGTAATGACCAGTAATAATTAGCTGGTACATCTGACAACGCTGCTCACATTTAGGCGCCTTTTACACATCAATTTGAAATGGGAGCCGTAAACAGCAGTATTACCGATTTAAATTTTGAAAAATACTTTATGTTATGGCTTATATAATCAGTCTACACAAATTTCTAACCATACTAATCCATAATGCTCCCGGCGCTGTTTGTCCATTCTTGTCGAGATGTTCCTTGGCTGGTGCTGTAAGCCGGAGAGAGAGTGCTCTCCGTGCTTGACATTACAGGGCATAGTTGGCCCAGGACCATCTTGTAAGTTTCAAAATCTGATCATCACCTCCAAAAAGAAAAAAAAAAGATGTTTCAAAAAGAGTCAACTCGAGAGGATGTCTGTGGGTGAGTTCTGTTAGGTATGTGTTAGGTATGGCTGATACATGTTATAGTTAAGGAGTAACTATAGTAAACAAGTTGTTATTATAAATATTAATTAATAAAAATACTAGTTGTGTCAGTGTAGACTATTTTTATGTACCAGTGTACATCATAGTCAATGGACATTACAGTGGCGACGAGGATGGGATTGATCTCCGCGAGTGGCACATTTGAGATCTAAATCGTGGAAAATATTTATACGTGTAAAAAAAATGGCAGTGAATACAGCATATGTGGGGCATCAAAGAGAGTTTAATCCCAAGGAGTGTGAATGGAGCATATTTAAAGCCCGAATGCAGCATTTTTTTTTAGCCAACAATATTACAAATGGTGATATTAAAAGGGCTTTATTATTAAATTGTTGCAATGAGGAGAGTTTTCTGACGTTACATAACTTGTGTGTCCCTCACGATCCAGGTACACAAAGTTACGCAGTTCTGATTAAGTTGTTTGACAAATATTATTCCCCCAAGAAGGCTTATTTTCCAGAACGTTATAAATTTTATAATGCATTCAAGAATGTCAACGAAAGTATTGTAGAATGGGCAGCACGGGTACGATGTTTGGCTTCGAAATGTAATTTCGGAGAGGAGTTACAAGTAAAATGCTTCGTGATCGTTTCATCATGGGTATGGAGAAGGGGCCCAATTATTGACAGGCTATTTGAAGAGGACGTGAGTACACTCGATTTTGACAAAGCCGTAGAGATTGCAACTGCTAAGGAAGCGACTCATCATAATTTCGATCTTGACATTAATGTCAAAGTTAAACGGGAAACCGAGGCAACTGAAGTTTTTCGTCTACAAAATAATCGGTCAAAGGCAGGAAAATCGCAAAAGACATATCAACCGGGAATTGCTGCGGCGAAGAAGGATTGGTCTCAGCTGTGTACGGTATGTGGAAAAAAGGGTCATGTAGGCATGAACTGTAGATTTAAAGAGTATTATTGCAATATTTGTAAACAGAAGGGACATTTAGCGGCTATTTGCAAAATTAAAACGCAAAAGATGTATAAGTTAGAATGTAAGGATTCTGATAAACCGTTTAACATTATTTGCACAATACAAGGTATTCCTGTTAAATTTGAAATTGATACTGGTGCGGCGGTATCAGTAATTTCAAATAATGTGAAAACTAAGTTATTTTCTAAAGTTAATTGTGAACGAAATGATAAAATATTAATCAACTTTGCATGGAACAAAATTGTACCTCTAGGGTTTATTAATGTAAATCTTAGCTACAATGGTCATAGTAAATTAACGAAATTGTATATCGTAAATCAAGATAGTCCTTCTTTATTAGGGCGTGATTTCTTTATGAAATTTGATTTATCGATTAATATAATCAAATGCTCAAATATTGGAAAAATTATATAAAGATTTTAAAGAGGTATTTGCCGATGCGTTGGGTCATTTTAAAAAGGAAACCATACATTTGAAGGTGCAGGATGAAGCAATTCCAAAATTTTTTAAACCAAGACCGATACCATTTCCGCTTCGGGAAAAAGTGGAATTGGAGATCAAACGATTAGTAAATTTGAATATTTTGAAACCGGTCAATTATAGTAATTGGGGTTCACCAATAGTACCAATATTAAAAAGTAATGGATCAGTTAGGCTGTGTGGAGACTATAAAGTTACTGTAAATTCAGTTCTTGAAATTGATCAACACCCTTTACCAAAAATTGAAGGAATATTTAGTAAACTGCACGGTGGTAAGCAATTTACTAAATTAGATTTGTCTCAAGTGTTAGGAACAGGAAAACGCAACTACCGAAGGTTGGCAGCGCTGATTTCAAAAAGGACAGTTGGTAGCAAGAAGGCGGGAGAAGATAGTAGTAGTGAAAGGGACGTGAGGGAGAGAGTTTTTTGTTTTTTTAAGTTGTAATGTAATTGATAAATTAGTTGAGTTTAAATAAAGGAGATCTTAACACAAGCGTATCAGCAAATAAGTTTAGATCCGGAATTTCGTAAATATACGACCATTTCTACACATTTAGGGTTATTTCAATATACTAGGTTACTTTTTGGTGTAGCCTGTGCGCCAGCCAAATTTCAAAAGATAATGGAAAAGGTATTGCAAGGAATACCGGGAGTTGTGTCATTCTTAGATGATATTCTAATTACAGGTGGTAATAAAGAAGAACATTTATCTAGAGTTAGGCAGTGCTTGAACGTTTCAAAGATTGTGGATTAACCATTCAAAAAGATAAATGTCAGTTCTTTATGGATGAAATAGAGTATCTGGGTTATAAGATAGATAAAGATGGTTTACATACTTGTAATAATAAAATTAAAGCCATAGTTAATGCACCAATACCTAAAAACATAACAGAGTTAAAATTGTTTTTAGGTCTTGTTTACTATAGTTACTCCTTAACTACAACATGTATCAGCATACCTAACACATACCTAACATTAGGTTTAGATATTGAAAATATGATTAAGTCGTGTACAAATTGTTTGAGTACCAAGCAAAGCCGAATCTTGGCAAAGTTGATTCCGTGGGATTACCCAAAAGATGTTTGGAGTCGTTTGCATATTAACTATTTAGGTCCGTTGTTTGGTAAATATGTTTTAGTAGTGATAGATGTTCACTCAAATGAAAGAGACATTTGTAACCTACAGTAGAGATACGCGAATGACTCTTGAACTTTGCGAAATGCAAACAAAATCACATTATTTTAAAAAGTGAACATAAAATGAATTAAGTTAGTTACTGCGATAAATAGCAAACTAGCTTAAAATGTATATCTAACAAATAATGGAAATTGATTTAATGTGACCTAGGAATCTCTGCAGCCTCTGCACAACGATAATAGTTCTTCTTATTCATGTACTTTCTTAATTCTTGTCGTGTCATATATATTAGATTCATTTGGAAATCCCAAGAAACTGCGACCATTGTTAGCATCAAAATTTATCTTGCGAGAGTGACTGGCACTACACAACATGATACCATTGGTGTCTTCTTTCACGATTATTTGAATTATTTCACTTAAACCTAACAATATAATATATAAGAAAGTATGTAAATGTTATGGCCATTGGCCACTGATCTTACTTTTTACACAAGAATATCATAGTTTATTAAATATTTTTAAAACTGTAGGGGTGATTCAAAACTAATAAAATACGTAAAATAAATGAATAAAACAAGTAAATCATATAGATTAAACGGATGAGTAAACTAATTTGTGTAGATACGAACGTAAACAATAACAAACTGCCATTTTGGGAAGCTGTTGTTTGTGTGAAGTTAGGTTTAGAAATTTGGACCCGCTTATAACTCCTCTCTTGTCCTTACTCGGTGTACTCTGTTATATTATCTATTATTTTATTCGTATGTTAATTTAAATAGTGTTATCAAGTGCAATTCGATAAAAATATGAAAAATAATGGAAAAGAAAGAAAATAATTGTAAAAATAAGCGATATTCTTTCATTTTATCGTAGATATGTATCATATTCTCGAAATTCACTTCAGTTAGGTCCTGTCAGGCACCGAATTCTATCAAAGCCCATCCTGACTTCTCGCCGAACAGTGAATCAAGGTCACGAATTTTGCCCACTCAGATCAAAAGAGCCGACAAAGATTTTGCATCTGGTTCAGGTTGTTACGATATTCTGTGCTAGCATCATGTTGGGTTATGTTATCTACATCAGATCTACACATCTACATAATCTACGTGCAAAATTAAATTCTACGTATGGAATCACATTATAATGTTCTGATACAATTTACTTAGATAATTTACACATCTATGTTGTTTGTATTTAATTTACGAAACAGGTTCGCAAGTGTTTCTTATCTCTCCTATTAGTCCAAACAGAGGTTTAAAATTAAAACAGTCGGCAGTATAAGCTTGAGTGATTTACTACTGTATAGCTTAACAAAGTTTTTTAAACTATTTATTTCTTGGTAAGTAGCTGTTTTGCAAAGAATGGTCAAATCAATAGTCGTTGTTGGATCATGTATGATGGACTTCGTATGGTATATGAGTATATCATTGAACATGAATACTTTATTTACTAATATTGCCCCTAGTTACACATCAACATTACCACGTCCAGGTGAGACATTACATGGTTATAAATTTGTAACGAATTTTGGTGGAAAAGGTGCCAATCAGTGTGTCGCAGCACATAAAATTAGCAGTAGTACAACAATGATAGCAAGAGTAGTTGTGAATAATATATTTATTTGTTTAATAGCTTATTAGTATTCAATTTATAGGTAGGGGATGATATATGGGGAGACAAATATATACAAAATTTTATGGACATTGGCATAAATCATAAATATGTTAAGAAGACTCCAAATTATTCCAGCGGCATTGCTCAGATATCAGTAAGTGATTCGGGAGACATCAAAATAATATAGTGGCAGGAGCAAATTCACAATTGTCAGTGAAATGACATACATCATGCAAAAGATGTAATAGAAATGCTGCCATTGTTGTTTGTCAATTGGAAACATCGCCTGCTGTTGCTATTGAAGCATGACAATTGTGTAAGGGAGTGAGTACATTCTATCTATAGAAGGGCTATTAAGTTTTCTAACTAAACATTCTTTGCATACATCTCTTGTTTGCACCAAATTTACGCATAAAAAATCATTCCACTGTAAAATTCATCAAATTTTGCACTGAAAATGTTAAATTAGAAAAAATATATAATTTTTGCGATTCATTCCTACAACTATGTTTATCTTGTTGCCATTTGGTCATTTATATTGTAATTGCTAATAAATACTACTGCTTTTAGCTCTCAATTCTGAATGGTGCACCGCTATAGATACATATGATATAAAGCTGTTAACACTACTAGTATATTTTGTGTGAATGAATCAGAGCCTCCATATTTTCTAAAATGACCATAACAACAATAGAGTAAGTCTGAGTGGGTATTTCTTATTAAATGAGGATAAAATCGGATTAAAAAAAAAGTTGATCTCCAAATGACCTTGAAAACAGAGGTTAAGGTCACCGTCAAGGCCATCGTAAGGTCGCTCACTCCTATACCTTTTGATGCGTTTAATTTTTACTGCACTTCAATACTGAAAAGGGTAGTCCATTACTTTTGGCACCCTGTATGTAAGTGTCGGGCAGGTTTACATGATCCATACTCATTTCTTTTCTTTATTATTTATTTTATTTCGTAAATAGCATATCATATAGGTACCATATTTTCTGTAATCGTGATTCTGTCAGTTTTCAGTGTAATAGTTCCAGTTATTTTTTATTTACAAAACTACTACTTACTACACGATGCGCACATAAAGGTTGATTATTATTATCTTATACCGGGCGAAAAGTTTGCAAGGTGTGGTTTGTATTCTGGGCCGACTGGAAATGGGAAGGACTTCAGCTGTAGGCGTACTACGCACGAAGCCGCAGCACAGATTTATTAACGTTCGACAAATCGTCACTCCGCCGAAGCGAAATGAGGGTGATATTTTTATTACTCGTTTAGACTTCACTCTTATGCCGTTGGTATGATAATGGCGATGAATAACAGATTAATAACCAATTATCTAAGCGAGTAATTGTCAAAAGAAAAAAAAAAAAACAATGAATACGGATAATTTACTGCAAATAAATCGCATGTAACTTCTGTTGAATTGCCACCGTAAAATTGTTTTACAATAAATAGTTTTTCCTCGGGCATATAATATTCCATTTCTTTATGTAAAAATTACTAACCGGAATCAAACTAACTAACCGTTATAAAATTTGAGACGGTACCTAATACCCAGCAACGCCTTGTTAAGAAATGAATCAAACGCCGGCTACACATGAAACTGAATTAAGCATGTCTAGCGAATTTCCTCCTCACCTCCAGTAGACGGAATGAGGACTAATTGAATTTATTTAAATTGAAAAGAGATTGAGGATAGCATTTTTGTAGTAGTTAGACAAGGGTAAAGCGAAGTGTTTGAAGAATTCAAAGAATATCGAGCAACGTGGAAAATAAATTCAACTTACGGATTCAAGCATTTTCGCCACCGACTGCGGCGGGGAATACATGAGTAAAGATTCGAGGAATTACTCAAAACGCAAAGGTATCCAAATGCAACTCACTGTTCCCGGAACGTCTCAACAAAACGGTGTAAGCGAAAGGAGAAATTTAACGCTAGTCAATGTGACAAGGTGTATTGCTATCGATAAGCGGATCTCCACTCAGTTTTTAGGGAGAAGCTATCTCAACGGCGACGTACGTATGAAATAGATGTTCCAACTATAGCGAATAAGGGGTGGACCACCCTACGAACGATTCCATGGTATGAATGGTCGTGCGTGGCACAAGGTAAAGAGACAAAAACAAAATTTGCTCCAACAGCGGAAAAAGGCATCATGGTAGGATATTCCAGCCAATCCGAAAGCATATAGAATTTACAACCCCACAACCAGAAAGATCATATTAGCGAGAGACGTTGTATTTGACGAAAACATTTTCCCAGCGAGTAACAAAGCGTTACACACCCGAAATGGCGAAAGAACAGGCGACAATATATATTTACACGGAAGATGAATCTATAGACGAATTTGTTACAACACCTACAAACACACCGAGAACACCGTGGTGTGATTATTCCAGTGCACAAACAAAAGTCTACACATGGCATTGCGAATTATCGACCAATAGTTCTTAGCTCATACTTCTCTAAAATATTCGAGTATGCCATGTTTGATAGATTGCTGAGTCATATTAATAGAAATAACATAATTTCGGATAGGCAGCATAGCTTCAGACGGAATCACTTGACAATTACGGCCATTTATTCATTTATAAATCAAATCGTAGATTTAGATTGTGGTCAATGTCCTGCTAGTATCTTCCGGCGTAGGTCCGTGACCGTGCGAACACCCTCTTGATAGAGCTCGGTTAGTGGTTTAGTTGTAATGGACTCCGTATTAATATTACTTGAAATATATTCTTCACGTTTTTGGTACCCCCCCAGTTCAGAGCTGATTATAATTTGGATATTCGTTTGAACGGTGAGTTGCTGAAGGTCAAAGTTCTATTAATTTGCTAGGGGTTCAGTTGGATGAGTCGCTTGGCTGCATTCGCATTGCACAAAAGCGCATAGTTTGCAATATCGCAGGTATCGACGCCACTGAATCCTGTAGGTCATTCTTTAAGAAATTTAGTATCTTACCTTTGCCTGCCGTGTATATTCTGTAGATTCTTGCTCACACTTTTATCAATCGGGACAACTTTCCTTTAAATTCTGATTTTCACTCCTATAACACGAGGAGTGGATCTAACTTCCGTTTACCGTTGAGCAGGTTTCGTGTAACTAAAAGGTGTCCCATTCCTGCGGGGCTACAGCTTTTTAATTTCTTACCCAGCGCCCTTAAATGTATTCGATTCATTGAAAGTATTTAAGATCAGATTGCGTCAATTATTGCTCCACCACAGCGTATACTCTGTCGCGGAGTTTTTACCTTCCTAGAACAGTATTAAATTTTTAGCTGTTTCCAATAATTGTTAAAATTGGCTTTTATATATTTATTTTTATACTTATTTATTTAAATTTATTTATAATGTAGTAAAATTCTTGTCCGTTTAATCAATTAACTGTATTCTTGGTAGTAGCGGACGGGAAGAATTACAAATCGTTTAAATTTTAAATGTTTATTAAGGACGTTTCGGCTAATATATACATATATACTACCAAGAATACCAACACAGTTAATTTACTTATATTTACATTATTCATAATTACATTTATTTGTATTATTTTACATCATACTTCTGGATTCTTGGTTGGGAAGGGTGGCTAGCCACGCGCACTTAGGCCACTCTAACCGGGCCCATTGTGCTACCTTCCCTAGGCGGCGTCACTCACACGCCCGCACTACTCGAGCCAACCCAAACGCAGGATGAACTCGAGCAGCGGCAGCAATGCGAGGCGCACCAAAGCTGGCCATACTGGGCCAGAACTCCCCAGGATGGAACTCTAAGTTGGGCAAGCGCCGGACAGTCACATAAAATGTGCTCCGGTGTCTCGTCCTCTAGGTAACATGCACGGCAGAGTGGGCTGCTAGTCAGTCCCATGCGGTGCATGTGTTTATTAAGTTTGCAGTGGCCAGTCAATAGCCCTACAACTTGACGTAGTTTACTGCGAGAAAGCTGCAGACAGTATCTCGCTGTCCTAGGCGACAGCCTGGGTATGGCTTTGCGCGCCTGACAGCAGGTGGTTATGGATGCCCATCTCTCTTCGTGTAGAGTAGTGGTCCACTGGTTTATTAGGGTATTGAGTGTAGCCGAAGAAATGGGAAGAACAGGCTCCGGTCCCACGTAAGGAGAACACGAACCCCGTCTAGCCAACCTATCGGCAGCCTCGTTTCCAGATTACCTTTATGACCTTTAACCCATCTGAGTACCAAGTCATTATCAATGGCGATCGCTTCCAAGGCACTATGACACTGAAGTACTAGGCCCGAAGCGATCTTATAACTACTAAGGGCTTTAAGGGCAGCTTGACTATCACTGTAAAGGACAATGCGTCGTCCCTTAATGCCCCTTGCTAAAATTTCTTCGGCCCCATGCAGGATCGCCAAAACTTCCGCTTGGAAAACCGTAGCGACCCTACCTAGTGCCAACTCTAAGTTGAGCTTGAGGTCTGGAGAGAAACTCCCGCACCTGTCCCTACTTTTGTCTTTGATCCGTCTGTATAGACAGCAATCGAAGGCAGTGATTCGACGCAGGGGTCGACATGAACGCGGTAGTGTCTGCCGAAAGCAAACACAGGAGGCACACAGTCCTTCGCGGCACCAAGAAGAGGCGCTTTAGCGACGCCCTCATGGATGATGCGCACGTGGCCGCGACCCCCCCCACTCCCCGATCAGAAGACCCCGGGACCGTAACCTTATAGCCGCTCTAAAAGCAGTCTCCTCCACGAACAGATCCAGGGGAGGGACACACAGGAGGGCTTCCATTGCCGCCGTCGGCGTAGTGCGCATTGCCCCTGTAATGCTAAGACATGCTATGCGCTGCACATGCATCAGGTCATTCCTGGCTACCACTCGTCTCACCCTTGGCCACCAGACGAGGGCACCATAAGTTAGCATGGGCCTAATTATGGCAGTGTACAGCCACAAGGTAATTTTCGGGGAGAGTCCCCAAGTCCTACCCAAAACGCGGCGACACTGCCAAAAGGCCTTACACGCTTTCTCAGCTTTTGTTTTGACATGTTTGCTCCAGCTCAGTTTTCTGTCAAAAGTGATACCCAGATACTTGACTTCGTCCGAGAAACCGAGAGCAGTGCCAAACAGTTGTGGTGGGCGGAGTTTTCCCACCTTTCTTTTGTTAGTAAAGAGTACCATCTCTGATTTATCTGGGTTTACAGAGAGGCAACGTTCTCTACACCAATTTTCGAGAGACCTTAGAGCAGTCTGCATCAAATCGCAGAGCACGCTCTCAAATCTTCCATCAATGAGGATCGTAATATCGTCCGCATATGCAATTGTGTAGAAGCCAGATGCGTTCAGCGCACGAACGGGGTCATCTACCACAAGGTTCCACAAAAGTAGTGACAAGACGCCTCCTTGGGGACAGCCCCGATCTACGCGCCCCCTCACCCTGGCACCTCCCACACTAACTTCTATTGCCCTTTGCTCTAACATACAGTGTAGCCATCCTACAAGGGCCGGCTCAACACCATGTCTGGCTAGGGCACTGACAATGCTGTTGACTGAAGCTTTATCAAAAGCTCCTTCTATATCTAGGAATACACCCAGGGTAGACATTTTATTGTCCAGCGATCTCTCAATCCGCCGCACCACAGAGTGGAGGGCAGATTCGGTGGACCTTCCCGGGATGTACGCGTGTTGGTTTGTGTGAAGTGGAGTACAAAGGTAAGGCCACCTCTCTTATATAACGGTGGCACAGTCGTTCCAAAGTCTTCAGCAGAAAACTGGTCAACTTATCGGCCGGTATGATTTAGCCAAGGTATAGTCGGAACGCCCTGGCTTTGGTATGAAAACCACTCTTATTTCCTCCATTCCTCAGGTACGTACATCCAAGCAATGCACCCCCTGAACAGTGTCACCAATGGGCTGAACAGAGAATCAGCGCCCCATTGTAGTAGGGCGGGAAACACACCGTCCAGGCCAGGTGACTTGAATGGTTGAAAACTTTTAATTGCCCAGAGAATCCGGGGTTCTTTTACCACCCTTTCCGCCACCGCCCAATCCTCCTCAGTTGGAGGCGAGCCATGAGGGTCATCCCACGCAGGTGTATCGTGAATCACACTGCCGGGAAGTGAGTGGTTATAAGTATCTCGGCTGTTTCTAGGGAGGTCGACGAAAAGTGCCATCCTCTCGTTTTAACAGTCCCAGTTGATGACTGATGTCTTTGCTTAAGACTTTCTTTAAGCGAGCAGCCGTAGTGGTCGATTCGACAGAGTCACAGAAGTTTCTCTAAGCTCGCCTCTGACCACAACGGATCTCCTTCTTATATTGCCTACAAAGTAATTTGTAAGCTTCCCAGTCCTCCACAGATCTGGTTGATTTAGCTCTACTGAAGAGCTTTCTAAGTTTGGTTCTCATCTTAGAAAGATCTCGACTCCACCATGGAGTCTTACTTCTTTCCGATGTGACCCTAAGTGGACATGCGCACTCAAAGGCATCTATAACCGATGCCCTCACCCCAGCGGCTAGCTGACCGAGGCCACCGATCTCCAGACCATCCCATGGGCGCAGTCCTTGAAGGTTAACGGACAGTCGGTTCCTATAGATCTGCCTGTCCGTCAGCCTTGGATTTCGGTATTCAATCTTTTGAACACTCGTGTGGTCGATCTGAAAACAGATCCATCTGTGATCTGACATCGATGCCTCTTCAGACACCCGCCAATCTAGTATGTGACCTGAGATACCTACCGACGCCAAGGTAATGTCAATTACTGTTTGGCATCGTGAGGTGACGAAAGTAGGTTCGCATCTCTGTTAAGTATATCAAGGTTAGTAGAGGAGATAAACTCACTCAGGAGTCTACCTCTATCATTCGTGTCACGGCTGCCCCATGCTACATGATGAGCATTGGAATCACACCCGACAACTAAATGTTTGTTATTTCTATCACAGTGTTCTACCAGCTCCAAAAGGAGGCCAGAGGGAACTGGTTTGTCACTGGCCAGATAAACTGAAGCGATCACTACCGATGTTTGGCCCCCTTGTACATCACAGGTTAGATGTACGGTGGTTATATCCCTGCCACAGTAGTTCGGTATGGGATAGGCCTTTATATTCTTTGGGACATAGATACATGTCGTAGGTTTGTCTTCGGTGCCGGGGAAGACGGCCCCTTTGACATTGTCCAGGCCAAGGATTCTGGATTCCAGAAACCAAGGTTCCTGGATTAAGCAAATGTCCTGCTGTCTATCTAGGTGCCTACGTAGAGTAGCAGTAGCCGCCCGACAGTGTTGCAGGTTCGTTTGAATAATTTTCAGACCGCGTGGAGACATTGTGCGATTAAATTACATCGAACCGCCTCCACGGTTGGTCTCAATTGACAGCCCCGCCAGCTCCACTGATTCGATGCCAGCGCTGTCCACAGGAGTAGCGCCGGCACAGGGAGTCAGGGGCAGCAGGGTTATCTACACGTTGAGATGTATCCATGGATACATCCCCCGTTGTTTGCCCCACTAGCGTACCCTGGGTAGCGCTCTGGGGGTCAGAAGTAGTGGCCGTAGAGGTTAAAGTCTTGTCCTCCTCAGACCTCTGCAGCCTCACGTGAAGGTCGCCGAATGAGAATCTCAATCTGCAGCCCTTCTCGTTTAGCCGGTCTACGGCATCTTTATTGACGCCAAAGACCAGCAGCTTTCCGCCTGGTTGATCCGCCTCATGAAAAGAGACACCCCGGTGTCTATATTGCTCCAGCGGTTCTGAGCAGCCAGCAGGCCGACAATGCGCCTAGTTTCACCCGGTTCTCCCGGGATCCACAGCGTCGCCTTCGTCAGCCTCGGCAGCTCGTCCGCCGGAACAACAGAAAGTCTTGCCCCTTCCCATGGACTTGGGAGTTTCGCAACCATTTCTTTGAGCCAACCTAGGGAGTGTTCGTCATCACAGTGGATCCTTAGGATCTCACCGGAATACCTCCACCCGCCAAAGGTCGGCGCTTGTTTGTCACGGTCTAAAGCGAGGGCATGATTGGTCAGCGCCTCGTAAAAGATAGACTGTAATTTGTCCGTTATGGCCTGGCTAACCTTCCCTAACGGATTTAACAGATCAACAATGGCCACTCTCAAGTGACTTGAGGCAGCAGCACTGTATGATCCTAATTTTGCGCTCTTCGCCGGATGTGCACGTTCCCGCTTCCTAGGGTTACCAGGAGGCGTTCCCGCGCTCCCATCCGAACGAGGGCGCTTTTTTGCTTTGGGTTGCTCCTTGGGCATTTCTTTCTTTGGCTTGGTCGCGGGGGTCACCTTCCGACGTTCCGTCTTCCTAGGCTCCGCCGTAGAGGCAGAGGTCCCAGGGACGGAAGCCGGGGCAGCACCAGAGGCGTCAGACTGACCCGCTGCGGCCCTAGCCTTCGCTCTCCTTTTCCGCTCAGCTCCGCATGGCCGTTTCCGCCGCGGACCCTCAGGTACCGCGGCGCGACCCTCCGGAAGCTGCTCTATTTGCCCTTGGGGCTTGTCGTTGGGGGCATCCGAAGACGACCTCCCAGGGTTAGCACTACGTTTAGGTTCCATGCTATTTAGAGTTAGTTTCATCTTTCTGGCTTCCCACCCACCACGGAGTCCGACAAGGGGACGTTCAAGAACGCCAGGGCTACCAGTCCGATATAGCCCCCCAGGAAGGGTCAGCGCGCGACGAAGACATCCGCACCCGCGGACAGCACCCGTGCCAGGCGCGCCCGCGCCGCAGAGTTCCGGCACGCCAGCCACAGCCCAGAAGACTCACCCTGTCGGCGGTCTGACCCGACAACACAGCCGATTGATCAGGGTTGGGTTATTCCCCGACCTCCCGTCTAGATGAAATCCAGGCCAAAGCAGTGTGTTGCCGACCTCCAGCACTAACCCCGTCCCGAGGCAGCTCAACTGCCAGGATCCTCTCATCCACCATCACGGGTCGCCTCGCACGGCACAAACACGAGGGCGGCAAGACTACAGACCGGAGAGCTGCCACAACTCATCCGGAACGCTTTTTATTGAGGTTTAGTCCTCTTGGTCTCCAGGAGACCCCCCGTGTAACCCGTCCGCGAGACATGTCCACAGACAACGGGAGACACATGGTATAGCGGTTGCACCCGAAAGTAACAGCCGGCACCGTGAAACCTCTGTGCAGGCCCTTAGCCACGATACGACAGCTGGGCGAGGGGAGCGGTTCGCGGCAACGGTCTTAGTCAGCCCTGCTCCGGGTTTAGTCAGAGAGGGCAAACCTATAACCGTCACTAACCATCTCGTCACAAGGAGACAAGATGGCCATTCCCCTATCCACCACCTGGGGACGCGCCTGATAGGTGCTCCCAACCCACATCATACTTACAATTAGTGTATTGTTCTTATATGACTTGCCCATTATAGCTATATGTATTTATTGGACGAAATAAAATCAAATGAAATCACCACAAACAAATGAAGCCAACCACATTCCCGACAATTCATGCGAAAAGCCCGCAAGCGACGTAGAAGAGAGTGCGAAGGGAAGTCAAGTGAAAAATAGCGATATCGAAACCAAATACAGCCAAATAAACTCAAACCAATTCTTCTCATCGTAAAGCGGAAGGCAAATTATCCCTCCAGCGCGGAGAAAAGAGTATGTCTTTGAACCAGAACAAATAAGGTAATAGCAACAGGATCCGGAACACGCGATCCCCAAAATATGCAAGAAGCGATGCGAGCACCTGACAGAGACAAATGGAAAGAAGCTAGGGAAGAAGAATTCGAGAACCTAATGAGAAACAAAACATGGAATTTCGTCAAGCGAACCAAAGATGTTAAAGCAATCCGAACGAAATGGTCATTTAAGTGCAAGTACGATGTAAACTCCAAAAATGGATCTGTGGTCTGCATCAGTCAGAGAGGCGATCGAATGAAACAGTCGACACATTCTTGAAAGCAAAAGGTTTAACGGGATCGAGAGGGGACCTATGCGTATATTTCAACATGAAACGCGAGATTATAATCACCACCTACGTTGACTATTTGGTACTATACGGAAAAACAGACACACTCACAAAAATGAAACGAGCGATCAGCGAAGAATTCCAAAGGCGCGACTTAGGAATATTGCGACACGTGCAGTGAATACGTGTAAAAACGAATGACAACATCATCAGGATAGATCAAACAGCCTACGCGACAAAAATTCTAAAAGAATTCAAGGTGTCCGAAAGTAAACGGATAAAAAGATTTGCTTCGCGAGTAATTATGGTTACTAGAATATAACTAGTGATAACCAAAGCAAGGGCCCTTCGTTCGGAGCGAGCACACGCACATACCGGTGTCAATAGAAAGTTATCCGATTGCTCGTATAAATCCTCTAGTTGGTTTCACCGAGTAAGAAAAATACCCATGTATAAAAACTACATGCGCCCGTAAATCACCTGGAATATTTCAATGCACAGCGATGACGTATGCGTATACATAACTTGTTTGTTCGACACGAACCACAACGCAGCTGTGTTTTCGCAATATTTTACCCATTGGTGGCGTCTTAGGTGTAGCTGTTTATTTATATTTGTGCAGCACTCAAATATCTCCGTTCAGGCTTTCATTAAAAAGTAAGAATTGCTAAAATAATTTATATTTTGAATACGTTTTAAGCACTGTAAAAAGATAAAATATATAATTGTATTACTTATTTAAATAGATAATAGTGACATTTTCTTTATTTCTTGTATTTTATTAAAAAAAAAAAAAAAGATAAAACAAGCAGGAATGAAGAGTAATTAACTATTTAAAGTATTAAAACAAAAACTTGGTAAGCCTTTTTATCATTGCTTAGAAATAATTTACATATTAATATCAAAACATTGTAATTTTCCACAACAATACATTTGAAAATGATGATAAGTTCGTTATATCTAGCGGTACGTTAAATTTAAACGATTTATCAAAAAAATGTATTAAACCTTAATAAATCCAATCAACGCCCCTACCTCAAGACTTCTATTCAAAATATTGATACAACTAGGCCAAAAACAGGGGAAGCTCTTTTCGCTAAATTATGTTAATTATTGTTACTTTTCATTGTAATTTAATAAGTTTTTAAAATTTGTAACCGCATAATACTTTCTAGATTTTTCTTTGTAAATATGAAGTTCTCTTACATGTGAATACAGAACCTTACATAATATTCTCTACTGACTTCGCAAAACTATGTAGATACATATGTAAGTTCAAGGCATAGACTGCGTGTAGGCAACGCCACTGAGTTTTCCGCTTCCCCACTTCTCCGAACGCGTTTGTCCGTACTTTAGTTATTAGGTATACGTAGACGAATATAAATCATGCATAAAAAGTTATAACATCATACATAATATTCGTACATGCAGTTCGCGAACGGTTCACGATCATGTGAACCATTCAGAAAACGCATTCCAGTTCGCGAGAACTCCGATCTGTTCTCTAATTGGTTCACGTGATCACGAACCGTTCGCGAACTGCATGTTCGAACAGCCTTATAGTAATAACATAACCATCTGATCATCGTAAAATTCGCGTGTATTTACGAAGTATTTTTGCCTCTTTCCCGAAAACCGTATTTTAAAAACTTCCAAATGCTTATAACCAGGCTTGTAATTTCAGTCCCGTTCGAAATTTTATTACTCGGAGTGTCCCTCCACAGTCTCTCGCGTTCCCACCAACTTAGCGATGCCACAATGCGACTAGCGACTCTCAATGCAAATGCATGTGCGTACAGAAAGATTGGTTTTCGTTTTCATTTAATAATTCCCTAATAAAGGAAACTTCCTTTATTTGTTCTAAGTTTTTACTAGAAATTTCGTTTTTTATTTTATACTTTAAAGAATGAAATTCCTATTCCTAGTTTAAATTTTATTAAGAAAATATTTTCTTTTAAAACTTGCCCACATGAAATAAACAGTGGTTTTTATTACATTTTGTGTGTACTTTAGCATTGTTTTCTGCTTTAATTTTTTACTTGCGATTTTCTTTTTTATTTTATATCTTGAAGGTCGAAATTCTATTTTTGGTTTATATTTTAGAGGAGTTTCTTGCAATACAAAAACATTACTGCGCGATAATCGGCGAAAATTTTTGTTTAAAAATTTAAGAATTACCTAATAGTTTCTTCAAATTATAGTATTCGTTAATCATTTATGGATATATGCTACACTGAGTTTCATACGGTTTTCCCTCTAGAGAACAAAGAAATTGTAATATAACTTGTATGTGACAAACACTTAATTTTATATTTATTTTCATTGCATCGATTTTACATGCATGTTTACGCTAATTTAATGAGACTGTAGTTTATAGCAGTGCATTATACGTATGGGATGCATAATACTGCTACGAAGTCTGAGAGTAAAGTGAATACGCGCTCCAACTACGCACGCTAACTCCGCCCAGCAGTGTGACGCGGCTCCTGGACACTCGCAGCAATAAATTTTCGTAGCGCGGTTATTCAAAGTGGACCGAAATTTCAACCCTGCTTATAACATACTCTCCCTATAGTCTACCGTATTGTTTAAACTCATCTTCTACATTAACTAAGGTCTAGCCAACAATGACTGACAGCCAGGCTGTCATTAAGGCAGTCTCGAGCCCAGTAACTAGGTTAAAACTAGTTAGAGACTGCAAACTATCCCTCAATACACTGGCACGAGACAACACGGTGCCTCTAATTTGGGTGCCGGGACATGTGGATATAAAGGGCAACGTAATAGCCGATGAACTAGCCAAGGAGGACTCTAAGAGACACTTCATGGGTCCAGAGCCCGTCACTAAGGATTCCGCAAGAAGGGAGATCTAGACCTGGTTAAATAAAGAAAGTACAAGGAAATGGAGGTCGACTGAAGGTCAACTCCATACCAAAACGCTGATAGGGGATGGGGATGGTAGTTTCTCTGATAACCTACTCAGGCGCAGTAAGAAAGAAGTTAAGACCATTACTGGGTTGGTAACTGGACACTGTCCCCTGAAAAAGCATCTATACAACACAAGCCGAGTAAGCGAACCGTAGTGTGGAAGATGAGAACTACAGGAGGAAACGAGTTTACATGTAATCTGCACGTGAGGAACTTAAGGTACTTAGGCAGAAGTACTTCGGGAGAGATCTATTGGAGCCCTCGAAGGTTCTCAAGTTTGCACTGGGCAAGATACTGGGCTTTATAGAGAACACCAACCTGCACGAGTGGAAATAAGAGCATCCATAGGGATGGTACAATGAACACCTTGCTCAAGTGCCCACCCTAACTTGAATGAATGAATGAAATGTCTAGCCAACAAAATCAATTTTCGTGTGACGAAAATGATATAAGTATAGTTCAATTATGCTAACGAGTTGTTACGGCATTTAGAACCTAATGCCGTCACTGAAAGTTACCAATTTTGTGATTGTCAAAATATAAACTAATTGGCGAAGGTTTATAACAAAACTGCTGGTAAATATTGCAAACATGTACTTTCTACGACAGCGAGCTAACGTAGTTTTTTCGATTAAATATGAAAAAAAAACTATATAATAATTTGATATTTTAGTAACATATACTTTTACAGTGTTTTACAGTGCTCGAAATTGTTAGAGGTTGTTAATAATAATGCGCCTCGTCTGCTAAAATAAATACCCTTTATCTTACATGTGATATAAAAGTGCGTTCGTTGCGTTTTCGACTAGGCACTTACTCTACTCTACTTGCTCTGTCTCCTTTTCTAGCCCCTAACACCTCATCGCCCCGAATTGTTACATTTTTGTAGGTCAAAATTTCAATTTTTACTCATTATATCGCTTATAACTAAACCGTTCGAGGCTATTCATTTACCGAGCTGCCTGGTCCTCACCTCATTCAATCTAGATATTTCCTACATATCCCGTAAATAGCGTCTAAATGGTCTCCAGTAAGATCTGACAGGGTTATTTTTGTTTTTGAAGTCGTATAGACTTCTTTAATTTAATATTTATTGTAAACAGCATCTATCAGCGAACGTATATCAGAACATTTTTCAAAAAAGTACCAAAAGAGAAAGGTGCAGTACTGTTGAACTGTTATAAACACAACCCATGTATTGCGAGAGATAACCATTTTTAATATATTTTCTTCAGGAAAAAAAATAATTTCTATGAGTATCTGGACTATCAACAATTTAGGCTATTCCATACATTAACAATATGAGTAGGTAAATAGTAACACTGATGATTTCAATATGTTTTTGAAACACTGTAAAAAGCAGTGGCGTAGCGCAAAATTTTGGGGCCCCCTCATAATTTTGTCTGAGGTGCCTTGCCTACTGCTGTATATTTGTAAAATATTGCTAACAATGTCTGAGGGCTCCTTAAATGGCTAGGTTTCTCCGCCATGCGGGGGTTGCGGGAGTGTTTTTACAATTTTACGCCACTGCACTGGTGAAAAGTAAAAAACGTTAGGTTTATAAATTATGGGATACTATTATAGACAATTTTTACTTTTGTAAAAAGTTTTTCCGGGCTGTTGAGCCGTGGTCTTGTGGAATTACTTCCGTACGTTTCGTTCACAACTGCGGTGAACATCTTCAGCGGCGAGGTCGAAGTTTCCTTCGTGATGAGTCGTCGTTCGGTGATCCGACGTCATGGGTGATGTCGTTATATATAGTTGGTGCCTGTGTAACAGGCGTGACGGACGCTTCCGATTGGTCTTGGTCCGAGTGCGTACATACTTCCGCAATAGTAGTAAACTAATAGTGCATTAGGATCTGGACCACTGATATGTTAGGAATAATATGATAATTAGAATAGGTAACACCATGCAATAGTTTTGAGTGAAGCATGATGCTTTAAGGATGTAATGTTATTTTAACTTATCGATCGATAAATAAATTTTGGGAGGTTGCGGAAGTAAGAAGGTTGAGGATCGCTGTTCTGGTGTTACAAGACTTGCATTTTCCAGCTGCTTCGAAAGGTCTCGATGCTGCGTGTAATTAGTTTTCTCGGTATTCTGTACTTTTCTAAATTAATAACCGGAGCTGGAATTGTGAGGTTAATGTTAAATCTAGCACTTCCTTTCTAACACTAATCAGTGTTGCCAACCTTGAAGCATAAAATTTCCCACGAGAACTATCAAAATTTCCCGTTTTTTAAACAAAATTCCCAGGAATTCGCAAAACCATGGTACAAATGATGATACAAGAAAATAAGGTATGCCTTGCACATCCAAATGTGACGTATTTGAGGGTCAAACAGTACTACCAATCCAATAATTTAATAGGTATCACCAGTATAAAGAATAGTAACTCCCATTTTTTTTTTTAATATATCCAATTAAAATCAATAAAACTGTATTTTTACCATTTCTTTCAATCAAATTTGCATTGAAACAAAATCTTTAGATAATTCACATTTTTCAATGTAATTTTCAATTGAATGCAAAATCATCTTGAAAAAAAAATCATTGTAATTAGCACATTAGCTTTTACCTTCCTACTTGTTGGTACTTATACGTACTGAAATTTCACTAATTGTAAGTGGTTCATAAACTTCTTGGGAAGCGGCATTTATTTATTATTTTATATTACTTATACAAAAACGTTTCGATGTTGTGTATATCGTTTAAAGTGTTATTTTGTTGTAACATGTAACAGACGATAAAATTTGAAAATCTCAAAACTTAAAGTAAAAATATAAAAATAAAAAAAAAGTGGTAAAATGCATCGAAACGTTTTTGTATAAGTAAAATAAAATAAGAAATAAATGCCGCTTCCCAAGAAGTTTTTTTAAAAATATCGAATAAATTTGATTACCACATCTTTATATGTTGAATATTACAAAGAAATACAACTAATACTCATGAATTTCCTCTACAACTTTTACAAAAAGTTTACCCACAGAAAACCTAAATCGAAACTACTACAAGCAGAAGCTGACACAAAATATTAAATAAAACTAATAAAGTGTTCTAATCGATGTAAAAATAAACTGACACTTATTAAGATAAACTTGATAATTTGGTAAATACATCAATAACAATGGCGACAGCGAGTGATGACGTATCTGAGCGCCATGCGCGAGAAAGACGAGCTTTGGTTTTCAGATGAGCATACCTTATTTTCTTGTATCATGATACAAATATACAAGATATGGATTTTGCGCATCTCGTGATGACGCGATTGGCATCCAGTCCTACCAATAAAATAAACTAGTGAGCTATTATAGTCGCACCATTCTATTGAAGTAATAAAACTTCATAAAATTACGCATTACCAAATAAATAGAAATGGACAAATATAAATAATAAATCCACATGTAAATGGAGTATACATTCAAAATGTTTTAAATCACAATTTAATTTTAATTTTCAACGAAAATATCATTGAATAACGTGAACACACGCTGATGACGCGGTTGGGAGCGCTTGCGCGACCTTGAGCGTATTTGGGACTTCGGCAGAGCATAAGCTTGTATATTTGTATCTGGTAAATATGTCTTATTTGAGGATATCACAACGTTGCTAAAGAAAAAAATTTCACGAATACCATGCTATTTCCCTTCGACTTCAAAACTTCCCACGAATCGGGAAATTTCCCACGAGTTGGCAACACTGACACTAATAAAGATGGGTATGTGAGTCATGCCATTCACACAAAAGGAATAATGCCACCTCTTAGCCAGGAGGTCGAGCAAAAACTATATTCATTTCAAATAGAAAGGCTTTGCTGTCCACAGTATGCAAAATATTATACTAAGAAAACGCGTTCAAAATGGCAAAGTTATTTATCAACTTTGATAAAAGCCATTAAAAGTAAAATTGTTGGTGGCATTGGCAGGAATTCATCTGAGGTTATTGCAATATGGCTTTCCACTACATGGGAGATTTTGCAAAACCTATTAAGTTGTCTCAGTAATATTTTTGCATAATGAGAATGGAATGGATCTGAAGCGAAAACAATCTCTGCGCAACTGTGAAAGCCTACTTCATTTTTAAAAAACAAAGTCATAAAAAGATACTTTCATACCAATTCCAACTCACAAATTCTTTATTTGTCATTTTTCAGAGATGCAAAGGCGGCTATACAGCATTTCATGGAAAAAGGATGTCAAAGCGTGATAATAACAATGGGTGCACAAGGAGCAGTGTTTGCAACTAAAGAGGAATCTGTGCCAGTTCATGTGCAATCACCAGAAATAGAAGCTATGGACACAACTGGAGCTGGAGATGCTTTTATTGGCTGCTTGGCTCATTTATTAGCAAATGATAAAAGTTTGCCATTAAAACGTTCTATTGAAATTGCATGTTCTATTGCAGCTGAAAGCTGCAAACACTCTGGTACTCAATGCAGTTTCCCAAACGCAGAATTTTTACATCAACAGACGGCTTGCCAGAAATAATTTTAAACTGTTATTTTAGCTTGCTAACAGTTAATAATTAAAGTTATAGACTAAATAGTAAAATAGTTTTTTTTATTTTACAAGACAAATAATTACAAAATACTTACAATATAGTATTAATTTAATTACATATGTATATAGATCAAAAACTAAATTCGATCATAAGATTCAGCTGTTGATATAGCAGTAGGCCGACATCCATTCAACACAAAAATTAATCCATCCTGCAAGTAGTTTTCATATGTAACCTGATATTATCAAATTGCGAATCAAACTACCTTAACTAGACTTGGCAAATTTTGCCAAAAATCTATATTTGGTATCATCTCTTTACCTCTGGCACCTCTGATACAATGTAGTATAATTGCACCCCCAACAAAATAAAATACACAGCCAATAAACAAGAGTAAAATTAACACAGATCCTGTACTTAGACCTTCGCTGGCATGATAATATAGTACACAACCATGCGGAGAAAAGATGTAGAAGTCCTACAAATTCAAATATTTGTTCAAGGTTAATTACCACTCTAATAGTAGTAAATAATTACATCAGATCCTGGTTGGTCTATAAATACAGTGTTGTTTGATCCATTTGTGCATATTAGTTTTATTATGCTGGTGTTCACGTTTTTGACACTAAAACATTAATAAACTAAATGAGAAGTTGTTAAGTTATCCAATCACAATACAACGGAAGTCTCGAAAATAAGTTTACTTTTTAGCTTTTATGTGCAAATACTTTGTTTCAGTTTAAAAATGCATGTTAAATTTGTCTATCAAAAACCAATTTAAATAAGAGCAAACAGTCATTTGTGTCACAGATTGCATGATGTATCCTCGAACACCGAACACAAACTGATTCTACGATTTTGCACACTGGCCCTTAAAGAATGCTGCTAAGCTAATTAAATAACAAAAAAATGTAGTTCTCTAATGCATAATATATGCTTGCAAACTAAATATTTTGAGGATTTTAAAGAGTCTCACATTAAAGTACATTGTATAAATGTAAAAATAAAAAAAATATATGCAAGAAGCAAATTTATTTAATCTGTTTAAGCCCCACTTATGATGCATGAACTCTGTTTTTTTATATAATATTTTTATGTATCAGGTCAGAATATATTGAAAACTTGTACCTTTAACTGTGCAGATTTTTAAATAGATTGTGTTCCCCTTAAATTTAAAGGTCATGTAAAAAAAAACGTCCCAGAAACTTTAAAAAAGACACAAAAATGATTTCAAATGAAAAAAAATAAATAGCTTGGAGAAAGAAGCAAATCACCGAACTATATTATTATTTATTTCTCTACATTCATTACACCATTCGTGTGGCTCTATGTAACCAACTATAAAATAATAATTATAAATTTCCAATATATTCATAAAAATATTTGCCGATTGCTTACCTAAAGGAAATATTGTGTTCACCAATCCCATTTAGTGATACAAAATTCAGGGAATCCCCTAAATCTTCACCTTTTTGATTGGTTTCATTATATCGACACAGCTGAAATGTTTACAGATATAACATAAAGCCTTTGTTTCGATTAGTACAAACCATTGCATTTTCACATCCTGTCTTATTCAAAACTTTCTTATTACATCCACTAAACTCATAAGATAAATCATTCCTTTTAAAGCTGCCATGAATGAGGGTTATATCCAGTACGTTTTTATTCTTAAATTCACATAGGCACTCGCTTTTTTTTGAACATGTATAATCGTTAGTAACGCAATATTTTGGAAATATAATTAGAAGTACCCAATAATAAATATCAATTTGACATATTTTAGCCATGACTCATTTTCTGAATTAAAAAAAAAGAAAATATCCAAACTTTAACTTATTTTTACATACTGTCACTCGTTCAACACTGACAGATTCAACAGAATAATCACTACTACCAACTCACAATTTTCACCATAGACAAAGAAACCACATAATTAATGGTGGGCATAAACGAGTGATTGCAATAGGACTTTTTAGATCTAAACATTTCATTCGATACCATTTCATCTACGATATCGAGTATTTGAGTACTCAATTAAAAATATCAATACTATTAAATTCATTTAATACTACATGTCATTAAAATAGATCGAAATTTTTTTAAAGCATTTCAACTAACTGCATAATTATTCAGCAAATATTTTAAAATTTTACTTTTAACTATTCAACACAGATCTATAATTGAAGATGTTAGAATAAGAAGAGTACAAATGCATTTTTTGTATTTAATTTAACAAAAAAACTACTTTTTTATAATTATTTAACTTTAGACTGAAATATCTCCAAACTTTATAAATTATAAATGTTCCTATGGCTTGACATCTATTATATTATAAAAATAAAATAACCTATAGAAATGTTGATTTATGAAGTTTAACATAATCAGCTGGTAGCCAATTCTTTTAATAGATATGCGTTCAAGGTCGCTGCGTACATATACGAGCCGCCTTTGTGCAAACCTTTAAAAAACAACCCTACCCTAAAAGTCACTTATAGGTAATAAAAAAATGTTTAATCCTCACTTATATATAATATATTTATTTAAGAGAAATGGAAAGGAAACAAGAACTTAACTAGCCACTTATTCACTGTACCTACATGTACAAAAGAAAACAATTTTGGGTAAATTGATACATATTTGCTACGTTCGAATTTCCACTCTTTCGAGCGAGCAGAGCAGGAAGTTTTCTTGATCAGGTGATTTCAGAGACAAAGGATCGAGTTATACAGAATGAAAGAACGAAAGCGGGAGTGAGAACCTATGGTGGTGCTACAACCGTAGCTACTCATATATTCTGTATGGAATATAAATACGAAAATAATAATAAAATTAATTTTTCACCGATTAGGTAAAAATTATGAAAATAAAATAAATATGTATAATCAAGGGAGTTATTCCTGAAAAATACAAACAAAAATAAGCCATTTGCTAAGGTAAATAAACAAAGAAAATAAAAATTGTTTCTATTTTTTGGAAGAAATACCTATGTCCGTTTATGCTTAGAATGTCCATTATATTTTACTCAACGATCTTCGCTTAAATCTAATTCATGTTATCTGTATTGTGTTCTGTTTTCGTCAATATAAACATCACAAAAACACCTGAATAATTTTCCGTTAGTTAAGTGGGAAATTGTGAACAAGTGACTCATGTATGCAGGTGCAGTTTAAAGACTTAATATATGTAAGTTCGAAGGATATACAGGCCGCTTTACAGTTAGCATTTTTTTATTGCGTGCAATAAAAATAGCGCATGCGCATTAAATGGGTTTCGATCGAGTTGAGTGCAATTTTACTTGTATTGCACGTGCAATACAAAATTTGCGAACTGTAAAGTGGCCTTTAGCATTTATATTTAAGTAGGTAGGTATTTCTGATAAAAACTTAATGTATTTTTCATTTTAAAATGTCTTCTAAATTTGTTATTTCGTTGCATCAAATCGTGAGAATAGTAACGTTCGTTCTGTACTTAAATGCGTGTACCTGTATTTATCGGTATTTATACAGAAAATAAAAGCTTTCTAAGATTAATTTGTGATTTGCAATAGAAGGCGTGGCTCTTTTTGCGAGAAGCCGCCACTGCTTCTAGCCTAGCTAATAATATTTGAAGGAGACATGAAAATATCAATGTTTTGTACTATATTTTCTTACATGTATTTAAAAAAATGTTCGTGACCTATCCGGTAATTGCTATACAGTTCTGCAGGTGACTTCACCTCCAAGTCAGTTCTGTCACCCTGCTATGATCTTTGGTTAACCTTAACAATCTAATGCCCTGGTAAGTTTTCCTGGCGCATCATATTGCATGTATACAAAAAAAGCTACAAAAAGTATTTGCTAACCACTCAACATTTTTACTGTCAAACCGGTGTAACTTTCTGAAATCATCGTTTCTGCAATTTTTACGTACACTGTATACGTTAATTTTACGTACAGTAATATTCAGTCACAATTAAAAAGAACTCGCATGTATGCCGCAGAGAATCAAAGTTGACTGTGCAGACAAATGATACAGGAGTAGACCTGCCTTACAAATTTGAAAGCAACTGCTACACTAGAAAAAGCAATTCCTTAATTTATTCATCATATTTTAAGGATACGTAAGCAATTGTTTCTTTTTTTAAGAAAAAGCTTCCACTAGAAGCAGTTTCTACACTTTTAAGCAATTGCTGATGGCAGAAGTAATTGCTTCATTTCTTATTCATTAATTTTCAAGCATTTATTTTGATTTTATAATATAAACAGTAATTGCGAAATTTTTATTCACTAGGCTTAATATGTTAATAAAAAGAAGCAATCGGTTAGAAGATATTCGGCTTTCTATAATTTGTTTCATAATTTGCTTGAGGTCACTGCTTATATTTCTAAAGAACAATTTCGTTATACGAGCAAAGTGAATGGATAACTCTGTGTGTAATACAAAAAGGAAGAAGATAAATATTCATTCATAAACTTGTATTAAAACGATATAAAATTATCATTATCATTATCTACCACCAGAACTAGACCTCTTTCTATTTTTAATGATTTCAACTGCAGCTCTCCTTTTTTGACTTTCAATATATGCCAAGGTATACCCATCATATTTAAACGCAGATGGTGCTAAATATGATTTGTTGACGTCTTGACTTTTCGATTTTAGTGTTGCCGGTGGAGGCTGGGTAACATGCATGGAGGCTTTGGATATTGAAACCATTTTGTCATTGGCCTCACATTTACATTCTAATATATTCTCATTGGTCGTATTCACCGTTTCGATGGTGGGTTTTGAAAAACCCGGAATCTCTTTCTGAGTCAAATACTCATCAATGGGTTTTTCAATGTATTTGTTAGCTGAATTAGTATCTTCCGCATTTTTCATTTCTAGATAATGGTCAGATATTTTTGCTTCAATAATGCCTATTTTAGGATTTTCTGGCATTTTTTGTGTCGAACATTTATCCAGCTTCGGAAGAGGCTCTTTAACATAAGCCCCAGTTTTGCATGTGCTGCTGACGTTTTCATTTTCCTTAGAAATGCTTTTTGCTAAATTATCTATTTTCATCGAGTTGGGTTTACAAACAGTTTTCTGTGCTAAGCATTCAACTGCAGGTTTTTCAATTGTTTTGTCTGTCTTCGTATTTCTATTCTCCTTAGAAATATTTTTTGCTAAAGTATTTTCTATTTTCTTGCAGCTAGCTCTACAGGAAGTTTTCTGTATTGAAGATTTAACTGCACGTCTTTCAATTAATTGGTCTCTCTTCTTATTTTCATTCTCCTTTAAAATATTTTTGGCTGAACCATATCCCTTTTTCATGCAGTTAGCTTTGCAGGAAGTTTTATTTGCTACAGGCTTTTCAATTGATTGGTCTGTCTTCGCATTTTCAGTCTTGAGACGTATTTTTTGCTAAATTACTTTCTATTTTCTTGCAGTTAGCTTTACAGGAAGTCTTCCGCACTAAGAATTCAACTGCCGATCTTTCAGTTGGTTGGCTAACTAAATTTTCTGTAATATTTTCTTCTTCAGATACACTTTTATCTAGGTGGTTATCAAAATTTTCAGTCTCAAAACATAACATTTTAGAGTATTCTGAAATGTTATCATCAACATTTCCTAGATCGCGCTTTTTCTCGAACAGCTTCTGAACTTCAATCGCCAAATCACTGCCTCGGAAACTACTTCGTGGTGTACTTAGTAGTTTTTGAGGGCTTTCGGTAATATCCATCGAATGTAGCTCTCTTTCAGATAAAATGAGAGAAAGTTCATCACTGTTTACGGGCATTGCTTTTATATCTAGTGTTTTGAATTTTGCTTCCTCAGGTGATCTTGTAACCGGTAAGGGGGTCGATTCAACTTTTAAAGTTTTACCTGAAAGTAACCATAAATGAAGTAATATTGAAATCGTTTAACGGATTTTACTAAATAAGCTATTTATACAGGGTATTCCACGTAAGTGGTTCATTAAAAGTTTATGATGTTCTACTTATATTTGAGATTTTGGTACCATTATCTGTTCGATTGGAACTATAAATGTAAAATACTTTAACCAAAATATCACTTCCGGTTGACCGAAAATGGATGTCAACTTTGTTATTTTAAATAGAATGATCTAATTTTTTATTCATTTTTGAATTCTACGATCATAAATACGTCAGTTTCATTAGGTATTCCTATAGCTACATGTAGGGCAGTTTCAGGGTTTGCTCTCAGAGTAAGGTTTTCGTGGTTTCTCTTACTTCTCGGCGAATAACAATGGAAATTATTTAATTAGAGTAGGAACATTCCAATTTTCATGGAATCCATATAGTACTTAGAATAGGTAGCGGCGTGTAATACCTTTACGTGGTTTAGGATTAAGTTGTAATTACTTAGGTTTTCATAAATAAAGTCGAGCTTAAAATCATTTATTATTTTTAGATAAATACCCAATTCCACTTGATAAGCAATTATTTGTTAATTAATTTTTATATAAGTTTATGGAGCCAGGTTTCGGTGGATATACTTAAAACCTCGTATATAAAAATTAAGAATATCAATTGGATGATTCCTAGCGCATGATGTTTTTTTCAATATTAAAAAAATGTTAAAAAAGAATTGTTTATCTGCTCGAAGACTTGCAGTTTCTACGAGTTTTCACATATGTGTTGTAGCATTTTGTTTGTGAAACATGTATAGGTATAGTGCATTGTTATATTAATTATTTCTATGTTTTACGTTGTAATGAGAACATTTTGTGTATCTGATGATTCAAAATTCAATAATTGATAAATTACTAATATAAGTGAATCTTGTTCAGGTATTTATTAATACTTGCATACTAAGAAGAAACTGTATTCTTTTTTCAAATATTAATCATCTTAATTTAAAATTTCACGCCTATGAAGATGTCGTTAAACAACAACGAAACGTGGCAAAATATGTTCGTAATTCCGTTCGTAATATTCTATATATCGTAATGACCCTATATATCTCAGCGATTAATTAAAATTTTAATTCAGCTAACACCTACTTAATAAATGAGCTGATGAGTTTTTTATACGATAATATAAAAAAATCATCAGTTTATTTTACTACTAAACTGAATAGTAATTGTAAAAAGCTAGAGCATAATAACAATATTTGCAAGATATTCTAAAGCGCATTTGCATTTTTCCACTAAACGGAGGCGATTATACTGTCAGTATTACAATTATGATAACGTCAACAATTGTTACCTTCCAAGCCTAAGCGGCTTCTCTTTAGGTCCATAACATAACTAGGGCTAATGTTAAGCGTTCGCAATGTTTTATCGGCTAAAGAAAGCCCTTTCTCATCCTCCAACGGTTCTTCTTTGGTACCAAATATCACTTCTTTTTCTGCTTCCGCAGCTATTTTAGATAATAGCGAATCAAGGGATCTCGATGTTTGCTTATGTAAGTTTGTGTTTAGTTGATTTACTAAGGTATCTATTGTTGATGCGCTAATTAAATACCTAAAAAATGCGATTTATGAGTATACATGTCATGTATTTATATGCTTTTTTTTTCTATTGTACCTTTCATCGTCAAAAGTGTGATACAATTTTGTACTGGGGATTAAACTTCTTACCCGTCTTCTCCTTTCGGCTAGGCCAAAAGCAGCCGATGGGGTTTGTCGGTCGCATAGAATGTTTAGTGCATCCTCTCTTGAGGTCGTAATAGTAGCTAAAAATATAGTATAGTTTACCGCGGGTGCAAGTACAGAACATTTCAATCGAAACGAGCCACCTCAGATAACTCTTTATTAGTGCTCACTCTGCTATGATTTATATAGAATTCTGAAACCTATCATCAAGCGAGATAACTCTTAATGACGGGCCTGACGATTTAAAATCATTTCTGGGGGAGCAGCAGCTCCCACCCTTAAAATTTGAATAGGAAGGATGGATCTTCTGACCACTCATTGAAAAGCTCTTTTAATTCTCTTAACGGTAACATGTATTAAAAGTCATTTTTTTTTTTCAGTAAACAAATCAACAATCAGTAAGCAAAAAGTGCATAATTTAAACCTGTGTAATAAAACACGATTAGAATGAAATAGCTTCAAATGTTCTCCCTATGTGCTCTACTGACATTTCGCATTTTTTTTTGCGGTACTACTTTCTACTTGTTTTTGTCACATTCACTTATCATCAGGCCTGTCAAGGTTTAATCGGGTGCTTCTGGGCAGCCGTAGTGCAAGCGGACTCCCGGGTAGGAAGGTGGTAGTAGGGTCATCGACCAATCAAAGAGCGACAAAGCTAACTATATGTAGAATTATATATTTAAAAAAAAAAATGTTAGCTATGGACTATCAGAATTTAATTTGTCAATTTTAGAATCTCAGTTTTTATTTGGTTTTTTTTTGTCATGGATTTAAAAAGTGTGCCAGGTTGTAAAGACACTAAAAGTGTTCGTTAAAGATTTATATAATATATACATAATAAATAGGTGAGTAGTATTTGTACTATTAAATTGCATGGTTGTCGTTAAGACATGAATTAATAAAATTTAATTTGCAGAAGCTGGGTGTGAAGTTTATTTGTAATATGTATTTCTCGTCACCTTTGAAAACTAGAACGTATTATATCAGACAACATCAGAGGCTACCTACGGTAAATGTTCCAGGGAATTTACATGACAATTATTGTAGTAGCGTTTTTTTTCAGAACATTCACTTTTGTTGTAGACTTTGATGGCAAGCCAAATATGTCGCGCCAATGGCAGCTTATGAATTGTGAGAAGGGTGGTACTAATTGCTTAAATACTTAAGTCTTTCTTGAAGCAGACAATGCAGGAAAGTGAGCCTGTAATCACTACTCTACTAGTGGGCGATTTTCAAAGAATGAAGTAGCAGTGGCTTCGAAAACATATGTGACAGGATTGATTGTAAAGAAAACACTAAAACATATAAGAAATTGTAGTGTCTGTAAAGCAGAATTTAACACAACCACAGAAGGCAAAATTTACTCTAGAATTTAGTAACGTTCCCACCATTTTTTTTTAAGAGTATACTTATCAGTAATTCTTTAGCCGCGTTTTTACTATACTACTACTACTACGCCGATTACAATATCTAATTAAGTGTAGACATTTCAATCGACTATATGGACGAGGTTATTCTTCGTCTTTGTTGAACAACAGTATCGACTGAGTGAGGACGCGGCTATTATACTGCCAAATTTTTCTTATTCTGTAGCGACGAGTGCACTACTTGATTGAGAGTATACATAATGTGTCTAAAAAACACTTTAGAGCTTAGAGTATACCACGTATATGTAGTATACCCTATGCCCTATGTGAATACCATTGCTGTAATTTAAACTAAAAATTACACGAGCCATGCACTGCAACATATTCGTTATTTCTCTTTAACAGATACCACACATAATTATCTCTTCATTGCAACAAATTGCAAACGAAACCTATATAATATATATAACCATCCGTAAACAAATTGTAAATGTAGGGCTTATTTCTATTTTTTCATGTAAAACAGGTAAATTTTTTTATAATATTGTAACTATGGCTTTGTTTTTATTTGTAACTTATGGAGTCAAAATGTTAATAATATTTTAAATGGATCTTGACGTATTGAAACAGAAATCACAGATCCATTTAAAAAATTAGCACTTAAATATTATGTAACATGAAAAAAGGCAAAAATAAATATTGGATAAAGTATATTACTATTAAATACATTTTGGATCTACTTTCACTTAATTTACAATTTCTTGATACATAACTTATTTGTTTGTTAATAAAATTTGTAATTTCTTACCACAGTTACGTCGCTAGAAACTATTTTATATACGCGTTGATGCGCTGTAAGTGTACAATTATTGGGTCTTCTTAAATACTACACTGCATGTATTCACAATGTCCAAATTACTATTGAGGAGTTTTGTTTAAATATAGAATGGTAAATATCGTTATAATGTAGCTCTGAAAGAATTCCAACCCAAGTTAAATTGCACAATTTAAATATCAAATCATTTTAACTAATATCATTGTGGAAAGAAATTACAAATTATATTGACTTCAAAATCGAGCAAGCGGATTTCTGAAATCAATCTACAATTAAATTTCCCTCAAAAAAAAAAATAGTACAAGCGGACGGACGCCGCAAGCGCTGAAGTCCATAGGTTTGTGTATTTGCTAATGCCGACGTTGATAATATAGGATCTTAACAGCTATTTCAGCATAATACATTTACGTTATCTATGCTTATCATCTGCAATGTTGTCTTTCCCCATCTTTTTTGCCTCTGTTTTCAGCTTTAGACACTAATTTTGTACGGTATTGCTTACGTTTGCTTTGTTTAGTGGACTTTTCTTTTAGTTTAATCAATCAGATCAGTATTTAATTATGAGAATGGAAGGTGTGCAAAATCTACAGTTCGCTTATTTAACTAAAATCATGCAGGCCAAAATGTGTGTCACAAGTACGTACTGGAATTAATACAAAAATTTATGGGCTCTGTATATAACAAAAAGCAACATTTTCATCGGGTTGTCAATGATGATGATATCAACATTTAAGTCTTAGGTCAGACCACAGCGCAGTCTCGTGCTAAACTTGGAAGTGTGTAGACATATTTTCCGCTCTAGACACATTCGCTGTTGTGGTATTAATCATTCTTCTTTTATTAACCTCCAGAACTTAACTTCGTAGCTCTGGAGCATTCTAATCGCAGATAGGGCATTATTGACAATTGTCTTTCCGACAATCTTCTTTTTTGACTTTCTGTTTCTTGACTTTGGTTATGTTTTAACCATTTATTATTCGTTTCTGCCGATTTAACATAGAATTGATCTACTTCGATCGCAACAGCTGTTAGCACGGGCCTTGTCGCATCTTTGGCACGTAAGTTTTTTACGCATTCGCACTTGCGTTTGTTTTTGCCGTCTTGTATTTTTCAATACTTGTACGAATCTTAACATCGGGTTGATTTATCTATTTTTACATTGTGTGTTTAAACACATTTTATTTATTTATATATTTGTGCCAAAGGCGAAAACATATTTTATTGTCTTCGTTGTTTGTCTGCATTTAAGTCCTTCGTATTTATACATCTTTATCTGTGATATTTATTTATATTTTCGTGTAATTTTTATTTATACAACATTTTAATTTGTGATTGGCCCACCGAAAAATTTTATTGTGCGATTTATTTCGCCATCTTGACTGGGTGTGGGACCTATACATCCGATTACCCGGTCTATTATATCTTCTTTAAGGCGATCTGCCGTTTAGAGGCACTGGCCTAGTTTTTGGCTGTATCTCAGCATTTACACGCAGATTTTTGTCTTCCATCCTCCTCTCTTTTATCAAAGGGAATTATGTCACTGTATAGAACGCCGCCGAAAACAAATGGCGAGTCAGGCTTGATTTTGAAGCCGAGTGAGCGTGCGGGGGATACGCCTATTCCCCTGTCGTCAGCTAAGCGTAGGGACGATTTATCTACCCCTACGCCGCAAATAAAATCCTTTTCTGGTGATTATGAGAACTTATCTAGTGACGATATTTTATCACTGATTAAAAATCTACATGACATTTTAAATAAAAGAAATAAGGCCGTGATTAATGATTGGCAGATTACAGCTGCGCAAACATCTAATTCTCAAATTCCGGACCCTGTATTCGGGGATTCGGACTCTTCCCCTGCCTCTACCGCATCACTGGTGGAGGCGGTTATGGTGGACGTTCATCCCCCACCCATCAATAAAAAGCGTCGCGCTGGTTCTCTCGCTGACAGCGCGTCATTTTTACTACCAAAGAGTCCATATACTTGTCGATGTTGATGTTCACTAAACAGGTCCAACTAAAGGGCTGAGACCTCTGTCCCTAATACCCAAGCGCAGGAAAAATGACAAGGCCAAAACTAATTTTCAAAAGAACCTCGATGTCATTGAGGTTGCCCCTACATACCCTTTACCTATTAGGGCCACGGCACCACACACAGAGATCCTAAGCCAATCATTACTCGTACTCAAGCGGGCCTCGAACCCCAGACTTCTGGAAGTCTAACCCTTCTACGTTTGTGGAGGGTTCACATGATTCTGACAAAATTCCACCGATTGTCATGCGAGATAAATCACAGTGGCCAAGAGCTCGTCAACTTATTGACCAAGCCGGACAAAGGTATAATAAAGCTGGCTCCCAAAACATTGCTGACGGAATAGGTTGTATCCCAACACCGAATCCGATTACAGAGGCATAACGAAACTTTTTTCAACCAATGAAATTCCCTTTCATACTTACCAACTCCCTTCTGAAAAACTGCTAAAGGTGTGCTGAGGGGTACCACAAGAAGCTTCAGGAGGAGGAATTTGCGGTTGATCTAAGAAACTGAGGTCTCAACCCTGAGGGGGTCACCAGAATGCGTCGGTACAACACCGGTTTTCCGATGCCAATGGTTATTGTAAAAATTTCCAGAGAACAGAAACGTATATATGAGATTACCAAGGTCTTTGATATTGATATTACGGCTGAACCCCTTAAGTCGAGGTCCCAGGTGGGTCAATGTTTCAGATGTTTGCGGTTCGGGCATGCGCAGAGTAGGTGCACTGCTCCGGAGCGCTGCGTCAAATGTGGCCAGGGCCATAGAGCTAGAGAATGCTCCAAGGCGCCAGACGCATCCCCTGTGTGCGCTAATTGCAATGGTGAGCATCCCGCTAATTATAGGGGATGCCAAAAATTCCCTAAGATGAGGGTAGTGCCCCTAAGATCTGATAGGTTCCGGCCTCCATCTACTCCCGGTCCAAACATCAAACAGGGCGTTTCATTCGTCCAAGCCGCTTCCAAGACACTAAAATCACAGCCGTCAACATCTGGCGCTAGGACCCCTACCTCTGGGGGGCGCGCGTGGGGCGGGGGATGTCTCCAATCCGCCGCCGCCGCCCGAGAAAGAAAACTCCTGGAGCTAAGTTTCGGGGCGGAGTCCTAATCGGTGCCTGGTGGCGTGGACAGTCATTTCGATGCTCGACGCCCTCCCGTCCTTAGCAACTTCTCTTAATTCGGCGGTCAAACAGCTTAAGGTCATCCTTCCTGTTGTTCCCGCTCATGGATAGTCCCCCTGCGAGCCGTGGTCTAAAAGTCATGTCTTGGAATGCACATGGCTTAAAATATAAGAAGGGCGAATATCTGAGGCGCTCGATAGGTATGCGGTGATTTCTCCTCCTGGGGAACATGGTTGAGGCCCTCCGACGCTTCAAAATCAATAGATTTCGTTTTCTATCGCTCCGATAGACGAGCGGTCGTGGCGGGTGCACTGCTGTCGCGTGTGCGCCACACTATTCGCCATAGACTTCCGTTGCGCCATCTGCCCTCCGCTCTTTGAGGCGACGGCCGTTTGCTTGACTTTTCCGACTTTTACCATCTAAGGTCGTAGGCCGTTCTTTGCCCGCCTCTCCAGGGATTTTGTTCCGGCGACTATCGAACTCTCTTTTCGTTCATTCTGTTCGGTCGTGGTTGCGGGGGACCTCAACGCCAAGCATACTAGCTAGGTTGTAGTCCTCCAATAAAGTTTTGGTAGGATCTTCTGAGTTAATCGAGGAGATAATTTGTAATTCACCCGCCCGATGGTCTCCCTTATTTGGGGGTGGAGCGGCGGGCGGACATGCTGGATTATGCCTTGAGCAAAGATTTCCATGCTCATTTCATGTTGAGAGCATATCCGATCTGTCGTCGACCATAATCCCATCTTCTTTGTTGTGGGGGCGGAGCCGATCGCTGACGGATCGTCCCTCAGGGCGGCTGTTAATTGGCCCAAATTTGCTGCCGGAGTCGCCGACGCTGACAAAATTTCTCTTTCTTCCCCGCGTTCGATCCTGGAGTGGCGCGGCTGCGGAGACTTTCTCGGCGCCTTTACGGTCTTGCTATCGAGGATGCATCTACCTTTTCGCACTCCGATGGGGAGCGCTGGCTACCCTGGAGATCAAAAACCTGATACGGCGAGGAAACGCGCGGCGGTCAGGCGCGCCAGAACGACATTGTATCCCGCTCACAGCGGCAATTTTTTTTAAAAAAGTGAGATCGAGATCTTCAAAGTCGAAACGGCAGTGTAATCCGGTTGGCTCTTGTCGGCGGGGTCAATCCTTTGGAGGGTGACGTCGCTGAACGAGCGGGACACACTTTGCCCCGCAACTACTTTTCTGCGATTGGTGCGATGACGGGATTGTTGAGGCCCATGCCGATTCCTCGATCTTGTGTGGCATCTTCTGAGTCGACTCTCTGATGAGGAGACGCCGAAGTTGCTTCATTTGCACGTTCTCGAACCGGATGTATATATCCCAACGACTTGACGAGGTTATCGGCGATTATTGGCGCTTCCGCTGCTGGTAGGGTCCGGGCCCGGATGCAGTTTCAATCTGCCTTAGCGGTTGCCCTCCCCCCCAACTCTGCGTTGACTGAAGCCGTCAGGATGATTTCTAAGGGGAGACCACTGTGGCTGTCCATTCTTAACTTTCAGGCGGGCTTTTGATTCGATCTGCATGACGCGTGTGCTCTGTAAATGCGAATTGGATTCAGGCGCAGATGGTCGACTGTCATCGGTATTTGCTGGGGCGTTCTTTCCGTGAGGTCGGGACGACTTATTCTCCGTTCGTCGTCGGCGCTGAGTTTCACATGGGCCCTTTTGGGCCTACGCCACGGCAGAATGAAATATATTAACCGCCATTCGGTTATGGATACATGTCTCCTGGGTGGACTTGAAACTGCGGGTTAACCCAGCAGTCTCGCTTGTCGTCACGCGACGAGGCGGTTCCGGCTGATAGGATGAATGACGCACTGTAGTCGCGGCGACGGTTAAATCCCTGGGTCTCGTCCTTGATCGCGCCTAATTCCAATCGCATGTTAAGAGTCAAGGTCGTTTCAGGTGTAGCATCCAGTGATGCCACTATAGCTAGGCGTCGTAGGTAAACATCAATCCAGCTACTTCTATACTGATGTCTGAACGTTCTGACTATGGGGCGTGCCCTCGTCCATGGCAAGCGCCCTCGCCACCATGGAGTTCTGCAGACCGCATGCTGCGCCTCATTGTGGGGGCCATGGTGGTGAGAACCACAATTCGCGACGATTCTCGAAATTCCTTCGTTGATATCAGTTCTTGAAATAGGTCCCGGGGATGGCTGAGGGCGGCGATCTTCGACCCTTCTGGCCCAGTCGTGGGCCCCGGATAGCGCTTCCTAAAGTCCTGTCCGTCGGATTCGGACTGTTGACCTGCGCCGGCGTCCGCTGGAACCAAAAAAAGCAAATCGGGCACGTCTTAGCTTTGTGCCCACCTTATCGTGCCTTGACATCCAAACAACCACATAATCGCATGCCATTTTCCTATGCCGTCCGTAACAAGGCAAAAGTGCACATAGATCTCGGTCTTGCACTAGAACGATAATGGGACCTTAGTACCTTAGATCACAGTGCTTGAAAATGTGACGTTGTATCACGTATCTTAAGCATCAGGAATGTTCCTTCATCAGTTTACAGAATACTTAAGAAATGCAAATACCTCTTTAAAATTACACATTTACACGAAATGAATGAGGATGATTTTGACAGGAGCTTGAAATTTGAATTAATGACCGAGAGTCTCAATAATAATGGAAATTTACTGTATAATATCTGTTTTGCGGACGAATCATCTTTTTCATTGAATAGTGAAGTAAATCGTCACAACTGCAGATATTGAAGTGACACCAACCCCCATTTAACGCGGGAAACACAAAACGGCCACAGAAACTTAATATATGGCATTGGTATCATTGGCGATCATCATACATTGACCGGACTTTAAATAGTCAGATATATTTGAACATGCTGGATGATACAATAAATGTTTTGATCGCAGAAAAACTGGAGCAAGATTCAGATTTGTTGGAGAATGAGATAGTATTTCAGCAACATGGAGGGTCCACATTACGCTGCCGGAGTGCGACAATTTCTGGATCATCACTTTCGCGATCGTTAGATTGGTCGAAGGGGACCTAAAGAACGGCCTACCAAATCACCGGCTTTTACAGTATATGATTTTTTCTGGGGGCATAAGTCTAAGGTTGAAGAATGCCAACGAATAACTTCACAAATGTTGCGAAATGTCAGGAGAACCTTCGAAGCAAAACTATACTATTACATGAAGGGTAATGGTCATCATTTTGAACATTTAATAAATTAAAATCCAAATCATTTCGTTCTAATCTTATTTCATTACACAAGTTGCAAATTATGCACAGTGCAAAGATTTAAAAAACCTTTTGAATCACAAAACCCATCTTTCTTATCAAAATTTTAAAGGTGGCGGCTGTTGTACCGCCAGGAGTTTAAATCATTAGGCCCGTCACTAAAAGTTGTCTCCCTTGATATGATAATTGACAGGTTTCGGAATTTTATATAAATCACAGCAAGTAAAGAGTTATTTGAGGTGGCTCGTTTCAGTTGAAATACTTTGTATTATAGGTTTTGAAAATTAAGTGAGTCCTTATTAAGTACGTAAATAAATAAAAAAAAAGAAGATGAGTTTGAATTTACTTGGCCACTTCAGTAGCCTGCTTTTTTTCTTTAAAAAAATTAGAAAAACATAGATATCGCATTTACCTCAAAACACAGAACCACATGTAAATCGACGGTCCTTGATCGATCATTTGAGTCATCATAAAGTCCCAACAAGCCGCTTTTGAAAATCTGTATGTTAAACAAATATACATGCCTGTTGAAAACGACATTGCTCCGGTTGCTAAGCATTTTACAGCTCCTACCGTCAGCCATGGTATGAGAAGTCCAGGTTTCTCCTCCTGAAAAAGAAACATGATTTTGAAGTGTTCTTCAAAACTTCCCCGAGTTTACAAAATATATTAGTTGTAATACTGGCCAATAAAATAAAACTTTTGTGCGCATTAGTTAAAAGCTTTTCCTAATAATGTCTTCTGCGTCAATTCCAAATATCGTTTTATCTGTACAAATGTAATAAGAATAATGCATTGATTAGAGAAATATTGAACCAGATAACAGAGGTGTTTTCAAAATGTTACCCTACTATGGACAAATGCATGACGGGAAAAAGTAACATCTACTTACAAGGGAACACCGGCGGGTGTCCCCCTCCGATTTCGATGAAACTTAACAGATCGAAAGAGTACCTTAAAATAAGAGACACGTATTTTTTTTTATCGGCGTATCTGCACGATTTGGGTACACCCCCTCCAAAGTTTGACGATTTTTCAATCTTTGCAAATATTTCCTAAATTATAACAGATATTAATTTTCTTCTTAACATAATTTGCAGCATATTGCATGGCCCTAAGGGTGGCGTCGTCCGTATTCGCAAAAAGTTAATAGCGGGGGACAGGGTACCCCGTGCCGCCCATTTTTTTTACATTTTTTCTTTTTCTTATTCATCAAAAAAAGGCCGATTTTACATAGAATACGATGATGTATAACAAGTTTAGAAATTAATAATTGTAAAATAGAAAAATATAATAGAGCTTCAAATTAATAACTTGTCTATTGATATAAATCAAATGAACTATAACAGAAATAAGTTTTTATCCTTAACATAATTCCAGCATAATACATGGTCTCAGGGTAGATATCTTCATAAAAAGCTAATAACGGGGGACGGGGTACTCCATACCCCCGCATTTTTTTAATAATAAGTTTATTCATTAATTCATCAAAAAAAGATCGCTTTACATAGAAAACGGTGATACGGTAATTACGCAGGCGATAAGGGATCTGGTTGATTAAATTCAGTATATTATGTATAGATAAAATAAATCCGAATGCATAGTAATTTACCACGAACGTTTAAGTGGTCACGTCTGCATTTAGGAAATAGGTTATTAAGACGAGTATTCCAATTGAGAACATTGAAGTCGTTTTTCGTGCCAGTGTAGTCAGTATCTATAGTTTCGCACAATGGCGGTCGTAAATATAGGAAGATGTGTTGAACATCTTACTTGTAACGTTTCAAGTTACTAACATCGCAACAATTCCTTTGACACCGCAAGAAAGTGAGTTGCATGATGCCCTGAAAAATCTGTGCTTTAAACACTTTTACACAGACTATCACTACTGTAATACTTACATAGCTTAATTACTGTATGTATATTAACCTATTTCGCTATGTATGTATTTAAACATTTATAAGCATTATAATGTTTTTCTAATTCTGTTCTATTGTTTCCGAAATGTTATAATCGTTACAAACACATTAGTTATATTTATGCTCCATTGAATACTTACATTGTACACCTACATTGCACAAAAAACTTGAAATAAATTAAAAAATATATATGTATGTATTATTTAATCCTTCGTCTTGTGTAGCAAATTTGTTCATATATACGCACTAAAGGTTATGGTATTCTAAGAATGAATAACATTTTATTAAGAAATATATAAAACGCAGTCACTAACTGCAGTTGATAAAACGATTTATATTGCTACCCCGATAAAAGTTCGTATAGTATATAGTATAAGTTAGTAGGCATAGAAAGGTTTGACCATAGCTTGTCGAGTAGATACAATTCTAAATTAAGGAATATTTAAGTAAGGAGAGCAGCGGAATAACGATAACAAATAATTGTTGTTAATGTACTATACTATTATTATTACAATTATTTTTATTATTAATCCTCCAAATTTATTACCATTGTTTTCTATGTAAAAGCGATCTTTTTTTGATGAATAATGAATAAACTTATTATTAAAAAAATGTGGGGGTGTGGGGTACCCCGTCCCCGTTATTAGCTTTTTATGAGATATCTACCTTGAGACCATGTATTATGCTGGAAATTATGTTAAGGATAAAAACTTATTTCTGTTATACTTCATTTGATTTATATCAATAGCCAATTTATTCATTTTGAAGCTTATTATTATTTTCTATTTTTACAATTATTAATTTTCTTGTTATACATCATCGTATTCTATGTAAAATCGGCCTTCTTTTGATGAATAAGAAAAAGAAAAAATGCAAAAAAATAGGGGGTACGGGGTACGGGGTACCTCGCGTTATTAACTTTTTGCGAATACGGACGACGCCACCCTTAGGGCCATGCAATATGCTGCAAATTATGTTAAGAAGAAAATTTAATATCTGTTATAATTTAGAAAATATTTGCAAAAATTGAAAAATCGTCCAAACTTTGGAGGGGGCTGTAGCCCAAAATCGTGCAGATACGCCGATAAAAAAAAATACGGGTCTCTTATTTTAAGGTACTCTTTCGATCTGTTAAGTTTCATCGAAATCGGAGGGGGACACCCGCCGGTGTTAGACAGCCAGAAAAACGATAAAATTATTTTAAATGCGTAAGGTCGAGGATTACGAAAGGATACCGAAAAATAACTTAGAAAGGTCATGGATGATTTTGTTTTGCTTTTTTTCTTTAACAATTCCAAAAACACTAAAATTAAAGTTTGTGCAGATATCATTTGTATTAAATGCAAGCAATTGTGCAATTCTTTATGTTAGGATCAAATTATATATTATAGTGTGTCCACGGATTGGAGTCCAAATCAGTGTAATGAACGAAAAATTTTTGAATTGGAATATTTAGGAAATAAGTCCTGCTTGGTTTGAATTTTCTTTTATCATTTGCTTTTGATTTTTTTTTTGAAATCCAGTAGGCTTTTGCAGCTAAGCCAAAACTGTTCTCGTTTTAGGTAAAGTACATGTTCCGTTGGCGGTATGCCAAAATCTTATTAGGAAAAATTGGTGAGGGTGAAAAGTCATAGATTTATGTAAATTTTTAGGCTGATTGGCCTACTTTGATAATAATGATGGAGTTAATATCCGAAGAAACTAATAATTATCGAAGTGTGCCAATTAGTATAAAAATTTGCATAGCTTCATAACTTTTTACTCTAGGCATTTTTTCTTTTACAGTGACCGGCATAAATATTGCAATATATGGAATTTTTTTTTTAATAAAATATACTAAAACTTTTTTTGGGGATAGGTTGTGCATGTCTAAGAACCCCAACATTTATTTTGACACATATCACGTGACCACTAGTATGGCGGCAAATTTAAAAAAGATGCCAGAATCTGCAGAAATTGAGGTTAGGTGACATGATATCCAAAAAAGTTATTTGAAAGTTACTTAGAATTTAATTCTGGCGCTGTACGCAAATTTTTGTAAACATATTTTAAAAAATAAAAAATCATCTTTTCCCCTTGTTATAACAATTCTAACCACCCCGCTGAGAATTGTTATAACAAGCCTGTTCATAATCCTGTCTGTTATGATTGGTTTTACGCTTTGCACTTTAACCACTTTGCATAGGGATGAGCAACTTGCATTGCTAAATGCTTCCTTTATGTCTAAAAATGCTGTCATCGCTATTTCCTTGAATTCGAGAGAGTTCGAAATCCTGAAGACTAGATTGTACAGTGCAAAATTGATTTGCCTGCTTGATAAATATTTTGTGCTTATGCTTTGCTTCTCTCTTGTCGGAGCTTATTTCAAAAGTCGCTTTCTAAAGCTGTATCGTCGTTTTTGGTTAGCCGAAGGAACAATCGTTGACGTTTTGAGTTACCTGGTATTATTCGCATATAGTATACGTCCAAGTGTCCAATGTGGAAGAATTACTTCTCTCACATGAACCTTTAATACCTTTTCCACTGTTTTTAAAAGAAATAACATCAGGCTAATCGAATGAAAGGAACTGGAAGTGGGTTCCGATTTTCCCATTTTGGAAATATACTCCTCTCTCACTTCCGTCCATCTTGTTGGTATGTGGCGAAACTAACTCTGAAGAGATCAGTACCACTTGCTAAAATCTTCAATCTGACGTTGCAAACTACAACTTTTCCTGATGTATGAAAAACCACAAGGATGCATATACTGACTGTTGTTGCGTCAGATATAGCTAATTAAGAGAATAAAAAAATCAACCCCAGTCGTCACGGAATACCGAAATTCAGTCCTTGGTGACCACTCCGATATCGGGGCGAATTTGTATAGATGTAAATTTATTAATTGCTAAAGGGTCAAAAAGCGTTTAAATCACCTTGAAATTGAGAAATATTTCACCTTTTTAGAATTAGCCACAGAAATATACTATATGATTTTTTCCAATTTTTTTTTAATAGAATCTTTTGTATATTATAACTAGATGTACTACTACCAATATGTAAAATGGAAGAAAAAAGCGTTTTTTTTTTTAATGTGTTGAGAATTACAACACTGGGAGTTTAAGAAAGTTTATCCCATTGAGTAGTGTTTCACGTTATTATCTTAAATCTGACTATAGCAAAATTTACATATACAGTGACCGTCATAAATATTGCAACAAATGGGAATTTTTTATTATTAAAATATACTAAAACTTTTTTTGGGGATAGGTTGTGCATGTCTGGGAACCCCAAAACCACTAGTGAGGCGGTAAATTTAAAAAATATGATGTTAATCTCCAAAAAGTTAGGTTAGATGACATGATATCCAAAAAAGTTATTTGAAAAAGTTGTTTAGAATTCAATTCTGAGGCTGTGTGCAAATTTTTGTAAAGATACTTAAAAAAAATTAAAAATCACAATTTTTCCAAATATTGTTTAATTGAATTACATATTGCCATTTTTTTCGTTTTTAGCAGCTCACCTACAGTAATATTTCTAAATCTGGTTCATACTCAAACAATTTTTTCAATTTTTGCATAATTAACACAGTAAAAACTGAAAAGTACGTTTTCGGTATTACAATTGTTGTTGCAAGGGACAGTATATAGTACTAATAAATGAAATTTCACAAACATTTTCATTCTAAACCACTTAGCAAACATTATTTTTATTGAAAATTATAATATTTTTTTTTATTTTCTGCATTAAAGTGATAATCTGCATAAAAGAAAATGGAAAAAATCATTTTGAAATGGTAGCCATCGTTATTTGGTGATAAAAACAATTTGCCAATATTTTCATCTAATCTTAGCCAACCCACACAAAAAAAAATATTGTTATTTGAAGGCGTTGGGCGTTGGAATACTTTCTTTGGGATATGTGATTTTTCAACCTTTAATGATAAACACGTGTAACTTGAAAACCACAGAACAAATTACAGTGTGATTACAGGCCTTTCATAATGTAAACATTTAAAATAATAAATTATACTGTGGCACCTTTTGTATAAAACACCCAGTATATCGGAGAATATTTTCTAAATCTACACGATTAACATTATATTACGTTCCTGAATTGTCAAATTGCTATCTAGAATACAGACGCAGGTGGAATAATCAAAAGCGGACTTATTATTGATGCACTCTACTATTTCTGTATAGTGCCTTATTTTTTAACCGTTCCACCACAGAAAATTGGATCAAATTTTCACATAATAAAGTTGGGGTAAAGGAGCATATTTGATCAAAGTTTGGTGATTGTGCTCATGAGGATGGCCCCCTTTCTCAAAAATATTTGAATTTTTTTAATCAATTAAAATTGCTTAAAATCTTATGGGGTGGAAGAACTGAGCGGCGTCTAAATGAAGACCGCTAACCGCAGATTCTACAAGAGTACTCGATTCCAAAAGGACGTCGCCTTATTGGTTAACGTTGTGTTTCTCAGCAAGATAACGATCCGAAACATACTAGTGCGGAGCATAGGGCTTTATTTTGATGAATTACAAGAGCGAACATCTGCGAAACTATGGCTTGGCCACCCCAGAACCCCGATTTAATCATAATAGAATGTGTATGGGAATACACAGAGGCAAACAAAAGAGGAAGGATGGAACAATATCCCACAGAAATGAAAGATGACTCACTTAGTAGTGTTTCAAATCCAGTGAGCAGCGTTATCCTACTAAAGGTTGGACATACTAAATATTAGATAATTACACAACAATTATAAATATGTACCTATCTATCTGTATACATCTGTTTCAAAATAAGCATTAATTATGCAATGGTATTGTTTTCGTTAAAATTTAATCACAAAATAAAAGCTAATTATGCACACCAGTGTAGGTCAGTTATACAATTTACCTGAACCAAGTAAGAAACTAACCTAAAACGTGTGAATTGGTCAGTTATTCGTTTTTTTTTAATATTGTTGGTTCGGTCATTTCAGTTTTTTGGTTTGTTCCTGTTTATTCACTTTAACCAAAGTGAACTAACCAAACAAATCAAAAACTGGAGTCATTAAACCAACAACATTAACAATAAGAGAAAACAAACAATTAACCAATTCACGCGTTCAGGTTAGTTTCCTACATGGTTCATTTGGACTGATCAACTAAACCAGATTTTCAGCTGGTTACTAGAAGGATAAAGGAAGGTGACTTTGGTTAGTTCAGTTTGATCACTTTATTAAAAAAAACACAACCGATCAGTTTCTACTAAAAACCTAACAAACCTGATTGACCAAACATGTAAAACGAATACACCTAATAACGCATATTTATGTCACTTTTGTCTTACAATACATCAAGTTTGACAGCTACCTCTATTAGTTTCAAATACATACATATTTAATACCAGTTCTGGTGTGGTTTCAAATGCGGAATTGTTCGAATATTAACATTTATGACGCCATAATTTCGACAATAAAATGTATAGTTTCAAACAATTACAAATATGGTTTAAAAATATTCGTCGACAAAAAACGCCCATTGTAATTTATGGAGACATTACAGGTACATTTTGTTGTGAAGTTTTGCGCACACTATGCCACGGAAGTTAATTTTCTCTAACAAACAAATATTAAACTAAAAATGTATAAAATTAGTTTACTTACGAAAATTGCCGGCCATAACATCACGATATAAAACGCTAAATAAAGGTGCACAGTAAAAGTTCGTACTAATACTATACTGCTCAAGATATATTTCACGTATAGTTGTGCTGTGTCTGTAAATTTCGTAGGGTCCATGGGCATGTTCCAGACCTTATAGAGGTTCGTATGAAGATTAAATAAAGAAGCATCGAAAATGGTGCAACATATTCCCGCGAGAACTAACAAAAGAACTTCGGTTTGTTTCGAAATGCCCAGGTAATAACTGATGGTATTCATTTTGTAGGAATTAGCTGGCTAATAAGACCTCAAATTTTGGTGGGATGATGTAAATTTAACATGAACTTATTAAAACATGATGATGGTATTTGGTTGACAGTGACATTACTGACATTTCAAAAACACTAAGCTTTTTCATGCTCCATCCCTTTATAGCTGATACAGATACCTGCCTATCACACGCAACTTCACAGCATTGCTAAAGCTGTCGGGATGTTACATCCTGTATACAGCTGGTGTACAGTCACTTTTTCATCATATACCAGCAAGGACACCACCGTCGTTATCTTTGATCTAAGACTTGGACTTGGACCAGACTTGGATTGATTCGTTGAGATCATGAAGCTAAGCTATTTTTGAAAATTCCAAATATCTGTTTTCCATGGATACAATAATTATAGTATGTATGTACCGTGCTTTTAAATACTTGCCTGATTAGAGTAAGTAGGTTATTTTAAGCAAATTCTTTAGTAAGACCGGCGAAACTGGGCTACTTTTAAATTGTATTTCAAATTGTGACAGCTGTCACTGATACATAAACCAAAATTGGTTTTGATTATATCATTACAACATGTTAGAATTACAACACAAAACATTTATTACCGATAGTTACTTTAGAATTGGTCGGAAATTAGATAATGGAGAATGGGTTTTTTTTTCCATTAAACAGTGCATGCAGGATTTTCGGTACAGTTTCCCAATCTGGCAGTTACATACGCACAGCTTTCTAAGTCATGTTCATGCTTGTATGCACCCTTAGTATTATTATTGAACTTATTTTAAACTTATAATAAATATTTTTCTGCACACATTTTGGTGACATACAAACTATCAACGTGATTAGTGCGTGCCTGCACTGTGATCAAGGAATAAAAAAAAGGATGGCCTCCTCTAACCAGGAAAGTATTTGAAAGCATGATATACAAGAAACGAAACACCAAAGAAACATCTGTGCTCTTACTTTAACTATCGGCGAATTTCGCAGTATAGGTAGGTAACACCCACTATTCTACAAAGGTGACAATAAATTTAGACCCCAGTTAAAAGCAAGCCTTAAAATCGAATGCGTGTTCTACATCGTTACAGGCGCTAATTTGAAAGAACTATGAAATTTATGGCGAAAATTGTATTCCATGTCGATTGGATGGTTTTAACAGCAAGCGTTAAATTAAATGTCAGAACATTTCTTAAAACGACACAACCTTCTTGTTGCCTTGCTAATCGATTAGGTACCTTAATTTTATTAATGATTTGAAAATTTCGATTTTCCTGAATTATTGTTATAGTTTTAACAGTACTTTTACACTGAGAAATTTTTTGGTGAAATTAAATATAAATATATTAACTTCAAATATATTCCATTTTTAAATAGGAGGCAAAAGCAAAATGTATTTAGATCAAATATTATTTTTGTTAGAAAATATGATTCAAATTTCTTATTTTTAAAATTACTATCAGATTATTTTAAAGTGAAATTAAATAATTTGTTAAGTCTGAAACACCTGATTTAGAGTTGCAGCAAATACCAAATCAATTTGGTAATGACTTTTATTTATTTTAAATACACTTATATATTGTTTGTTAAATTAATTCATGTCATACATATGAATTTAATAATAATTTTTATTTATTCAGGATAAGCCTCATATCAATTTCGTCATAGCACATGTGAACTATTTATTATGCTAGCATAGAAGCTAGCAGAATAGATAGCATAATATAGTACAGAAATTTGAACAACAAAATGCGGAAGAAGTTACCATTAGAGGCAATTATTGAATTTAATATTATTATTTGTTTAACTACTGCTTTCTTTTTCCTCTCATTGATTTGATGATCTGAAGATCTATTCTATTGTTAGTATTTACTAACGTTTTAGTAATGATATTTTAATAATATTTTGGAATGTGGTGTCCAGTAGGCAATTTATTTTTATAACCATAAATTTAATAGAAAATGAAATATAATACCGCAATATGACATAGAAAGTTGTTTTATACTTCTGTTCCAGATGGTTTCAATAGGTTTCGACCAAATCTAATTGGAATGGCGTAAAAAGGCTGGGTAAAGAAAAAAGAGCAGCTACTACTAAAAAAAATATTAATAACATTTCACAAATTGTTTATTACCATTTTTTAAAACAACGTTGACAAGTTTTTTTCTGTGACAAATACATTTCCTTTTTTTAAGTGTCTCATAATAAGTTGTTGCTTTTCTCAAGAGAAATTTGGTGGAAATTACTTTATAGTAATTTAGTCGCATTTAGCAGGGCACAGGGACTTTTCGTTTCGAGTTTTATGTATGTATCTCATGCGAAATTTCTGAGAGCACCAAATGATTTGTTTCAATAATGTCGTACATCATTCCACGGAAAACAGTTGTATTGAGCTATCACAATTACTGTTAGTCTCGTTATTTTCAACGTCATCTAAAAATACAGCATACATTAATATTATTAATAATTTTTTAAAAAACTTCTCGGGAAGCGGCATTTATTTATTATTTCATATTACTTATACAAAAATGTTTCGATGCTTTTACCACATCTTTTTCAATTTGTCTCCGTGCTGCAACAGGCGATTTTACATGTAAATATGTAAAGAACGTACACAATGATAAAACGATAAATGGACAAACTAACAAATTTACAAAATAAAACAAACATTAAACAAACAACAGAAAAAATGACCACCACCTTGGGGGAAAAACTTACTTGGTAAATTCCAATAGTATGTTCACAATAGTAACATAAAGTTAATTATTTTTAAATTTACATCTCTTTTTTATATTTTTACTTTAAGTTTTGAGATTTTCAAATTTTATCGTCTATATGTTACATGTTATGTATATCGTTTAAAGTGTTATTTTAGTAAAGATTAAATGCTTCAATGTCATATGTTTGTGTATGTTTTTGTTTTTTTGTTTGTAGTACGGTTATTTGTGTTTTTATATTCCACTTATTTGACTATATATAGGTGTACTATTTAATGTAATGGTTATTTTTGATAATTTTCAATAATGGTGTAATATAAACTTGGTAAATTTAATATATCTGCTTTATCATTACATGCATTTTTATTGTTTTTAATATGTATTGACTCTAGTATTTCTCTTGTTCTTTTATGTTTCTCTTTATCCAAAATTTCTGTTTTCAAAATCTAAATTATGACATTTAGATGTGTGCATGTTTTCTTAAAGCTGTGATGTTTTTTGAATATTTATGACTTTTTAGTCTTTCTTCCGAGAGATAGAAAGATGTACCGAACCGGGTAAAAGCGTCGCTATCTTCTCTGACAGTCAGTCCACACTTAAAGCGATTAGCTCTCAAGCGTGGACTCTAAGCTGATTTGGGATTGTGGTAAGCGCCCTAAATGAGGTGGGCACCCACAGGAAGTAACCCTAGCCTGGGTCCTAGCCACTCGGGCGTGAGAGGAAATGAGGCGGCGGACGAGCTAGCCAGGCGAGGTTCGTCAAGGCCATTCGTTGGAGCCGACCCCTCTTTCGGCACTACCAAATCGCAATTAAAAAATCATCAATGAATGAAATATACAATCAGTCCAGAGAGTGGTGGCAAAATCACGGGACAATGGCAGGCAAAAGAGTTCCTAAAGGAGCAGAGGCCTGAATTCACGAGAGATCTACTGAATGAAGACAGGAGACTGTAAAATGATTGTAGGTCTGCTGACTGGTCACTGTAGACTGAATAGGCATATGTATAACATAGGCCTGGCAGATGATGCAACCTGCAGATACTGCCAAGAGGAAAAGAAACACCAGTTCAATGTGGCTGTGCCAATGTGAAGGCTGGCGAGGACAAAGGTTTCTAGTAATGGGGGAGGAGAACCCACAGCTAGTAGCTACTTAAGAAGCCGCTCTTAAAGATGATAGGCCTAATTAAGAGGGCAAAATTAGAGAGCGTCCTCTAGGAAAAAAGGGGATCACAATAGATCTGAAAAGGTCGCGGTGAAACAGGTCGATAGGCCACCCCAATCCTAATCTAATCTAATTTAGTCTTTCTTCCAGATATTGTGACAAAAGTGCACTACCCGGTTCCGAGTTACCCGGGTATCGAGCTTTACCCGAAATCGAGCTTTACCCGAAAGCGGGTATTATCCGACATCGTGCTTGCCCCGAAACCAGATATTACCCTAAGTCGAGCTTTACCCGAGCCGGGTATTACTCGAAACCGGGTATTATTCGAAATCGAGTTTTACCCGAAACCGAGTGTTACCCAAAATTGAGCCTTAACCGGTTACCCGAAACCGGGTAGTCTGTAGCAAAAAATTTCGGGTACCCGGTTTCGAGTAACAGCCCTACTAATAACTATGGTACATCCACATCCATAATTGCTTGTATAATGAATACAAATAATAAGGAAACACACAAATATGATACATGCAGGTATACCGTACGCGCTATTCTAAATACGAACGCCCGAATATTTCGAAGCGCGCCGCTCTTATGCTGACTGAAACGACGATACGAAATGTACCGATGTAGTCTGCTTTGGGAAACGTAACGTATTCATTCAGGATGAGCGTATTTACAAAATTTACGTAGTGGCTACCTATCTAGTTAGAAATAAAAAATAATAGCATGTCCAACATTCGAAATAGTCACTAATAAATTATTTGTCTTTTGTTTCTTCAAGTAATATTTGAATACCTACTTCTGCCCCTGATATTTTCAGTAAACGTCAGCACAATAATTGGTGTTTGTTTGAAATTGTTTTTTAATGAAAAGCAAAAGGATTTCGAAAATGGAAATTAAAATAAGTTTCAAGTAATGAAAATATCCGGCTAAATTATAATTAGAACCTATAAAATAAGTGAAAGCGAAAAATAGAGAAAACAATATCAGCCCCAGCCAAACAAGTGCTTAAATAAAAATGTACAATCAATACACGACATAACTAATTATAGCAGAAATACACCAATAAGTAGATAAATAATGGCATGAATACGTCCGCCTAACGGTAACCCATCTGCCTACCTGTGCAGCTCCTATTTGACTGCTGCTTATTCACCTACTCGAGCGATAGATATTACGTCCCCACTCCAGATTTTTGCAATGCCGGTAATTCACGATGTACCTAGTGTTTGGGGTTAATCTGGTTTTAGCTGTAGGTGACCCAATGCAGAATGGCCAGCGACGCAGTAGCATTTGTGTAAAGTGGGGGTAGATAGTACAAGCGCGCTCATTTGATTTGAAACGCCTGAAATTATGCCGCCGAATGCTTTCAGCCCTAAGCGCAAATACCCCTCTCTTTCGCACAGCTACCTGCACTCTTTCCTCGAATGCGCATCTCAGAGGCCATTCTATGTTGGGTGACCTATAATATGATCCTACTAAACACTAACCACTTTCAGGCACAAAGTAACTCGTATGTGCGTAGCTTACTCTAAATTAAATAAACAACCACGCATAGAAATACCTTGGACAATTATTAAGTATTAGGAAAATTGTTTGTAAAAATGCTGATGTAAATTATATACGACTATTGTTGTTATAGGACTCATACAAATCAAATAGGTCACTTTACACAGACAACTTAATCCTGAATTTGAAATAGTTACTGACCAAAATTTACCATCTATTGATGATATTATGATTATACAACATTGTTCGAACAAAACTTGATTTTAGGGATGTCTTTCTAAAAACAACATAGACTATAAACATAATTCCAAGCAAACTCAATGTCATATTTGACAATTTGACGCATTATCTGACAGCGGAGGCACAGATTGTACAATAGCTGAACGTCAAACCGCTAATTAATTTTCTATTGGCCCAAAACAGAATCTCTATTTTGTTTATTGGGCGGAACAGTTGTGACATTGGATTAAAATTTTTAAAAAATATACATTTTCAAATTTCTTTTCCTTTAAAAATATTAATCTCACAAACAAAAAACCTGTAAATCCGTAGTAATTTGGAAACTTGTCTTTCGAATAAAAAAAAGTTGGTTCCCGACCCTATTACTATCTATCGCTGTAATAATACCACAGAATATAACGTCTCGGATATAAAGCAATGCAATATTCCAAATTAATTTTCCAAGTTTCTTGATCAGTGTGTGACTTTTCGAAGCTCCAACTGAATTTTTCATGAATTTTCGTCAGTGTAAACCTAAACGAAAACTAACTGTAAAATCTAACTTTAACCTGGGAGAGAAAATGAATAACAAATTTGAAATTTGCGCCCTAGGTAGCCTTAGAAAAAAAATACAAAAAGCTGGATATTTTTTTAAGGAACATTTTCTAGTACCGCGTTATTATTGATAAATTGACATTTAAGCACCTGCTAGAACGAGAAAGTATCCATGTAATGATATAACCGTTTCTCAGATTTCCGGAATCCGGAATACATATAGGGGAAGACATGCAATCGATTTATGATTTCTCTAAATGTCATCCGCATACCTGCACGTTCCTATATAATTCATGGAATCTCAATTTTATCCAAATAAGTGCTTTTTCGATGGATACTCTGCAGATTGTATATATGTACGTAATGAATATAAACAAACAACGGTGACCGTCAAATTTGTCGGATAGATTTGAACGCGAAATGACGTAGAGCAGCGCGCAAATCGCAAACGAGGTCGCTGTTAAAAGGAGCAGGCATCTAGTAAGCGTTGCGTTTCGCAAACATAATATTAGCGGCACCTTCGCAATATCCTAACTTTTAAATCCACGAGCTCGTGAAATTCCCGATAGTATTTCGTTTTTCCGATTACGACATCTTCGTAGCGTCTCAAAGTGGTGTTCAACTGCTGTTGCAACTTAGTTTGTTTGTTGATAGTGTTCGAATTGAGTTTTCCCATATTTCCCAGGTAAGTTCGTGCATGCGGCATGTGTGTGAGCCGATCGCGTACTATTTTTATTGAATAGAATTTTATTTAGTAGTGACCTAAGTGTTAATAAATTTAACCTACTGTTTAAGGTCACGTGCTGAATATGCGCAATTGACAAACATCCGGATGTTTTGAAATTATTGCAACTTACGTTCTCCAACTCATCTTTATTTTTGATAAAGGAAATCAGAAAAACTAGAAAACATTGAAAATGCTGTTCGCTTTAAACATCTTTCAAATTTTGGAAATAAAAACATACATTTCAGTGAAAAAAGAAAAGTGAAAAACAAGGAAAATATAAAGAACTGTATAGTATTAAACAAATACCACGACAATTAAGTTCTAGGAAAATATATAGTTAAATGTAGAATATTTTAGAATAAGATTTAGTTTTATCAAATCCACTGTGCTTCGATTCTTTAGACTGCAGGTCTACATAATATGTTAATGCTAAACAAAAATATAAGAGGAATCGATAACAATTAAATCCATAAAATAGGCGAAATGCAAATTATTGCTAAGCATCAATTAGTGGCACCACAAATAATTCTATTGTTTAATATACAACTGATTATTAATTTTACTATGCTCGTTACATCAACTAATATAAGGAATAACCACGACAAATAAGACACAACATGCTGTTATCCACGATCTCTGAATTAACAAGATGTTTACAGTATTTCGCAAGCGCGTTAAGACACTTTGAATCATCTCTTTTTTTATGACTGCAGACTCTTAATTTTAGATTGTGTTTAATATATCATTTGCTTCATGTTTCAGTATTTTTTTTTTTGCTTTCATGACTCTGTACATATAGACAATGTAAATTTTGATTTCTCCGCATCCGTTTTATTCCATACGTTATTCCTCTACTTTTGGTTTTGCGGATTGCTTATATGAAATTAATATCCAACTTAACACCTATACATTTATTGACGTTTCGCTCAAAAATATTAAAACTACAAAACAATCATTATTAAACATATTTTAAACTGTACCGACTGACAGATGAAAATAAAACTTAATAAACCATGGCACATAAATTTAAAGAAAAGCTTTATAACCTATTCTAATAAATTTCATTTAAAATCTCAATATTTTGAATATTTTTTTTTTGTTTGGATTGTTAATTTCCAATGAAAAATGATAAATCCACCTTCAAGGATATAATTTTTTTAAAAAAAATCTTTCTTTCACCTAATTTAATATTATTAAGCTAATTACCAATTGTTTTGTAGTTTTAATATTTCTGAAAAGTTGCTATTAACACCAACGGACGTCAATAAATGTATCTATATCTACTAAGTTAGAATATTAAATAATTTCATTTCAAAAATTTGCAAAACCAAGAATAAAGGAATAACATACAGTTAGCATATGATTTTCCGTGGCTAAGTCAAAAAAATAATAGTATTTTTTTAAAAAATATGAGAAAGTGCTGAAAAGAGAATTGAATTAAGAACCTGCTGGCTACACAACGGAATGAAATCCTGGCAAAACTAAATCACTGAGTTTATGCTCACACGCTTATGAAAATTTATATATTTTTCGTGTTGACTTAACAAATTAAAGTCGAGTAGCTTAAGAGAGCCCTAAAGTGTATAATCTACAGACAATTTTACACATTACTACATGTAATTTTTTCGTCGATTGTTTAAGTGTCAATGTGTATTTCTCTACTAAAATGCGCAATTTTTTTATTAGTAAAATATGGGAAATTCTTTTTGTGGGAATAGGTTCAACTTGTCCAACAACCTTACATTATTATTATTTTGACATACGTGAAATTACCATTAATATAGCGGTAAATTTAAGAAGTATGCTATGAATTGCCGGAAAGAAAGGTTAGATGACATGATTTAGTTTATTTTATCAATTATTTTAATTTCTTCCATTCCCAATAGCTCATATTTAACTATTTAATCTTTTTCTTAGTTTCTTTAATTACTTCATCAATCGCCAAGTGCAAATAATAGTGGGCTTTGTGTTTTACACCTATTTCTGTTGTGAATTTTTCGGATTCTTCTCTAGATCTATAAAGCAAACATGTAATTTTTTGTTCTAAGTAATAAGTTATAGTTCTTCTTTTCAATTTATTGGATCTCATTTGCATTTCCGACATATGTCTCTGTCTTCTCCTTTGTTTGATAGTCAGCTTTAGTTATTTTTTGAAAACATTTTCTCCATTTTATTTAATAAAATTATTTGATTATAACCTGTAATTTGATACTTAATATTAGACCAGAGCTTGCAGAGTTGATTGTTGTCTCCTAAGATGTATTTGTGGATTTCTAATATTGTAATTGTGTTCACTATGACGTACACAACGTTAATAATATTAGCAACGCATCTTGTGAACGTAATTATTCCAATATTGGATCAATTTCTGTTTGCCCAGAAATTAATTTCCTGTTTAGCTACCATAGATGCTATGCTCGATGGCGGGTTCAGGTCTGTGAAATTGCTCTGCGGGATCCTTTTTCACAAGGGTGTCTGCTTACGAATTTCCTCGAATAAGTAAAAGCAGGTGTCCAGATTAGGGATAAATTATTAGTCGCCACCAATATATTCAAAGTGTTTCCACAATTTCTCTAGATTAGCTTCGAGTTGCATTTGCGCACCTCTAGTGCTTTCAATATTGATTGACTGTCATCGAAAATTTTTATTGATTTGTTTGATGTGTTTATAAAAATTTCTCCAGCACACGCTTCAGAAACATAGATTCGGTTTCAGCTTGAAATATTGTAAGATATATATTTTCTAACTCTAGGACTCCAACAAAAAAACGTCTGTCCTCACACGCTGCTCTGTCTCCGAACTGTCCGTAAACCAGCAACTGCCTTCCTGGCAGTGTTTTGTCCTCGTATTTCCATTCCTCTCTATTTGCAAAAGAGATAGTTAAGTATGCATCGATCCTTGCTCGAGTACACATCATGTCTAATGGTATTCCCAGCATGCCGTCATAAATAACCATTTCAGCAGCTTGTTGGTCGTACAAACTAAAGTATGGTCCGTTTCATTCGCTGTATCCCAAAGCGAACTATAATTAATCTGTGTACCCTTTCCACAACAATGTGTTGGTAAATACAAAAGAGGTTCTAATTTCAATGACGAGAAATAAGACATTGCTCCTGTGATTGAAATCCTTTGTATGGATGTAAGTCTTGCTGTAGCTCTGCTGTAGCTTCAGCGACCAAGCGATATGTTATAGCCTAAATGGGCATCTGTTATAGTTGGACGTACTACCGTCACATAAAGCGAGTGGACTAGCCACTGGAGATAATCCCAAGATTTCTCTTCGCGGAGAAAAACCCGAACAGAAGAACACCTTACAGTAAATTGGAGTAAAATTCTTCGCAATGCACTTGTTTTAGGATATGTGGATCAATGATATTCTCTACTGGTCTAAGTTTAAGGTATCTAAATATTAAGGAGAGGCAATTTAAGGAAAGGGTAAACGTCAATCCTAAAAGAATTTCAGACTTAACTGACAATATCTCTCTATTACCGACATTCTGTTCCACTGTTTTTTTTTTTGCCGCGAAAAATGCCTTTTTTTAAGCTTAAGGATAGTTTGTTGGCACAGAAGAACATATTATATTTCTCTAACATGACGTTCGTAACCGTCTGGATACCAACTTCACCCTTACAAATTATTATTTTAAATCATTATCATAACACACCATGATAAAGTCACACAGGAATTCAACAATATCCTTCAAAAAGAAAGAAAATAATCAAGGGCCTACCACAGACCCTGTAGTGTTGATATGGGTATATCAATAGTAGCGAGAATGAAGTAGCTCTATACTTCCGATATGGAGGTTACAGTTAGGAGCGCCAAAGCAAAGCACATTATTAAATTATAATATTACAATTTTTTATCATTTAGTTTTTTTACTTATTAAGAATAAAGTCGCTTTTAGTGCGCTGTTGTGTACTAGAATAATTAGGCTTTAACGATAAATAAATTTGTATACGATGAAGGTTACGCATATTAGGCTAAAAAATTGACATTCAAAACGAATGAAAAATTATAATTGTACTTCTTTATTGCATATTTAAATTTACAATTATGCCATGCATTTAGATAGAAAGTGTTTGTAACAATAATACATTTTCAGAAAACAGTGGAGTAGAATTATAAAGAAAGTATAACAGGTACTCATGAACTATATTCATTATATTTACTATATGCATAATTCATATACTAATAATTATGCTTCGTAATTGCGCAGTAATGGAAGTTGTATAAAAGTGAAGAAAGCACCAGATATTGCTTATACTACGAACAACTCATAATGCAGGTTTTTAAAAATGCTTTACATGAAGGTAATTTGCGTATTTTTGTTATCAAAACTTTTAAACTATATCGACTTGTGCATGACAGCGACTTTATTATTGATATACAAAATATAAAACATATAGAAAGTGGAACGCGGTGCGCTTTATTTACTTTTTTTCAAAAATAATTTGGATTATTCTTGAATCTTCGTAAAATTCCATATTACTAGTAAATAAAAAAAAAAACATACGTGTAGGTCCACATATCAGCTCTACATATCTTTAAGGTTTATGACTTGAGGAAATTCTATCATTCTACATCTTCAAATTTTTTCACAATTTTCCTCCACTGAGTTTACTTTATCTGCTTCAGTCTACTGTGATTGCATCTAACCATTTTTGCTTCTGTCCGTCCTCACTTCTGTACCCTCCTCCCTTGTCATTATTCTCAGTCACTAATATTGTCAATGTGCAGGAGTGTTAATAATTACGTTATTTACAAAAAGCTAAATAATTACAATTCTTCTGAAATCTCGTGCTCCACGTGAAGGTACATATTACACGCGGTTACCTATTTAAGTACTATATGGATTCCATAACAATTCGAATGTTTCTACTGTAACCAAATAATTTTCTTATGATTGTTAATAATTATAACAAAAATATAACAAATCGATCAGCTATCAATTATTATTATATTTGCGCCCCTGGAACTTGTCCAGGAGCAAAGGAAACTACGAAAAACTTTACTTTGGGAGTAGCAACCTGACCTGGTTACTGATAGCCCGCAAATTATTATTATCTTTCTGAGTTTGGAAGAGACAGCCTCTACGTCCTTTCAATTCCGATAGCTGTGAAGCCTCCAGATAGCTCATCGTCTGAAGTTGTCTCCTCTAACAGCAAAAGGATGGATCATCGTAATGAACTGAAAGCACACTAATAATACCTTAATTCTAATTGTTCTAATCAATGGTAATTAAACTAAAGATGTATATTTTAAATATTTATTTTTATACATCCTTACTATGCTAATATCAGTAATTTAACACCAATTCAGACCCACAAAAGAGTATGAAATATTCATTTATAAATACGTACTACCCGATTAACTATCTAAATATTATTCCGTAACCTATTTAATACTTTAGCAGCATTATTAAAAGAAATGTTACCATTTTACTGACGCATTATCCCTAATATCTGTTTCGCATCGCGGTCAGTTTAACTCGTTAGCTAATGCCCTAGCTTCCGTAGGTCACCACCACTTACAGCCCTAGTCCAAAAAAGTTTTATACCCCTTTCACGTAACATATCCCAAGTATGTAATAACAAATCGATCGGATTCTATCAATTCCCTAAAGCCACTAATACACATAAACTTTAAGTTATAATTCGCATGTTCCGTATAAATTTCCACTCGCACTTAATATAAGGTACTGCCTGATTTATTGCAACTAATTCTACCTGAAAACGATTTCAATGATCCTCTAATTTAAACTTTTGATTATATACCTATTTCAATAACTCTATTATAAATAACTAAAGCCGCCTCTATACTATTCTCACGCTTCGACCCATCTGTAAAAACCCTCTCCAAAAGTGTCTATAAATTCCTTATAAGCAATACTTTTTATTTCCACGGGATAACTTCGGTCCCAATCTACTCACTTCTCAATGGCCCGGTTCTAATCCAATTTCCGTTACCGTATTTAAACCCTCAGACCGTATTTTACTGGCGTACCAGAAATAACGCATGCCATGTCTTCCGAAATATGAATAACAATCATTGCGCCCATTATTTTCTTTGTTTCTGTAATTTCACACGTGCCCCTCGATATCGCCCCTACGTACAATAATTACCAGTTCTATAGCGCCCCCGTAAAAAGTGGATACTTTATACACAGGCGGTAACCTAGCTTTCGTTGATAACATACTGAATATGCGCTTTAAAAGTTCTCTCAAACGTAAATTGTTGTTAATAATAAATTACTGCAGGAACATATGTTTTTTTTTTAAACAGGATAAGCAGGATAAAAAAGACTGGTCTAACCCACAAATACCAATATTTTATCCAGACTATCGGTTTCACATTATAACGCATCATGAATCATCAGGTCTTAATGGTATTTAATACAAAGAATTGTCTAATAAAGAATAACATAGTCTAAATGTATTTAAAATTATTATTTCTAAAATTATTTATCATCTATCACGTTAAAATTTTAGAAATAATATTTTGAAATAAATTTCGATTATGTTCATTCTTTATTACATATTTTTTTTTTGTATTGATTATCATTTAGATCTGGCGATGCTTTGTAACGTGAAACCGGTAGCCTGAATAAAAAATCTTGGTATAATTGTGGATTAGACCCCCTTTTTTGTTATGTTTATCTTATTTAATAAGGATCCACGCTACGTCTATTCCGATGATGTATATATTTTTTCTCAATATTGCTTTAGTTAGGTTAAAAAGAATCTATCTTAAAAATTTTAATTACTTTCAGTGTTTTTTTACGCTTATCCCTTCATTTATTTAAATAATATAGGATTTACCCTGCAATAGGGAACTTATTGCTTTAGACAAATGATAATAATATAAATTTATTCCGACACTGCCGTACATACAAGAGAAGAAGTTATAATTGTATCTCATTTAAAAGAAATCGAACAAAATTCATGGTTACATTATTCCAGTATCGCAACCACAAAGCAAAGTTCAGTTTAATTGCTTTACAACTAAACCTTGAATAACAAAACAAATAACTATTCTGTAAAGAGATCAATGCCTAATTCGAGTTTTCGGTCATGAACAGCAAGACTAATTAAGACCTAAACACTCATCTGTACTGTTTATGCTACTTTTTATGTTATTTTCTTGAGTACAATATATAGCAACTTATTGGGAAAATTGCCAAGGTAATGTAATTAAAAAAATATCTTTTGTAGAAAAGTTTTAATTTCATCTCGCTATATACAGACTATATTAAAAAATGTTTTTGAAAAAGTTATTAAAGGTATTTAAGATTTTTGTGCCTTTTGTGTTATTAAAATTTATATATTATTATAAACTGTTATTTTTAGCTATACATACAATATACCTTTACTTATGGTAAATTAACCCTTGCTCAAAACCCTTTTAATTTATACTAAACATTTATGATACTTCATGCAGAATTTTGAAGATAATTAATGATTTTAAATAAATCTAACGAATTTTCCATTAATTTTCATGTTGGCTTATTGTTAGTATATAAAGTTTATAATATTGAATATGGCCTCGAATTAGTAAATGTATGTTACTATCAGAGAGGTAAATATAAAACTAATGACATATTTTTTGAAATAGAGCGAAATTTTATGATAATTAACAGAAATAATAATACCTATTTTTAACAGCACAGGCCATGACAATTATTTGACCAGCATAATAGTTAAAGTCAAAACTGTCAACAATTAAGTTTGTATATCATCCTTCTTACATCTCAGTGATTGTTTATTTATTTTATTATAGATTTACTTAGTTACTTAAATAGTATGTATTTTATTCATAAACCATTAAAATAAGGCTTAATGTTTGTCTTTTATTTATAATAAAAAACAAATGAACATTAAACCACAGCAAAATGCATCCTTAATTAAAAGTATTTACACGTAGCAATCATGCTTAATTATCAAAATTTATAGCAGATGTTCAAAAATATATTCTCTTTCTGTTAAGCATATTTCTATTCTCTTTTGCAAATTTTGAGGTAGTATTTTCAACAATTCTACGAAATGAATGGAAATACCCCCCCCCCCCCCCCATTCTATTCTTCCTATTTTCCTATGTGGATGGCTCTTTCTTATACACAAGTTTCTTTAGGTAGCCTCTCCCCTCCCCCGTCCCAAAAAAAAAGAAATCATGGAAAACGTGTTACATAAAACAAATTATTTTTTGATAACTTTGACTTTTAATTATTATTAATTAAATATAATGGTTGTTTGGTAGATTATGGTAAAAACATAAAAACATCGGATTAGCTTCTGCTAATCATAGACGAATGACATTAAAATTCTCTCTATTTTCAAAAAAACGTATTATTAGTTTTGTATTTTATGATCTGATACCGATGTATGCTTACTATTTCACGATTTCATTTAGTTACATCGCGTTTACATATTAAGCTGACTTGACAATTAATGGAAAATTCATTGGATTTACTTAAAAATAATTATCTACAATACCCCGCATGACTCGTCACAATTGTTTAGTATGAATTGAAAGGGCCTTGCGTAAGGGTTAATTTACCATAAGCAAAGATATAAGCTGCTATTTAAAAAAAAATCAAGTTAGGCTAAAGTTAAGCAAATGTTTAGAACTATAGTGGACACTTCTATATAATTATATTGATTTTAGTTTCATTGTTGTATAAAGCTAAATATGTGGGTATGATATTTAAAATATGAATACATAAAACAAATGTATACACAAACTACGCCGCCTTAATCGAAAGCTTGCAGCAGGGCTTAAGCGTAAATAACACCGTTGTTATTATAGAGACGTATAGTGTTTTATATAAACTGGTGTTATAAGTATGTGTTTTCCTACTTTTGGAACAGCCTGTATGGTCAAAAATATTTTTAGGTTATGCAGCATTGAATTTTATAACTTTTGTATAAAAGACTTTTTCCTAAAATCAAAAATAGAGCTGTAATCGAAGACCCAGTCTTTGATGGGACAGCTGTACATACGAACCTAACTGCTTCCAGTTTAAATGGTTTATGTGACAAGAAAAAAAATCAACGTTACACACATTACCATGATCTCGCTAGCATAACTGAGAATCGCCCACTAGATTTCCTTCGAATATTGTATTTGTCGATGACATCATAAAAGCAAGGTAATCTACTCGCTAAAAATGAAATTTTCAGATTTTTTTATTGTATAGGTACAATAAAAATACTATACAGATACAACAACCTAAAATTAAAAATATTGTTTGTTACTATTTTTTGATAAATCTAAATAAATAACATAATTGCAAATGATTATTGATTTATTTTTCACAATAGAAGAGGTTCAAGGTTGCCTGCTATTGTTTGAGTAACCAATTAAACATTTTTAATTTTCAATATGCATTTTCACCTGCATTAATAAATAATTTGCATTGAAGATGTAAAGCATATATACGTCCTCATCATCAGAAAAATGTTTTCTTTTTTCAAGAAATTAGGGAAATTTCATTAAAAAAAAACAGATTTTCAAGAATAAAATCAAATTGACTTTATTAACACTCTTAGTTAACTACTTGTTAAATAAAAATATTACATACACAGTTGAAAATATTATCGGTGTTGGCGTTAATTTTACGCTAGTCAAATATTTTAGTGCAGATTTTTACAAACTTTGCCAGACGAGTTGACTACGTGTGTTTAATAGAACAGAAATTACTAGAATTTTGTGTGAATTCTTTGTTCAGATGTGAGGATTTACTATTTTTCTAGACATTCAGAAACGTCAACCAATCAAAATTTTTCCCTCGGATAGAAATATAGAAACCCCACACCTAATCTAATACGGTATTGCATTATACGCACCACGCGCATTGCACGTGTATCTGTTTTTGGGTTTGTTTCTGAGTATTAACATATTCAAACAAACCACCAAACGTGTACTGACCTGCAAAGTGTAACCTTGTGTTATTAAACGTTAATTCCAGTGTGCATGCAAAATTTCAACATCTTAAAGATGTATTGGGGACATCTTACGTAATTAGTTCAGATTTGAGTCAAATAGCATAAACATTCACTTAATTTTACAATGATTCTCAAAAAATCATTTTAAAATTGGCAGGTTTAGTTGAAACCAAAACTTTTGAATGAGTGGTTCTGCAAATTTATAATTGAGAAAACGTCTTAAATAGAGAATATTATAGTACTAAGAAATAAAAGAGTGGTTAAAATCATATAAAATTCCGCATTTAATTAGCTTCAAGGACAGTACATATACCTAGATACATAGTAAACTGTTGCTGTTAATAGTTGTCGATTTGTCCACTTATACCTGAAAAAATATCCAGAAACAGGTAAGCTATAACCATATTAAAAAGAGGTCGTAGAAAACGGTGTTAAATCACCCAATAGACCACAGTCATTTAGTTAACCAGCTAGTAAATTTGTCTAGTCTAGATCAAATAAAATGTGTTTATAAATGTTTATAATTCCACATGTCAGTTGGACAAAATAACTCTTTAGCAATAGACAATACTTGACTATCTTTGCTCGTCAAATTTAAACTCGTATAGTTTTCGGCAAAATAACACGAAAAGAGTGTGGCCTTGGTCTGGTTTTGGTCTAACCAAGGTGCAATAAATCGGAATTAACGTTTGTTTCCACAAATTCCCTGCATGCACATATAAGAAATCCTAAAACCTTGGATGCAGAATCACAAATCTCTATCACGTGATTGTTGAAGGTCAGATACAAGTCAAAAGCACAGGAGTATGATTTATTTATATTCATAAGTTTTTTCCTTTTAAAGTATTTAATTAATTCACAAATGGATAAAACCGGGCATAGTGAACAACTTAGAAGTGAATATGCACATACGCTACACGACATATATAAAACTAGTCATGATCCACAAATCTTTATACTAGCATTATAAACAAAGGTAGGCAAAGTGTGTTGACCAAGCAAAAAAAAAACATTTTATGATAAGTAATATGATTTCAAATTCCCAAAGTAAAACAAAAACGTCCTGGATTATCGAAAGTAAACGAAGAAAAATTGCTAGAGTTTAACAGTTCTGAATAGATCAGGAAATATGGCAAGGGACCCAACTACCATCTCAGAAATATTTAAAGAACAATTTAAAATAATAAAATATTTGAATATTCACAGTGACTTGGTTGTACCCAGTGCCATGAATTACAACCTATTTCTTTTACCAATAAATTGTTTTGAAATAGAGCGGATAATCAAAGACGTATCCAAGAAACAATCTGCTGGTTACGATGATGTACCTAGCTTTTTATTAGATCTTGTTTGCAACAATTTAGTGCAGCCGCTAACATATTTAATAAACCTGTCTTTGAGTGAGGGCGCGTATCTAAGTCGACTAAAACTTAACAAAATCATTATACGCCAATATCCTTGTCATCAGCATTTTTGAAAGTGTTTGAAAAGATTATCAACAGAAGGTTAACTGATTACTTAAGGAAATAATAACTTAATCTCGCCTTTACAGTTCGGTTTTATTGGTAGAAAGAATACATCCTGTGCGATAGAGCATAAGCTAAAAAGTGTTCATGAGGGTTTGGATAGGAGGAGTCTTTTTGACCCGCCGAAAGCCTTCGATATAGTAAATCATTCTATACCACTAGAAAAATAAAATCTGTTGGGATCTATGGTGTTGCTTATAACCTATTTCATTCGTTTTTAGATAATGGAACAGCAGTAGTAAATATTAAAGAGAAAGATAGCAAGCGCAGAGTCACCACTCTTCTGTAATAAATTTAGATTATGCCATTCTTACGGTCAACCAACTCTCTTAATTATATATGTTAACGATTTAGGGCAAACGCTATCTAACTGTACGTTGGCACACGTCAAAGTCATCTTCAGCTGAAAACGCTTCACCTTCAGCCGCAAAACTAGTGTATGATATGAATGACTGGTGTAGCGATAACGATCTGGTATTGAACGGTGACAAGACATGCATTTTGACGTTCTCGCTAGCAGTCAAAGGGGGCGGGTGTAGTTTGTATGTGCCTTATGATGGGTATGTTGCATAACCGTCGTCAGCTTGTTGAGGTGCTGATGCTGATATATGGATATTCATTACATCAATGCTTTATTTTCTTGTGTAGCAATATATCTAAGACATCAATACTAGTTTCCATCTGGTGACCATTCATGTTTATCAACACTTTTGATTTTCCTTAGATTTGCGAGTTCACATAAAAAAATATTATCAGACCAGAAATTGGTGTCACAAGTCACAGTTAATGAGCTACAACATTAATGCACGAATGAAATACAAACAATAAGAAAAAATCAGAATATCCCGGGTTCATTACATAATGATTACTTGTTCTGTTTGTTCTGTCATCTCAATTATAGTTTAGACAAAAAAAGAAGTTTTGGAAAAACTATTTCGCAAACTTCAGAAGAAGCAAATATTGAACCACCGGCGCACAGTGGTCAATAAGAGGAAAAAAACCTACAATTTTTTATTTTCTGCAAACAGCTTTTTATTGTCACTACACCTTCCTTAATAGCTAGGTAGTATATTTATAACAAAAGAATATAAAATTTCGCAATGCAAGATGTATAAATGAGGTAACAGTGCTGTTGATTGACCGGTCTAATTTTTGCCATGACATTAATAATGGCTTTATTTCTTTATTTACTGTATAAATCTTGCAAAGTTTTATATTTATGCTTATACTCGTTGTAGTTACATTAGATGTTGTCGTTTCGCCCTTCAATGTAATTAACAAGTAGATCGTAAAAAATTAAATTTAAAAATTTCAATAATCCACAACTTTTGAGCGCCATCGACCGCCGTGTTGGGAACGGTTTTATTATGTTTATTAGGCTTCTAATTAAAGTTTAATTCCATTTTCACGTGCGGAAACCTGCGGAGAGCGTTTTTATTTACGTTTCTTTACTAGATAAACATCAATGAGTGATATCGATAAAATGCGTGCAATATGTAATGTACTGTCGATGTTTTCATTGTTTATGCTGAATTAGTTGTAACACCCGTAATTTTTGGATATTTAATAAATATATTCTCCATCAATATCTACGATCATCTAGGAACCTAAAGACACTATTTTTATGTTCCAATTTTTTTATGGTTTACTTATATCAGAAAAAGGCTCCAATCGCCCATCCAGACGAAACAAAAACGGAAACTTTGGAAAATTTCTGTGTGTACTGCGATAATAGTTTGCCTTTACCTCTCAAACCAAAAAAACACGTAGTATATTTATTAAATTTACAATTAGTGTTTTTAAAAGTTCTCACCGGGAACTAGTGAACATTTTATTGGAATGTGACTGTAATATTAATAAATGTTTAGAATGCATTTCTACCTTTCATCTTTACCTAACACCGGACAACATAGATCACATTCGAAACGATTTGACTAAAACATTCATACCACACTTCAATAAAAAGTGGCAGAAAGCTGACCGAAATAAAAAAGGTTTCTTCAGTAATAATGAAGACTGGCTTGAAAAATTCTATTCCATTTCTTGTTTGGATTCAGAGAAAAGTCATCAATGTTCATCGACATTACATTCGAAAAGAGGTGGTCGTCCTGAAAAGTCGTTCGAGGACACCTACGAGAGAGTCAAACGGTATAAAATAAATCAATTAAATGAAGAATATTCCGAAGAGCTAATTACATCACCAGCAAAAAAAAGTACAGGAGTCTGACACAAAACCAGTCCGACTTAGTTCTATGAAAGCTTTGGCTTTGATATTGGATGCTTCACTAAGTAAACACCAGTACGAAGTATTATAGAAATTATCAAAAGAAATTAGATGTGATATTTTTCCACCTTTCTACCAAATACTTGAGGAAAAACGAGAACGTTACCCAAATGACTTGGAAGTTACGAAGATTTATGGTAAGGTTAGTCTACAAGCGTTGCTTGACAATACTGTATCAAGTATTTTATTGACAAAAGCCGAACCTGAAATAACCACTATGGAAGGGCTCACACTTATCACAAAATGGGGATGCGATTGTTTTTTAGGCCATAGTGAATATAAACAAAAATTTACTGACAAAAACATTTCTGATTCGAATATGTTCTTAACATCATTTGTGCCCTTGCATTTGTCAAATAAAAATAATGGCAGGTTTACTGGATCAATCCAACACCATCTTCACAAGATTTTGTCAACCACTTAAGTTCAAGTTTATAAAGGAAACAGCCGAGACAATAAAAGCTGAAGTTGTAAGAGTAGAAGATTGAGTAACATATCTAATTGTATTGTATTCATAATAAACACGTAAGTTAATTAATTTTAACTAATAATTAGCTTTTGTTACTCGTTATTTGCTTAGTATTACATTTATATTTATTTTAACTTTCTATTTTAACTAACGAAATTTTTTCTCAAAAATTTTCGGATCAAACATAGCAAAATTATTCATATCTGTAAGTATAGAAACCGCTTGGATCTAAAAATGCAATATAATCTACAGATGTCCTTTAAAAAATTATCGATGACGTCATATGGTCGCAATGATAACAGATAGGATCATTTTAACGATGCCAAAAATAAGTATTTTTAAAACTCTAAGTTACATGTTTCAGCGATTCTCAATATAATTACAAGTAAAGGAATTACGAATTTTATGCATTACTTTATAATCACTCTGTATATGAAAACACATTGAAAAAATTGTTAAGATGAATAGCTACACCTTAGAAACCAGTATGAAACATAAACTATCGAGATTTACCATAATTTTTAATGGCAAGTAGTTTTTTCCGCTTTTCTCCAATTCTGGACCAGTGTGCGGCGTGTTTCGAAATGTTTGCAGATACTCAAACAATTATTGAAGTTTCGTTTTAGTCTGTATATTTCATTAACGCTGCTTGTGAATGTTAGTCAAATACGATAAAAGCTAATTAGCTACGCATACTTGTAATTTGTGATAATATCATGAATATAAATGCTTATTAAACCATCATTTAATTTAGTACAGCATAACCACATAAATATTTATGCGACTGTATCTTTTTTATATTCTCTTCACATTGTTTCTTCATAATGGCTAACTTCCATATTAAATATTGGCACATGTTGCGTTCTAAATGCGTCCGTATATCATTGTAAACATGTTTAGTTTCACATAGAGGATTTCTGAGCTAATTCGCACATAAGATCAAAAAAAAATTATTTGATATATTTTGCATATACTGGTAAGTATCTAATTCTAAGGTTATCATCAAAATACCAACTAATGGAAAGATAAGAACCAATTTATGTTTGTTCAGTTTTCAAACAATAATTCATAAAAGTGTTCATCGAAATTAATATTATTGATGACCATGAATTACTAGTCTGGAGTATAAGTAGGTATCTAAAGTTACATAACAAACCACAATATAGATGAGGTTCAATAAAATTAATAGCAATATAGTGTACTCACGGACAAAAATATTGCATATTTTATTGACGACTTTTCTATAAATCCTTTATACATTATTAATAATCCAATACAAAAAGCCAAGACGCTGCGGTGTTTCCGGAGACTCTATGTCAAATGTTTCCACATCAAAAAAAAGAATAATAATCAAATAAACATGGTAACAACACAACAGTTTTCCTCCTCTCGCCGAACAATAGCTTACATCCACCGAGGCACATGCTGCATAAGAGATCTTTTATGGTTTCTTACTGAATTCTGTTCTTCCTGTGCAGAAATTCTTAATTCTCTAATTGATTTTGGAACTCGATGTCATTGACGTATATTCAGAATAGGCAACAGATACTCTATGCAATTTGCATCAAGGTTATTTGCTGGCAACTCAAGGCGCGCCCTTGACATCCGGAAGACACACGATTACTGTTGTTACGGCATGGGCTTGTACATCTTTCATGACCTTAGCTTTGTTGTTAGTCTTTTGTATTCTCCAGTTCCAATACCATTATGTCGTCCAAAACTCTGTCAATGCCTGTTGCTTGCAGGGATGAGAAATGAGTAGCAACCTTGTTAAAAAAAGAAAACTAGTTTCATCTGGCCCAGATGAATAACAATCTGTTAAAGGTCCTCATCTTAGACTTCCAGATATCCCAATCAAGCAGAAAGCAGAAACCAAACCGCAAAGGCAAGGAAAAAGAAAAGTGTAAGCCACCACTAAGGATAAAAAAAGGGTATCGGGGGTTAAAAAGACTTGGCGAAGACTCTAAATACCACCGTAAACTGCAAACAAACCTGATGAAAATGTCAGCGAGACAGCGTTAGAATCACAGATGGCGATAATAAAAAAGCGTCACCTGGAAGAAGCAATGAATCAAGAGCAGATGGATCCGATTCAAAAACGACTCATAATGGCGATGTACGATTGCTGTGAGTGGGAGCATTAATTTCAGGCAATTCGTGAAGAAATTTTTTATCGAAATTATAAATGACCTTCTAGAGCCGGAAGCTTTGAAACGGCACGGATTTAACTACTGTTGAATCCAAGGACCTTCCAAAGCGGCCAAGGATACTAGTCTTGAACCCAGGTCAGCAAGAACCAGTAAGGGTAACGTGAGGAGACTGGAGCAAAGAGGCTGCATTGTTTTTGGAGATTCTATGTCAGACGGTTCCCACCAAGCTAAAAAAGAAAATCATTATGTCGTCTTGCTATATGTTATAAAAAACAGTCGCCAATAAATAGTTATAAATTAGTGTATCTAAAATATGCTGATTTGCAAAACTTTGTATTTTATCGGTTCTTTGTTTATAAAAACCACATCTAAAAGTTAATAAGAACTGACTATGATCTCGGTAATATTTTTGTATGTAAGTGTATATCCAAATTTTGCTGGTTAGTATTTACGTTAACAAGATACATAAACAATATCGAGTATATAAAAATTAAATTTACTGAAACGGACCCCGTTTCAGTAAATTTAATTGCCTCTTGATTTGCCTCGGCAAGGTCGACCTCCAGTGAACGAAGCAACCAGATTAGATGTCTTATTTAAAGCGGAAGAAAATTCTCACCATTCTACAAGGCAGCTAGCCCAAAATAACAACGTAGACCACTCTTTTGTCGTGAAGTTGTTCAAGAAAGAAAAATATCATCTTTACAAAGTTCAATTGATTCCCGAATTAAACGAGAATGATCCAGAGTACCGCTTGTAATTTTGAATTGATGTTACGCTGCGATGAAGAACCCAATTCTTTAAATAATATCCTCTTTTCTAACGAAACCACTTTTTGCCTGAATGGGACCGTACATCGTCACAATTGCAAATATTGGTCAACAGAGTATATAACAGTATTTAAATCATCACTGGACTCTAGAGTCTCACAGTCAGCACCAAGAGGAATTAAATGTTTGGATTGGAGTAATCGGACGGCGTTTAATAGGGCCTTACTTTTTTGAAGGAAACATTACAGCAGCACGTTATTCGGACTTTTTGCGATTTGATTTAATACCAACTTTAACGGCAATGTTTCCAAACGATCATGAAGCAGATCTGTCCCATCAGGATATTTGGTTTCAACAAGATGGGCCGCCTTCTCACTTTTAAATCAACGTCAATATCTTAACACCACATTTTGTGGAAGGTGGATAGAACTTCGAGGAGCAATTCAGTGGCGACCGCGTTCCCCATATTTGACTCCCTAGGCTTTTTCTTTTTCTGTGAGGTTATATAAAATCAGAAGTTTATTTTAATAAGCCAAATAATTTAGACGGCCCACGAATTTCGCGCTGAAGGAGATTACTTCTGAAGTCCTTGAGCGAAGTGTAGAAAGTATTTATACTGCTATCAGTCAGTGCCAAATGGTTAACAGAGAGCAATTCGAACATTTGCTCTAAATTTTGTTTGTTTTAGGAGGTTTGTTTAATTTAGATTTTATTCCATTAAAGTTACATTTCTATTTCTTACGTTAAGTATGTTCTTTTCTAAAAAAAAGAAAACAGTTATCTAAGGTACCATTTTCTTATACCATCATTTAAGTAGTCGAATAAAACACAGCAAAAAATTATATTGTCATTAAAAAAAAAACAATGATGACGTCATTGTGAAAAATATATGACTTCGAAAGTAGAATTTTTATGCCATGAGATGGCTACTTAAAAAATAAAATTGATCTGTCCAAGCCTTTTGCTTGGAAACATTAAATAATGCAATTATGCATTTTGTGCCTTACTTTATCACTACACTGTATGTAATTAAATAATACAATTTGACACAAACCTAGTATTTCGTTTTCTGTAACTGTATGCAAGAAAGTTTTCTTTGAAGAATTTGTATTAAAAAGAAGAATCATTTTGATCTCTTCAAAGAAAGCAGTATCTTACATTACCATATTTAATTCAAACAAAGTTTTCCTGTGCATTTTCATATATTTTTTTCAAAGATATCTATTTCTTTCAGGGAAAGAATATTTTTTTTCTCAGTGTATACTTTGCTTTAACAGTTTTAAAGCATGTTGAGTGGGTGTAGCACAAAAAGGGAGTGACTGCCATAACAGATTGATTTCTGTCTTTTAATTACCGTGTATATTTATAGCGCGAGGGAACGCAAACTTACTAGCCACGTCCTCGTTAAAAGGACAGAAATATGGGTCAATGGCAAGCAATGAAATCATTTTAGTTCGCAGCAGCGAAAAGTATATCTTAGCGTCTAATTATACATCGTGTTTGTATACTCGTCAGCTGTGTGTATAACATCGTGATGAGGTGATTGAGTTTACTCGCATCATCTATGAATCAAGGTCCTATTTGAATATCGTAAAAATATTCGAATAGTTTAAGTCTAAGCCATAATATGAATACCGAAAATAAATACGTAATTTTGTTATTAATCTACATCCTTGGAATAGTGCTCTTAACATATACAATAGGTACAGATGCCAAGCTTTTATTAGATCCGTATTAAAATTAAATATATCTGCATTTTTTTTTGTTTCTACTCCATTTTTCAATTTAGAAAGAAATCCTTTGTACATACTCAAACTTTATGAAATTTAATCTTCTACGACCTAAAATTGTTTTCGTATACATATTAATTAGTGGCGTAAATTACAAATTTGGGACTTCCGCGAATCCTTTAGGGGCCTCTTTAAAATACCTAATACTTTAGAATTACTGGCGGATGTGCAGGTACCGTAGTAAAGGATAGATCTTTGATTACGTTCTATTTTATTTTTATTTTTCGACATAAGTTTTATAAAATTCAGTGCTTCCTAAAATATATAGTAAAGTAGGTAGAGAAGCTATAAAGGTTATACTATATAGCTATAATATAGCTATAAAAATTTGGTTCACCTATTCTAAATGATAATTAAGTTGCAAGTTAAGTTAATGTGATATAATTTTTAGAAAATCGAAGATATCTCGGAAGTTAACCAGTTTATATCTAAGATATGTTATATACTGATAGTTTTAAAAATGCATAATATGGAAATATTGTATATGAGAAAACAAACTTATATGCTGTACAGAGATCATGAAATACACTCATCTGACACTTTTACGTTATAAAAAATCATAACAGTATAATAATGTAACGTTTTTCGGTTCTTAAAACGTTGTCGGGGTTTTAGAAAAACACACAGGCGATATATTTAAATTCACTTATTCTATTAACACTATTACGGTAATTAAAATCTATTAAAAATGCTTATTAACTATATCACTTAACCACTAATGTCTTTATTTATGTAAACGATATTTATATTACATGTACTAATTCAAACGCGACCGCACTATCGAACTCGTATCGATTGACTGCCTCCTGGCCAACCCGACGCGTTATTTATAGCTGGCGCGAACTTCCAGATTGTTCGGGGGCCTTCTAGAATGTCCTCGAAGATTCTGGAGAATATTCTCGAATCTTCGACCCGGTGCTGCCCTCTGTTATTCGTCGTAGGTAGTTCTTCTTCCGCTATGCTAGCGCCATCTAGGGACGCCTATCGGAACCGCCAGTTGAAAAGTTGGCGCTCGTTACACTGCTCCCTCCTTAGATCTGTTCCGTCCCGGAACAGGAACTATCACCTCCATGAAGATACGAACAGTTCTCTCCATTTCTACACGACGAGGTCCGGAAGAAATAGCACGCTACCTCCGTCGCCTCCTTCTGCTGACCGCGGGTTGTAGCTGCATACTAGGAACTCTATTCCAGTATATCGGAAAATTTCTTCGAGCATGTTCCTTACGACCCTCCAGTCCAAGCCATCCAATCCACAGCCTATTTTGGCACCCTGATTTATTGATCTCCAGCTCCAACAGCTGCTCTCTTAAATTATCAGGCTATCCCACCATCGTCCGGTAGGTTGGCTTGCCAACTGAGGCTTCTTTGGTCACCAAGTAGAATAAAGGCCGTTTCTTTCCTGGCAAGTGCAGAGCCTTGCCCACCTCAGGGTTCTGGCTTCGAAGATCTTGGACGCCACCAAATTTCTTCTTGAAGACGGTAGCTATCCCTTGCCCATTCTTTAATCTGGGCACCAGTGTGCTAACGCGCACCCTTCAGGAGCCAAAAACAAATCCTCCTGAATCTCCGTTGTTACACCATGACGCACTTTGCGGCCATTCCCATACTTGTCATGAACTCCTCATAGCTGAGTTCTTCTTCGGGGAGTCTACAAACTCGGACCATCTGCTCGTCCTCTTGATTGTCCCCAAGATAAGGAGCTAGGCGATTAAAATGCACCACTCTTGCTTTACCATTGGGTTTCTTTCTGATGCGATAGATGACGTCATTAATTCGCTTTATCACTTCGTAAGGCCCGTCCCACGATCGTTGCAGCTTAGGTGAGAAGCCTCGACGTCGCTGAGGATTGAACAGCCAGACCAGGTCTCCAGGCTGATATCCGCCTTCATTCGCTCTGATGTCGTAGTGTTCTTTCATGCGGTCACTTGCTTCATGGATATTCGCCCTCACCCGATCGTGAATATCATCCATTCGCCTCCGCAAGTTCGAAACATAGTCATCTCCAACTACTTCTTCATTTGGTTTAAAGCCGAACTTAAGATCGCATGGTAAGCGCAGTTCTCGTCCAAAAAGCACACTAGATGGACTTTGGCCAGTGGTTTCGTGGACCGATGCTCTATACGCCAGCAAGAATAGATGTAGCTGCTGGTTCCAATCTCGCTGGTGGTCTGCGACAATTTTGATAGATACTTGATAACTGTCCTGTTCATGCGCTCCACCATGCCATCTGATTGCGGGTGCAAGGCAGTTGTTCGGGTCTTGCGAATACCCAATATTTTGCACATCTCTTGAAACACTGCTGATTCAAAATTCCGTCCCTGGTCGGAGTGAAGTTCAAGCGGCACACCAAACCGACTGAAAAGTTCTTTAACTAAAGTCTCAGCCACTGTAACAGCTTCCTGATTTGGTATGCGTAAGCTTCCACCCATTTGCTGAAGTAGTCTACTGCAACCAAGATGTATTTATTTCCAAATTCCGTCGTGGAAATGGTCCGGCAACATCAATCGCAATCTTTCAAAAGGATGCCACGTTGTATTGCCTCATAGGGGGCCCTCTTCCTTTGGGAAGGTCCATTGGCAGCGGCGCAAGTTGTACATCTCCGGCACCAGTCTTTCACGTCATTCTTGCAATTAACCCAATAGAATCGCTCTCTGACCTTCTCTATAGTCTTCCGGACTCCAAGATGCCCTCCCGATGTTCCATCATGAAGAAGTTTTAAAACTTCGGGAATTCTTGCTTTCGGAACCACAATCTGAAGTCTGCTATTGGTCCCAGCTTCGTCTTCTAACACTCGTCTGAGAAGACCATTTTCCATTACAAAGAGCCCCACTGAGCCCATACGATTTTAGCTCTTGCGAATATCGTGCTACGTTTCCCAGTTAGGCGCGCTTCTTGCATCTTCCACTCCATCACACGCTTCAAAACTTCGTCAGACTCCTGGTCAGCTCGGATTTGGTCTTCAGTCCATCTATCATCATATGACAGTAGTCCTCAAGCAGGTTGCTTCATTTTTCTCTTCGGCACGACAGCAGTGCGTGCAATCCTTGGAACAGGGTCTCCTCGATAGTGCGTCAGCGTTTCGATGACTGGTCCAGGCCGATGTTCCGAATCAAAGTCATACTCTTGCAGACGCTCTATCCATCTGGCAACCTGCCCTTCCGGATTCTTGAAGCGTAGCAGCCACATCAATGCCGCATGGTCGGTTCTTAACAAGAACTTCTGCCATAGAATATTTATGGAAGTGCTCTATAGACTTAACTACGGCGCAACAGCTCTCTCCTGGTCACACAATAGTTGCGTTCCGGTTTCGACAGCACTTTGCTGAAGTAACCGAGCACTTTTTCGTGGCCATCTTGAACTTGGGACAACACGCCTCCGATGCCCACGTTGCTGGCATCAGTATCCAAAATGAATTTTCCTTCAGCCTGTGGATAGCACAAGATGGGCGCAGTGGTCAGCTTCTGTTTCAATTCTTCAAAGGCATCCTGGCAGCTCTTCTCCCAGAGTAGTCTCTGCCCTCTTCAGTTAGTCTCGTGATAGGCTTGGCGATGTTAGCAAATCCAGGAACGAATCGTCGGTAATAAGTGCATAGCCCAAGGAAACTTCTTATTTCATGCTTGTCCTTCGGAACCGGCCAAGACTTGACCGCTTCTGTCTTCCCTGGGTCAACCGACACTCCATCCTCTGATACTACGTGGCCGAGGTAGTGCACTTGCTTCCGGAACAGGTTGCACTTTTTGGGGTTAAGCTTCAAATTCGCTCCTTTCAATCGCTGAAATACTTGCTCAAGTTCTTCAAATGGTCCTCAAAAGATTTTCCTAAGACAATTATATCGTCGAGGTATACAAGCAATTTCCCAGGATAGTCCTCTCAGTACGTTGTCCATCAAATCTTTCAAACGTCGCGGGAGCATTACATAACCCAAATGGCATGACTTAAATTGCCACAATCCTGTCCGATCGTAAACGCCGTCTTCTCCTTATCCTTTGCCTCTACTTCGACTTGCCAATAACCACTCTTCAGGTCGAGGGTCGAAAATACCTTACCACCCACCTAGGGTATCTAAATGTCATCGATTCTGGGCAAAGGATAACTGTCCTTCTTGGTTACATTATTTAGTTGTCGATAATCCACGCAGAACCTAGTTGAACCATCCTTCTTCTTCACCAGTACCACTGGAGAAGCCCATGGACTGTTCGATGGTTCAATTACGCCATCCTGCTCCATATCCTGTATAATTTGTTCTGCTTCGGCTCGTTTCGCCAATGGCAATCTTCTGGGGGCTTGGCGGATCGGCTGGGCATCTCCAGTGTCTATTCGATGTCGTACAACATTAGTCCTGCCCCTCGTGTTCCGGTCTTCTGCTTGGAAAAGATCTTGGTAGCGTCCAAGCAGCTGTTTCACGGTATGGCGTTGTTGTGTTGTCAAATCCTTGCAAGACAAGTCAATGAAGTTATTAACCATCTCAGGAAGCGGATCTGGAGTTGTTGTTACGCCATCCTCTTTGTTGACAATCGACGACACACTAGCACAACTTCCCAAAGGTACGCCCTCTTCAGCTTTACTGATAACTATGACGTTCATCAGTCGGACGGGCAGTTTTTCTCCAGTCTTGTATCACTGCCTTAGCGACCAGTATTCCACGACCTTGACCGCTAATCGCTCCCGGTTCCAGCATTAAAACTTGCCTTTGGGAATGTCTCCACTCACGCTCGCTTCCACAATGGTTTCACGCGCTCGCCACAGTTACTTCTTCTCCAACACTACGCAGGCCGACATATTCTTGCTATGGTTGAGAATAACTTCTTCTTTGCCAACCTTCAACACTCCTGCTTGCAAGTCCAGTTTGAACCAAATTCTGTCATTATGTCATTTCGAGGATTACGTCTTGTTCTATATCTGCAACTACTACACGATACTGGCATGCAGTATCACCAATACGGAAGTGGGCCATCGTCTCCCCCACACGTTGACTGATTGCCCAGTTGCCGTACGTAGCGTCCATCTGGTTGGATGTATCCGGTTCTTCTTTCCACTGCTTCCGGCCGAAGAATTGTCATTGTTGCACCAGTATCTAGCAGTAAATCTCTCGGTTTCCCATTTACATGCCCATACACGACGAGGCTGCTAGGTCTACATCCCACTGAAGCAACAATCACTGGTGTTACTGGGGCATCAGCTACATAGGTCGACGATCGCCCTTTTCGTCGGCCCATTTTAGTTTTCCGTCGGTTTGGTTTTCGTGATCGGGACACCGACTACGTACGTGCCCATCCTTCCACAATTCCAGCATCGTCTTCCTGGTTGCCTAGTTTGCACGGATTCCATTTTCGTCATCAATTCCGTCATATTTTTCGTCATCAATTCCGTCATATTTTTTGTCATCATTTTGTTTAATTTCGTCATAATTCCTTCTAATGGCTCTTCTTCCTCGTGACTCCTAGAACACGGACGCGAGCAGGTCCTTTGACCGATTGCTTCACGGCTTCAAAATCTAGTGCTTGAGCTAAAGCCTGGTTCAACGTTTGCGGCCGAGCGAGCTTTACTGCCTGTTGAGTATCCTTATCGAGCAGGCCATCCAGGAATTTTTCCACAGCGAGACTCTCGCACACATCTTCGGTACCGTTAGGTACGCACTCTTAATTAGACGAACGACGTCAGCTTCATACTCTGTAGAGTCTCGTTCGACCTCTGACAGCGATTTTTCAACTGCGAGCGATATACTTGCTGCAGATGTTTGTTACCGAAACGCATCTCCAATTGATTAAGTAGCGTTTGGTAATTTTGTCGCTCCGTCGAAGGATAAACCTGGAGTACCTTCAAAGCATCGCCGCGCAGAGCTACTGATAACATGGCTGCTTTGGTAGCTTCCGTCCAGCCATATACCGTAGCTGTGGTATCCAGCAGCGTCAAATAGTCTTCCAAGGGAGTCTTCCCGTCGAATGTAGGCAGGTCACATTTATTTTGAACCGTACAGATGGGCACTGATTTCTTGGTTCCATCTGAGCGCTTCCCGTATTGGTAGAATTTCCAGTTTCTTCCGTGTTCGTATGGTTCCAGAATGAATTTGTTCTTCTAGCACCTTCATGCGATCGTCCAATTCTTCAATCATTCTAGATTTTCGTCGATTCTGTTCATTAATTCGTGTTTTACATTAAGAGAATTTCTATAATTTTTTCTTCCAATTTTCTAGAATTTTCTGTCACTTTCTCTTCTAGTTTTCTAGATTTTCTATATTCTTCTCGTCCATGTTTCAATTTTTTCTAAAACTTTCTCTTCTAGTTTTCTAGAATTTTCTATATTCTTCTCGTCCATGTTTTCAATCTTTTCTTCCAGTTTTCTAGAATTTTCCATATTTTTTTGAGAATTTTCTAGAACTTTCTCTTCTAAATGCGAGAATTTTCCATAAATTTCTCTTCTATGTTGTGAGAATTTTCTAGAACTTTCTCTTCTAATTTCTAGAATTTTCTGTAAGTTCTTTTAGAAGTTCGCCATTACCACCAGACACTTCAAACAAATATGTCTCAGGATCTTCACCAGCTGCTTCTATTGCTCTTCGTAATCTCGACTGAAGCTCGGCCTTCCTTCCACTCGTATCTTCATCCCTTTCTTCTAATTCCCGTTTGAGATCTACCACTTTCAAGTCCACTAATTTACAGTATTTCGCTGCCATTGTTTCTAATTACGCACTATTAGTCCACTAATATATCGCCAAATACCCCACACCTGACACCAATTGTAACGTTTTCGGTTCTTAAACGTTGTCGGGTTTTAGAAAAACACACAGGCGATATATTTAAATTCACTTATTCTATTAACACTATTACGGTAATTAAAATCTATTAAAAATGCTTATTAACTATATCACTTAACCACTAATGTCTTTATTTATGTAAACGATATTTATATTACATGTACTAATTCAAACGCGACCGCACTATCGAACTCGTATCGATTGACTGCCTCCTGGCCAACCGACGCGTTATTATAGCTGGCGCGAACTTCCAGATTGTTCGGGGGCCTTCTAGAATGTCCTCGAAGATTCTGGAGAATATTCTCGAATCTTCGACCGGTTGCTGCCCTCTGTTATTCGTCGTAGGTAGTTCTTCTTCCGCTATGCTAGCGCCATCTAGGGACGCCTATCGGAACGGCCAGTTGAAAAGTTGGCGCTCGTTACAATAACATATTAAGCACTAGTGTTGCTATACTAGTCTTTTTGTTGTACGAGTATTACAACAGTCATTGTAACACGTGTTTTTATACTACTTTTTTTCGCATTAATTTTCGTTTACTTATTATTTAAAATGGAATTTCTTATCCATGCGAGGAATTTCAATGTTTTCATGTTTTTATGTCACGCGCAATTCTTTGCAAAAGTTTATATCTCAAAATGTGAAATGTCAAACCAGGCGTTGCAATACTGACCTCACATAAAATTTGTCACCACAAACAGTCACACAAAATGCTTATTGTATATGCTAAATAGAAAAAATAAGTTTTCGTATGTTACTATTTACGAGTTATAGGAGACATTCCTTGCCAGTGATACACCCTGTATACATATTCAGGTTCGAGCGTTCATTCGTATATATGTCTCTGTCATAGTCACTGCCTTTGTGATCATTAGGATATAAACAACTACTATTACGTAAACATAAAGCAGCTCAATATATAATATATGTATACAGATATACCCAAAAAAATATATACCTATACGTTTTTGTTATTTATTTTGCTATTCAGTGAAAATTAGTTTATAGCCTTGCAATCAATAACGGTGTTTTTTTTCTAACTGTCCTAAAAATCGCGTTAGTAAAACCAATATTTAAGAAACGTGATCACAATGATTTAGATAATTATAGACCCATCATTCTTTTGTCAATCTTTTCAACAATACTTGAAAGTATAGTAAATGCTAAATTAAACAGCACGAAAGCAGGTAAAAGGTTGGGTCAAAGAGAAACACAGAACACTGGAATAATACAACCCGGCAAATTACGAAAAACATTTGCTGTCTTCGATTGGTATTATCCCATTGACTCCTTTCAATTTCCATTACATGCGCCATATGCCTACCATGTATACATTAGCTTACTTGATAAATGAAAAATCTATGTTAAGCGAACGAAGGAAAGAAACCAAAACTCCTAACAAGCATGCACGACTGAATAAACACTAAAATTAATAAAGAAAATTACTATCTCTAACGACGGAAAAACACGCACAATATAAATAACAAGGATGACACAATCAGTGAACTCTATTACAATTGAAACGGCACCTACCTATGTAAGCATATTACAGGTGTTGAGGCCGAGAAAGATAGAAGGATTATGGAACATCTGTCACTATCTGTCACATTTTAGTCAGTAGAAATTATGTATGAGATGGTACAAGAGATTGTGGTATGGTTCCCTAACTCCAAACCAGCCTTATTACAAGTAGTTAATTCCTATTAACCCCTTAAGCGATTATTCCGTATATATACGGGCTCAAAACGTAAGATTGTCAATTTTGAGGCATTTACCCAAAAATAATAATGATCGCTTAAGGGGTTAAACTATTATTTACAATGCTACCTTAAATATTGCGTTCACTGTACTATTTGCCACATGTATTTTTAAAGAAAATATATTAAAGAAGAAATGTTAAAAACCAGATTATGATGCCGAAAGATTTTATTTATGGAAAACTTATCTTCAGAATACTAGGCCATGTCACCCTCCTCCTTCTTTTAGCAAGAATAATTAGATAAAAACGCAGATTAACGCAGCATATAAAATGGAAGATTTTGCAATTAACAAAAATGACTAAAAATTTAACAAAGGAGATTGTCAGGTAATATTCTTTTCATTTCGATACTGCCTATTGTAATTCGATGAAGCTAAAACAAATAAACGTATGTAAATAATTAAATAAATAAACAACCACACATTATTATATTATTCTTAAATTTATATACATGCACATGATAGAATAAAGAAAAGAAAAAGATTTGTACCCGTTCAGTATTGATGAGTATATCAGTCATAACAAAATAAATTAATTGTAAATCGATATCCAAATGTTGATATTATCTTTGTTTTTGTTATTATCCAGATAATATACCTACCGCTATGGAACCAGGCGTATGGAATATAATATAGAGTCATTTAAAACAAGTTTCAACGCCAATTCAAGAAGTAATTGTAAGTTGAAGCGCATACTCGGTTGCCTACTCCATAGGTAAATTTTTGAATTTGTTAAAAATGACCATAAAATTAGACCATATTAGCAATAGGTGCTAAGTATAGCCTTATATATTATGTAAACTTTATTTGATTTGTTAATTCAGCATACCTGGTATATTTATATTTTTTTTATGATATTTTGCTCGGGGAGAGTTTATTCTTCGAAATGTTTATTTGGTAACTTTTGCTGTATTCCCCTCAAACTAGAGTAAATAACCTGTCAGTTACTGGTTATTCATTTGAATTTCGAGGTTGGTTACCTGACACCGATAACAATCGAAGGCTGATTACTGGTAATTTTAGTTTAAATCCTCACTCATTCTGCTTGTGGCCACGAAAGACGACGGTTGTTTTAGTATACTCCTATAACAATTTTTATGCCACATTCTCAGAAATATCAAAATTCCACAAAGCGTTTACCCAAAAAAGTATCGGTATAATACCTGAATAATATAAATCCATACTCTGATCTGTACAATCGTCGAGAATTTTCTATAAAATTTCCTAAGGAGAATCCCGGGTGAAATACCATCCCATGTTCCAACCGTTAGTAGTGGAGACACGAATAGAACGTCCAACCTGTATCCCCTACACCTGTATTTAGAGCTGCCCGTTCGCACCAAAGTTAGTAATTTCATCAAGTATATCCCACCTAAAAAAGAGAATAATTAGTTAGTTTCAATTCAATGTTAATCAGTAAATTAGATTTTTGTAATTTATTTTCACGATACGTTAAATTTGGGGTTAACTTTGTATGAACGGCCATTATATTTAGTTATTTTAGGAATTTTAATATTTAATATCTTTACATATATTGAAATAACATGAATAGTTGATGAGATTAAAGTTTTCTTACAAATGTAATTTTTTCACCATTTACGGCTCTGATTTTCAAATTTACTCTATATTTTTGACGTTTCTTTAACCTCATTTATTTAAAATGTCAGGAAAGTTTGAACACCTATTTTTTATAATAAAGAAATTGTTTTACGTAGTACTTATGTTTTCAACATATGTATCTGTGATTTAAGAGTCGCAAAAGTGGTAAAACGTAAATAAAAAACTGCGCTTGTTTTGTGTTAAAACATTTTTTATTTGCACGTTTAGTGTGTTTTTACAATGATATTTGATAATTACATTTTTTCAAATTTAAAGACTCAGATAAGGGGCTTTGAGGACGCGCTCTTTAGAAAAGCCTGCCTATTCGTTAGCAAGCGCCTGCAAAGCTAAATTGACAGTGGATTTGGTGCTCCTACAAATGTTCCGTGGCACCTAACAGGTAGAAGGTCACTTTTCACAGTATTCGCTAATTTATCAGAGAGGTCGCTAGGTGAATAAAAACCACTATATTATTGTATTTTATTTTCTTTATTGAAAAAAGAAAAAAGAAAAAAAATGACATACAAACAAAGAAATTTTTTTTTTTTTTTAATTATAATTATAATATTCAATTTTACTGAACTAAACTAAATTCAAATTTTGAAAACTCGGGCATTTTGTTCTGTAACAGCACTATATAAATATTTTTTTCCTTGAAATAGTGCCTGGCTGGCACACGTTGAGTAATTCCAAAATATTATAATTTCACGAACAGCAAGAACAAGTAAAATATGCTTAGCAACATGAGTTAAGTAATGCGGAAAAATTAAAGCAGAGTTTGAGAGTACTTATCCAATTTCGTAAATTTATCTATAAACGCTTCTAATTGAATTTGGTTTATTTTTAACGCTTCAAGGTTGTCCAGTTGGTTAACATACAAAGATCCGAAAAATCAAATAGAAAATAGAGACCCAAGCAATATGTTTATTCAACATCTTGTGCAGTAAAATAGTAAACAATGTATATTATACAATATATATTTTAAAGAAAAAAAGGATACTTTTTAATAAATGTTATTATTTTCTTTCAGATAATTCAACATGACAGTCTTAAAAACATTTTGCTGTTGTGGTTCCTTGAGGACTGGTACAATATTCACTGCAATTGTCGGAGCGGTAAGATTACTGTCTTATACTCGTCAAATAATTATTACACACAATAAACATTCCAGTTGATAGCTATTATAGGAATTATATAATATACACCCTAGAAATAGATTTGAGAACAATTATTCTGGATAGCTTGTTGCCAAAATGGGCAGGTATGTATACTTTTTCTTGTATATACATCTCTCACTATATTTCTTTTTTTTCAGTAAAAATAATTCTAGTAATCAATTTCTGTATGACTATTTTGATATCAATCCTCTTGCTCGTTGGAGCTATCAAAGTGAGTATCTATCTATAAAAATCTTTTAAGTACTTTTACATACGTCAACGCTTTTTTAGCGCAACATGTACTTCATGTTCCCTTGGGTGCTTCTCGGGATTATGCTGGCTTTGGGTCTCCTGATATCGGTAATATACACTGCGATAGTTGAATTCAATGAGGGAAATACTGTCGGTGGCATTATATGGATCGTAGCTGGTTTATTGGCTGTTGGTAAGTATTTCGAATTAACACGTTCACTGCGCGAGTCGGCTATTGACAATGAGTTTTAAGAGTTTCCCTTTGCATGGCATTTAATCAGTAGTCTTTGTTGTCAACGAGTTAAGTGCACATCATTCCCAAAACTATCAATGTTTTTAATGTTAACAATTCTGTTTTTTCGTAATTGTTTTTTCAATAAAATGCTCCCTAAATTTTTAAAGATGGCAAATTACCTCGAATAAAACGGGGGGTTTACTTTCTACTCGAATATTGCGAGTACTTGCTCATTTTTATCTGAATGTTTATCTATCATACAACATCAATACATTTTCTCGTAGCGAAAAATCTAGGAGCATTTATTGGCTTTTTATTCCTACCATCCATCATTATCGTGAAAGTGGTATATTAATTTTGTATCTAGCTCATTTTAAGCCGAAAATACATATAAACGAATGCGTTCGTATTGTCCTTAAAAGGATCGTAAAAATGTGAGATACAAAAGTTTCGCCGCTCCGGGCAAAAATATTTGCCGCTCCTTCATAAAGGTTATTCCAAAGATAGTGCAATTTTTCCGACTTCAAAAAACATTTCGACCCGTACGAATGTAATATTCTTGAAATTGTATAATAATCACATATTAGTGCTTCTAAACGGGTATACCGAATTTGATAAGTGTATGTATTGTCATGGTTTAATAAACTTAAATTATTTTATTGTACTGATGATCAGTAGTGAAATACCTACACATCGAAATCAAATATTAGAATTTGAATATCATTATTAATCATATTTACAATAGATTTTGACAGATCAAAGTTGGATCAAGTTTCAGTTCGAAAGAACAATTTGATTTTTTACTGTGTATTTAAATTTAGTTTAATAATGCTTTTATATGTATTTGCAATCCAAATTCATTGATATGTCAACAAAAAGACAGGAGAAATTGCTAGGAATTCGATTTTGTCAAAAATTTACGTATATGCGAGGTTGCATTGTATAGTTAATAATTTAGAATTGTTAATTAAGTACAGTAATTTGTTTTGTAAAATTCAAAATGTATTTTTCCATGATGTATACACACCTACCTTTATTTTATAATGAATGTATGTGTACTCCATAATTTTGTAATAATTATTTTTTTCCTATTTAGTTTAAACATTTCATTTGATTTGCTCACATGGGCATTCTTATATATTAAATACACAATATTCCCTCACATCGGTGAAATTAACTGAGTTTTTTGAGGCAGTTTGCAGCCCTTGCGAAGACAATCGCATTCGATGTCTGTTAGATTTTTGTAATTCAAAGCATTCAGTAGCCAACCTCTGTGAGAGACGGACGTGTCTCGATTAATTTGTATAAAATTTAATGGCTATTTTGATAAAATGCTATTTATTCCAAATTCCAATCTAAAAATAATAGTTAATTGTTAAACAAAGTTTATCATATTAATTTAACCCACTTACATAACTGTTGGATAATTTCCCGAGATATGTTCCTGTCCTGAGCCATTCTCTGTAATTTGAAGTACGAGAGCCCATATTCGTTGCCCTGACCAGACTTGCTGCTTTGATGCCTGGCGATTTACTCCTTCCAAAGGTATTTCGTGCTCATATCAACCTAAAAATAAACGTATTATTTTTATATACGTATAAGAAATTTTATTTTAATAGGTACGGTCGAGAAATTTGTTTGATTAGGAATTTTGTATGACCGCCGAACACTGATCGGAAACTTTTATAAGAGGTTTGTTCGCTGGTGTTACACCAATTACACTGGTGCATATTGTCTCTTTCTCAGATGCATAAAGAGTAAATCTTTTATCCTGTTTTAAGTAGGAGTCAATGTAGAAAGTGTAGCACCAGCGAACAAACCTAAGGTTTCACAGATGAGTACAGAATTACACACGATGAATGTCCCGAAAACGCGGGAATTTTGAACGTATTTATTTCCTATGTTGAATTTACATTGCAAAACTTGGAATTACTAACAAAAAAGAAATTGTTATTTAATAAGCGAACTCGTTTAACTTATCTGAGATATTTACTTTCTTATCTGCGTTGTTGTGCACGGCTACTTATTTAGAACCATTTATTAAATAAAACCACATTTGTTTGCAGTTAAATATTTTCTGTACCGTACAAAATCGATCGTAATTAATGTATAAGAGTCTCATGCACACGATTTCACTTAAACTTAAATATGAATATCGGAGTAGAGAACAATTAAGCAAACATCCCATCATAGCGTCCAGGGTGGTCCGGAAGAATAATAAAGGGGGTATCTATCTATTCATAATTTTTTTAATGCTAGCGCGTCCTCTACACTGTTGCAGTCAGAAATTCTCACCCCGCATGCCATCTGAAATTTCAGAGGGCATACTCATGGTTAAAAAATAATAAAGTAGATCCCAGATGATGTTCAAAATTGAATTTTTCTACTGCAATTAAAGAGTTATATTTAAAAAATATTTTTTTATACGGGCTGTGTGCTACCTTACAGTATATATGTTTGTCTAAGAGTTTTTCAGAAACTACTGATTGGATTAAAATATTTTTTTTTTAGACTTGTGTATCTTTCCACTTAAGAAACGGTGAAAATTTCATCAAAATCGGTTCAGTAGTTTGAAAGTATGAACCAAAATGTTATATGAAGTCGGTTCATATCTATATAACTAGATAATTTTTTATTATTTTTAATTCAGAAAGGCTTTTTCCACCACTTGCAACTGTTATTGGTAAAGTCAAAAGAATTATGAGAACAATACAATTACTGATATTTGGACCAAATCTTATGAATTTGAAATTTTGAAACGTCTTGAGGAGACAAATTACTATTTAAAATCATACAAAGGACTGACAACTCTGAAAGTTCTAATCCACTTATATCAAATGAGTCCCGAGGTTCTTACAATATTCTAACAATTCATCTTTTGGCTGTTGTCTTAAGGCATATATGCAAAAAGGCAAAATGTTTACTATGCTCAGTAAACTGGAAAAACTCCCAAGGAGTTTATAGCTGCATCTGTAATGTGAAAAGATACTTCGACCTTCTATTTTTGACGGGGATCATCATCACACTTGTAACCAAACTGCTTATTCTTGGATCGTGCACGATGTTTAGGTACATTTTCAAAATCTAACACCTCGCTGTCAATTTCAGCAGCTATAGCTTTGGCGTCTTCAAGAACTTGAGTAAAATACGCATCTGAACGTGAGTTTTCAAAGAAAAGTTAGGTGTTTTTTTATTAATTTAATGACAGAAATTAAGTCAAAATCTTTACTTTGCAAGAATTTACAGGATTTATCGGATTCCCATCAAATTATTGTAAAGCATAGAAATTTGAACTGTTGAATCAACAAGCCCGAAGCTTCGTTTTGTGTAGAAGTATATTGTGAGGTATCTGTGTTTTGTAAATAGTAAACAATGCATCGTAAACTTGACCTACTTGATGTCTTATTGCTAGTGGTTTTATTGCCTCGGTTCAACATTCCCATCTCGTCTCACTAAGTGGTTTTAGAGTAATACCTTTTACATTCCTCAAAAATTTAACCATCTCAGCGTTGAAAAAGAAAAGAAAATGTATATCTTTTGCACAATATTAAAAAAAGAATTGTAGCTTCCAGTGAAGAGTTTGCCATATCGTTTACTGCTAAGTTTAAAGAATGAGTACTGCAAGGAAAATAAAATGCTTGTGGGTTCATATTTTTAATCCTAGCTTAAACCCTACTTTGAATACCTTTCGAATTGGATTAATTATCGTATCCTTGTCCGTTCTCTAAAGACAATCCAACTGCTGATAATTATTCTAAGATAACTTCTGTTAGTTTGAGATCTGCAGATTTTTTGGTTGGTATAAATCCTAAAAAAACTTTCATTCATTACAATTTTTGACGTTCTCGGATGATCTTCGGTGTGATTAATAAAAATGTACCTAATTATCAGGGTCATTTACTCAGTTTTATTAGCGTCCGGGGTACCATCTAAATAATAGAACATTTCTCATTCGGGAGATGTGCGTTGTATTCTCAAAAATATATATTCGAATAATTATTTATGGCTCCATTAACTAGAAAATTCATAAAAAAGAATTGTAGCCGCCAACCGCTCTCAGTTTTGCCGCCCCTCATTTTTGCTGCTCTAGGCATTTGTCCTGCTTGCCCCCCTTAGATCGGACCCTGGCGGGGTAGATATCATTCTGGTTGCTATCATGCTACAAGAAAATAAGGTATGCTCTTGCGCATATATATAGGTGTGACATATTTGACGACCAAGCAGTAGTACCAATCCAATAATTTAATACGTATCATCAATGTAAGGAAAATTAACTTCCATTTTTTTTTAATCTATCCTATTACAATCAATAAAACTGCTTTTTGCCATTTCCTTCAATCAAATTTGCAATGAAACAAAATTTTTGGATAATTCGCATTTTTAAATATAATTTTCAATTAAATGCAAAATCATTTTGAAAAAAAAATCATTGTAATTAGCGCATTTCGTCATTAAGAAATGCAGCCATAAAAATGTTAATGTTATTGCTTTGTGATAAGTGATTCCGTTAATGTAAACTATTTTTTGCCTTTAGTATAACATTTCATTTTTGCTTATTTTAGTGTAATGAAGCAAATAAAGCATTAATAATTACAAGCTTTACTTTAACTGAACATGTTAACTCCAACACTTCTTTAGCTCTTACATTGTTTGTATTTATATCGTACGTACTAAAATTTCACTAACTGTGAGTGGTTTACGTTTTTTAATGGCAAATGAAATATCTAGTAGTTTGGTACATTAATGTACACAGTGTTGGAATAAAGAAAATGCAGATAAAGAGAAGAAAGCAGAAAGAATTAATTAAAGATTGTGAGTGTAGTATTTTATTCTTCTTTTTTATACAAATTCATTTATCAATCCGTTTTGTTCTACTCCCTCAAACGAATGAAAGTCATTGTTCGAATAAATTTTATTACCACATGTTTATACATATATGTTCAATATTACAAAGAAATACAACTAACACTCAAGAATTTCCACTACAACGTTTATAAAACGTTTACAAAACCTAAAACGAACTTATAACACCTAACTAAAGTCACTATACACGTAACTCAAAACTACTACAAGCAGAAGCTGACACAAAACATTAAATAAAAACTAAATAAAGTGTTCTAATCGATTTAAAAATAAACTGAAACTTACTAAGGTCAACTTGCTAACATTTGCGATAGTCGAGTGATGACGTATCTGAGGGCCATGCGCGAAAAAGAGTTTTGGTTTTCAGATGAGCATACCTTATTTTCTTGTATCATAGTTGCTATGATGTCGATAGTTGCCGGTATAATTATTGTTTAGAGTTAAACATCCGCGTGCTGTGTATTATATGTGTGATATTCTCTGTGCTGTATACCTCTATAGTAAAAATTACTTCTTAATCCATATTTCTTTCTTTTTCAGTTGTATACATCTACTTTTGGCTGGTAGTATTCAGCTACTTCCAAATAGTTAGAAAGGAGTACGAAGAAAGGTCGCAATATGAAAAAGCACCGTTCAGGAGGCATTACTAATGTTAATGTAGCATAAACGATGCCCATAAAATTGTCTGTATCTGAAAAGTCTCCATTATGAACGAGGATTTCACGATTCACAATACAAAATGTGAAGTAGTCCTAATTATGTACATTTCAATTTTTTAGGGTTTGACTTTCAATATGTGTATCATTGAATAAAGTGTTCTACACCTTACACAAATTATAGAGCTAAATGCACTCACTTACAACATATAACACTTTGTCTGCCAAAATTGGAATAACTTTACATGTTGAAGTTTATATTGTTGTAGAGTTAACGGTCTTTTATTTGTTTTCAAACGTCATACTGGAGACTGTTGTTCCAAATGTTAACTATTTTTGATTATTTGTATGTATATGTAGCCATAATCGTAATTTCGAAAAATATGACATTTAATTAAAATAAATTATTTTATACCTAAGGTTAAATATTGGTTGTGCCTTGTAAATATTTCCCAGTAAACCAAATTCAAATTTCCCGCAATTATTTTTAGTAACTTCAACATTAAAGCATGAAATTACCTATAATTTTGTATTAGATTAATAGTTATTTGAAAACCTTTAAGTTGAAGTTACTAAATATAATTGCGGGAAATTTGAATTTGGTTTACTGGGTTTTCTGTCTTATCAATCGAATATCATTTAGTATATACTAGTTCGTACACACGTAATTAATTATAACGCAAAAATTAGAGTACCTATTAGTTGAAGGGGTTAGAAATAAAACGATTTAAGTGCATTATTGATTATGAGCTAGGAAAGTATGAAATTAGATGCTACCCAATGATTTCCTATATGATAATTTATTTGCAAGTGTGAAAAATAGTACCAAATGAACGAATACGTGAGAATAACTTTACCACCAAATTACTAAAATTTTGAGTATTCGACTATTTTTTTTCAATTTTCACTTAAATCATTTTACTCTTGACCCCTTAATTATCACTGTCGCATATAAAATTCGTTTTATAACAGTGAGCTAAGCATATAGAGTTTGGCACCCCTTATTAGAATATTTATGTCGCCCGTTAGGAGTAAGTTATGCTTCAAAGAACACCTCACTGTTAATAAAGAAAAATAAAAAAAAAAAAACATTTCAAAACAGTTGATTTTTTTTTGTGAGTATATAGTCGAAGTAAATAGAAATACTGAAATGATATTTCAAAATAACTGTGTAACTCCATAAATATCCGAAGATTATCGAAATAGCAATTACGCGATATTTGTGAATGATATATGACCAAACGAGCATGTATTGATTTATTGAAATCTCATTAGCCATTAGTCGAGAATATGGAAATACCTCTCACTGAATCTCCTAGAGTAATCAGTAGTGACTGTTGAAAATATAACTGCAGGATAGAACGAGGAAGTAATTGCCAGCTAAATTATAATTTTAAATATTAATAAAAATATAGTTTTTGAATTTTTAGGTTTATATTGACCAAAGCTTCCTAGTTCTAATCTTATGTACTGACAATCCAGCATGCCGGATCTTTGTGGAAGGTGGCTTGTCTTTATAACTTTTAAAGTGTTTGCAAGAGAGAAACGAAATGGGATTCACATTTTTGGATATAGTCAATAAATTTCTGTCGCCTGCGGTTTAATCGGAAAGGATGTAAATGTCCGATTCTGAAATAGACCAACTCTTGGTTTTTTTAGGCATATTTTAAAAATATTCTAAATACAACCTATCAAATCGGACATCTTAGACATAAAAATATCCCAAAAAATCGTGATATAAATAGAAAATTTGAGTGCAAAACTGAAGTTTCTTATTTGTTATTGCATAGATAGATCGCTCTTTTGAAGCTTATAAATTAATAGCTTATAAATTAATTTTCGAATAATAACAAGATGACTCTCGCACCTATTATGGAAAGGACTAAATTACAATTATTTGATACCCTATATTAGTATTCCGAACGAAAATTTATCAAGTATCTTTTAAGTTAAAGATGATGCAATCTGCATCTACTTAAGAATACGATATGTACATACATAATTATATTTACGTGCCCACGACCAAGTGCGGCTCATAAATACTTGAAAATAAAACCTGTTAATACGGTAGACAGGTAATAAACTGTGATCCTAAAAAAAATATTTACACAATTTCTTCGTTTATTATATCGAATTAACAATTGAAGTTAAATCTTTTTAAAAATGACATAGTACTCCCATGAAATGAAATTTTTTGAGCGTAATAAATATGCCTACCCGCATTTTTAAATCAATTTCATTCTGTATAGATTATCTTTTAAGTACGTTTGCAAAAACCAATTGTAGCATGCAGGTAATGCTAGATTCTAGAGATTTCTCTAATAAGTGCTACAATACTTATGTTCACTTCTTCTAGACTAAAATTTCCATTTTTCTATCATGGTATAGTATACACTTCTGATGTCCATTAACATCATCCTGGTTCCCTATTTAATTTTATGCAATTCTTGAAAATAATTTTTCACTTCTACTGAAATCTACCACTTTGTGCACGTTGATATAACTACTATTGTTACATATTGCATTACTTTTCATTTTAACAAAAAATAGTTTATAAACATTTGATTGGCATATTAATGTATCACGATGAGGGCAATTCAATGCTCTTCCGTGATAGCTCAGTAATACACTTCTTCCCATTTGAAAAATTAAATTTTATATCGAAAGATGTGAAGTTATGTCTAGTATCTATTTCCAACATTTTTATTTCTCTTTTGTCATATATGCTTGGTATTTTTATTTGTTGGGATTGCCTATGCATGCATGTCTATTTTCAATAATAGATTACCATAATATATTATATGTATATAAGTATAAGTCTAGATTATATGTGATAATATCAAAACATTAATTTATTAACGTAGGTAACTACAATAGCTACTTGTATGTAAAATATTATAGAAAATAATTGTACTATTTTGCCACATCTGTAACTGTCATTAACAAAGTACCTGTAATAAAATATTGTTCAATCAAAGCCAATTAACAATGAATGCCTTCCTAAATCTGTTGTTTCATTACACAGGTTATTATAAAACCTACGGGGTGAAGAGTTAAATATTCAATTTTTAACTGTTAATTTTCATATTAACATATTTTTTTGTTCATAATAACGAGTATCTAATCATTTTTCACATAGACGATATCGTCTAATATAATCTACAATCTAGATTATAGGATAGAATACACGCACTCGCATTTTTAAATTTTAAATTTGAATTTCCTAGTGCGCTAGCAGATGGCGCCACCTCTTTAGAACGTGGATTACGTAGATAAATGAAACTACTCATAGAAGACGCTATTTTATGCTACATAGATCCGTAATGGAAATTTCTAGCTTGAATTCACTCGAAAGATCAGGAACCAAGCGCGATTATTGGAGATGGAGATCATAAAGATCGGAATACCAAAATTAGGCCCCGAACTGGATGGCTTGAACTGAAGGGTCATGAGAAGCATGATTGAAGAACTTTTTGGTTTTAAAAACGGGACATTTAAGCGGCCCGAGAAGCTTTTTCCTTTTGTACCGGGTACAATCGTTACGGGTCGTTTGGCCACGCTACTGTAAACACCCAATAAACATGAAATGCGTATGAAACATTTATTTTTTCCGTAACTTGTAAATAATGTAACACCCCAAAAGAATGTGTTATTGACGTGTATAAAGCATATAGTTGGAGATTATCATTTAGCCCTGTTTCAGAAATTTTCGGAATATTAATTGTGCAAAGATAAACGCGCACAGTAGGTAGTTTCGTATTTGTTAGAAGAAGGAGAGGTTACGGTCAAGCGGGTTATTCTCGGAAAGTGGAAATTTAGTCTTGGAGAATAAAATTCCCCAGTAATTCCTCGTTATTAAAAATGTAGCATTCTTGAACCAACAGGGTATAGTATGGGCGTTCGTTTCCCATACCTGTAACTCCACAGACAAGAATAATAAAACTAGAAGCCTTCAGGTTATTTAAGAATCGCCATTTTGATGTATGCCGTGTCAAAAAAACCAACTGTTGCTGCAGTATTTTGTTTTGAGAGGCTCATAATCATGCATAAATGTTGTTTTTAAATTCTCGCGTTCTTGTAGTTATACAGTAAAATTTTATATTTAACAGTGTTATTTAGACTAAAGTTTTTTTTTTTGTAAGCGATACCACAGATTATCCAGATAGTTCACTTGTATATATTTCTTGGTCGGATTTTGTTTTTTTTTTAACGTGTGCGTGGTAGTCACTGTTTCTGGTTTGCAGTGCGTACCCATGCTTACGCATGCGCACTCACTCCAGCTTTGTTTATCTTGCTCATGAATTTTCGTTTGTAGGTTATAAAGCAGCAAACAGTTGTCATTGATATACACGTTGTAGCAGAGATTATTGTGTTAATTTTCAATATTTTCATTATTGTGTTGATTGAACCACTTCAACTTTAGCTGTTTAGTGATTTTTATACAATGTGTGATAATGTGGTATTGTTGTGTTCCTGATTGCTGATTGTCGCAATAAATATAGCTTTAATATTCCGGCAATGTTTCTTCAGGTTTCAAATAGAACCAGAAAAGTAAGCTATTAAGTTTTCATATATAGATTATATTACAAATAAGTATATATATATATTTTATGTATATTGTTGCATTGTGGGTGAAGAATATTGGTTGTGGGGATTTAGAAACAATTTCACCAGAACATCTCTACCGATCTTTAAGGGTTTGTGCGGAACATTTTGAAGATAGTATGTTCGCAAGTCTAGCAAAGAGTCCGTTAAAGAAAAATGCAGTTCCTACAAAAAAATTTTAAAGTAAGTACATATGTCCTTCATACATAACGTAGAAAATTTAAGCAGTGAACCATTTTTAAAAATACACATAATAAGGTTTACATGTAAAGATGTTTGCACCTTGGAATATTAAATATAACAATGACATTATTTTGATTAACTACTTTGTATGAAAACTGTAAACCTTTTATTTATATACATAAGTTATATGTGTAGCAACAATATAATGCGGCTTCAATTATGAATATATCTGAAAAGAGAATTCTTAAGTGAATCAACTTAACAATTCTAATTATTAATATTAACTAATTAAAAATTGTACATATATGGATGTTTTCTTTCTAGAAGAACATTCTGAGATCACTATGAATGCATCTCAGCATCTCAGGAGATCACCATAAGCGAACAAGAAATAGGCCAACCTTTACCACAGCAACCTTGAAAATCTTGAAAATTGGAAATATATTCAAATTTATTTCATTTTATTTTTTATTTCTTAAACCCACTAACTAGTAAATGTTTCAAAACTTCAATTGCTTATTTTTATAAGCTAAATGCTAAAACGATAAAATAATGACGATACTTTTTTTGTTTTGATTTTGTTACATTACAAGTTCTTATTTGATATATTTTTTATATGTAATAGCATTCGCCTTATTGTTACACCACTTTACACATACGAATAAACGTATATAATTTTCCTACACTTAGTTTTTATTAATCTTGGATAAATTAATATCGAAGGCAATCTTACAATCTTTTCTAGATTATGTTTGTTTATATTTCTTTAAAAATTACTTCCCTATAGTTCTGTAATGATATATTGCCAACATAAAATTCGTAACATAAACAAAATGAAAGACGCATTAGACTTTAATTTTGTTCAATTATATTAGATCCGTTCCTGACATTTTTATTAATGCGGGCCTATCAAAATGCGCGTGGTAGTCTGCGCGAAGTACCGTTCGTGCCACGAACATCAAAAGTGCCGACTGCAAGTGAACTATCTGGATAATCTGTGGCGATACTTTATTAATGAAAAGTCTTATTAATAACTAATAACATTTTCTTATTGATTAATTTCGTTGGACTGCTTTTTAATACCTGTTAAGAACGTTCAAGTATGAAGAAAACATTTAGTGAGGTTTGTGGTGTTATTATTTTGAATCTATAGATATGAATTAGCGTTTATGTTGTAGAATGTCTTGTTGTGTACCTTGAAGTAAAAGGACGTCCGCGGGCAGACAGTTGTTCAAATCTGTCTAATAAATTTAAATAGGGCTGGTTTCCACGAGTCCGTTATAGTCGCAACGGACGATCGACCGACTGAATTTGTCGGTTTCCACTATCAGTCGTTATCAGCCCGATGGAGATTTGGGCGAAGCGGAAACCAGCGAGTAAACACCTGCGTTACAATAATATTTAACACAAAGAGCAGCAGCAGGAGTAGGATGCATAATACATAAAACACTGACAAATCAAATCTCAGCATGGAAGGCTGTCTCTGAAAGGATACTCTCAGTAGAATTAAGAAATAAAATAGGAAATATTAGAACAATAATATCAGTATATGGACCGGATGAAAATGAAAATGAAAAAGGAGAGGAAAAAGATAAGTTTTGGGAAGATTTAACAAAATTAACAGAAGAAGTGAAAGGAACGTTATACATTATTGGGGATTTTAATGGTAGAGTGGGGAAAAAAGACAACGAATATAAAACAATAATAGGAAATCATGGAGAAGATTTTCGAAATAACAATGGATTAAGACTATTGGAATTCTGCCAATTACAAAACATGATAATTACAAACTCATTCTACGAGCATAAGCAAATACACAAATACACTAGAGTGCAACTAAGTAGATCAGAAAAATCAATAATAGACTATGTATTAGTGCATAAGGAAGAAAGAAAAAATATATTAGATGTAAAAGTGAAAAGGGGAGCTGAAATATATAGTGATCATTATTTACTTATGGCCAGAATAAAAAGTAGTAACCTAGAAACTAATAATAGACCAAAGCCCCGACAAGAAAGACACGATACAATAAAAGTATATGCACTTAGAAACAGCTCTGTAGCTGCTAAATATCAACAAAGAACAAACACAAAAATACAAAACAAACTGGAAGATATAAAACAGGCTGATACTCAACAGGGGTGGAAAATTTTTAAAATATATATAATCGATACAGCAAAGAGAGCATGTGGAATATATAAAACAGATAACCAAAAGAAAACAAACAGCATGGTGGACCAATGAAATTAAAGAAGAAGTCAAAAAGAAGAAAAAAGAATGGAAAAAATACTCACAAAACAATACCCAGAACAACATGAAAATATATAAGAACAAAAAAACAAGTTAAAATTTTAGTGATAGAAGCGAAAAAAGGTCATGGACAGAATTCGGGAAAAGAATGGAAAAGAATAGTTCAGAAAATCAGAAACTATTTTATAAAGTTTTAAAATCTTTAGAAGAGAAAAACCGGTACAAGAGATATATATAAAGAACAAAACAAGAGATATTAACAGATGAATTAGATGTTATGCATAGATGGAAAGAATATTTTCAAGAATTATTAGAACATAATGCAAACTAGTGAAGACAACGAGACCAAAGGAGTACCCGAGAAGCAAGATCAAGAGGAGAACAAAAATTGAAAAACTAAACATGGAGGAGTTGATGCACGTAATAAAAGGAATGAAAAATGGAAAGGCACCCGGAAATGACAAAATCACGGCAGAAATGATAAAGAACTTAGAGGAGCAGGGTATGACAGCACTGTTGGAAATACTCAATAAGGCGTGGTGCGAAGAAAAAATACCAGAGGAATGTGGAGCAGCACTGATAACTCACTATATAAAAAAAGGAGATAAGAAAAAATGTAACAACTACAGAGGCATAACTTTACTGAACATAATTGTAAAGATATACGAACAACTGATCAATAATAGACTAACGCCGATAATTGAACCTCAATTATCAGAAGCACAAAGTGGATTTAGAGCTGGAAGGAGTACCCAAGATCACATTTTCACATTGAAACAACTAATAGAAAACAACATCACGAAACAAAAACCTCTACTTAGCTTTCATTGATCTAGAGAAAGCATTTGATACAGTTGCGAGAAACAAAAGTATGGTCAGGATTAAAAGAAAGGGGGTACACAACAAACTAATAAGAATTATAAAAAACTTATACGACACTAACATAAATTATGTGATCAAAACAACATGAAATCAGAAGGGTTCAAGACTGACATGGGACTAAGACAAAGGAGGTGACTAAGTCCAACGTTATTCAATATACACATGGATACATCATAAAAACATGCGAACAAAAGTCAATAAAGTGGTTGTGGGGCATAAGAACTTACAGAGGATTGAAATAGCAAATGGAATTTTGCAGACGATGTAGTAATAATGGCCGATAGTGAAAAACAACTACAAGAAAATTTGAATATATGGAAAAAAACATGGAAGAGGAGGGCATGACAATAAACACAGAAAAAACTAAAATATTGGTGATCGGAAACCATAATTTTAAACTAAAATTGAAATAAATAATACTAAATAGAACAAGTTAAGGAATTTAAATATCTGGGAGTACCATTGGAAGAAACAGGAAACAAGAAGCAGAAATACATGAGAGAATTGACAAAACATCAAGTTATACTATGCAATGAACCAAAAATTTATTAATAAAAAAGAAATTTCTTGGCAAACAAAAATAAAGATTTTTAACACAATATATCGGCCAGTTCTAACTTATGGATGTGAGTCTTGGACCCTTACAAACAAACAAAAAAGTAAAATACAAGCTGCCGAAATGAAATATTTGAGACGAGTGGTAGGCGTAACCCGGAAAGATAGAATTAGAAACATACAAATACGAGCAGAATTAGGATACAATCAGTTCTGGAATTTATTGAAGAAAGACAACTGAGTTGGTGGGGACATATACAACGAATGGACAGTAACAGACAAGTGAAGAAAGTGTACGAAGCAAGAATACAAGTCAAAAGAAAAAGAGGAAGACCGAAGCAGACCTGGAATGACGCAATTGGAAGAATACTACGAGCTAGGGGAAAAACATGGCAAGAAGCAACGATCTTAGCAAAAGATAGGAAGAAATGGAAGCAATTTGTATTTGAAAAATAAATGTACACCCGACACCTTAATGGTATAGGGGAATATGATTATATATATATATTAACACAATGTTTCGTAAGGATTGAAAGAATACACACGAAATTTGCAAGTAACAATTTATTAGAAAAGGTGAGTCAAAAATTTCACAATACGGAAGAAGAAAAACTAATTGATTTAGTGAAACAGTATCCTGTGTTATATGATACAAAACACAAAAGTTATAAAGATAAATAAACATTCTTATCAGATCGTTTCTGTTAGGATCAGAAACATCCCAACAAAAACGTTTCGTTCGCTATGATTCAAATGAAATATGAAATGGGGCTGACTTTTTTTTGTAGGACGAAAAAATGCGTTATGCACCTCCAGGCTGTTAGCCTGGTGTATGGCCCTCGCACCCACTCAAAAACCTCCCCGTCGAGCAAGAATCCACCTCGGTATCGTTTATGACATTCTGGTCGTCTCCGTATCGACCTTCAGCGGTGTGCACGGAGGAATCCTACGTTCGGTCAGCAATATAACTTCCGTTTTTTGGGTTGCCAGCTCCAACCCGTGTTCTTCCATCCAGGCGGTGACCCGCCTCATGACCTGATCGAGCCTCTGAGCGTCCTCGATGTCGGTAGCGACAATCACGGCCGCGATGTCATCAGCGTAGCCAACGAGGTAGGCGTTAGCAGACATTTCCATACGGAGGATACCATCGTAAGAGATGTCCCACAGGCCTGGTCTCTGGATAGATCCCTGACCGGCTCCCTCCGTTATCCACACCGTGCGCCATATCTCCGTCGTTTCGCACCTAAGCACTCCGAGTCAGCTGTCCGTCGGGTAACTCCACAACATCCGCAGAAGGTAAAAAGGGATGTGCGCTAGTGAAAGCATTCTTCACATCAAGGGTGACGAGCGTCACTATTCCCCTGGTGTGTCTGTTCTTGCGCTGTTCCGCGAGATAGGTGTCTACTATTACCCGAACGGAGCTAATTGTAGAATGGCCCTTGCTGAAACCGTGCTGCCTGGGGGATAGTTCTCCGGCCCCGTCGACGCTGGCCTGAAGCCGCGTCTTTAGTGGCCTTTCAAGCAGCTTCCCTACCGTATCCAACATGCAAAGTGGTCTATACGCTGTCGCTGTGTTTGAGTCACCCTTGCCCTTGCTAACAAGCACCAGGCGTTGGGTTGGTTTTGGTTTTGGGTTCGTTAGAGTAGGAACATTTCAATTGTTATGGAACCCATACAGTACTTAAAACAGGTAGCCTCGTGTAGTACCTTTTTAAGTGGAACACAGGGTTGGGATGATTTGTAATAATTTAGTTTTTATAAATAAAGAAAGAGGGTCAGCTCATCCTTTGTGAACGGCGGGGTTTCGCCCGATTCCACCCAATCGGCATCGGGTTCTCTCTTCGGGTGCTTTGGGAAGAGCTCCTTGACGGTGCGATCCATCTGTGCGGTTCCCCGGCTGGGACGCGCAGACTTCATGCCCAACTTCTTGGTGGCGATCTTGTAGCCGAGTCTTCAAGGGTAGTTGTTACTTCCTGTCGAAGCTCCTCCCATTTGGCCCCCTTGCTGACGTTTATCGCCCTTTTCAGTTGTTTCTTGGCGGTTTTGTATTCCTTGTCTTCCGCCATTGCCACGTCTGGATCTCGCCTCCTTAGCCTGGTGGCGGCATCGGTGCGTGGCAGGCTTTTCGCAGCAAGGAAACCGCGGCGCCCGCAAGACCCCTCGTCCAGCCTGACGGGATTCCACCTTGCTTCCGGAAGGCTCCGTTCGCTGATCAACTTTCCAGCCTGTCCTTTTCTGATGCCGAAGACTATATATTGGTGATCGCTACCAGTGTAGTCCTGGACGACTCTCCAGTTTACAATATAGCCGACCAAATTCTTCTATGCGAAAATTACGTCAGGAATGGTCTCGCCATACCCCGGTCTTCGGAAAGTTGTGGTATTGCCTGTGTTCATAACGTCTAGCCGTAACCTCGATGCCAGTTCCAGGACGTTTCTTCCTTGCACGTCCATCTCAGGCATACCCCATTCCGCAGCCTTGGCGTTAAAATCGCCGGCCAATATCAAGTCCCCATCCATATTTGGCAGAGTATCTTCAAGACCGTACAACTTTTCCCGGAAATCGGCAGTCGGCTCGTTCGGCGTCAGGTAACAGCTGTGACCTCGGGTGGTTCTGATAGCCTCTCGAATCTCCTCCTCGATGGTTATGCAGTCCAGATCCCTGAACTCGAGCGTTGCTTTCGGTTAAAGGGCGTTAACGCTAGCGCCCTCACCCAACAATTCAAACTTCTTCGAACGGTTTTGCTTGTCAGACTCTCCTGATCTTTAGTATCTCACCGCAATTCCACCTAGATTCCGGCCTTGGTTTTCCTGACCATTTGGATATCAGCGGCCATATTATCAGGTGTGACGCTCTTCCTCATTGTCCCTAGCACTTCCGCGTTAAATTTGCCCTGCTAGAATCCTATCAGTAGGGCGTTAGACCTAGACTTGATGTTCCTGGTGGCCTTGTCTCCCTGCCTGCCAGGGTCTGGGCCAGGCCTCTCTTAGGCGCCAGTTGCTTTAGCAGCGGCTTCGGTTTTTTTCCTTGCCGCTCTCTCTTTTCGCCTATCTCTTCTTCTCTTACGACGATCTTCCCTCCATTGCTTCGTCTGGTTGATCGTCGTCTTTCTGCTGAACTTCTTTCTCCTTTCGGACTTCAACTTTCAGCCAGTGCCACATCCAAGGCACCCTTCTTCCTCTTTGTCCGTCTCCGTTTCCGCAGGCGACGTTGTCGTGCGTTTGCCAGGGACAATTTGGACGACCTGCGGTTCCTCCGGAGCAGCGGCCTTGGCGTCCTGTTCCGCCTTTTCCAGCTCGCCCTGTAGAAGAATATGAAATCCACTGCCTTCGTCGGGTCTTTAAGTCCGTTCTTGATGTACATTGGCATATTCCTCTAAGGGCCCGTCGCCGCCTTCATCGTTTTCAGGATATCCTTGCATTTCGCAAGTTCTCGGTCCTCCTCTTCTCTCCTCTTCATAATGAACTCGAGCTTAGAAGCTTGTTAAGACGGCCTCCGCCGTCGGCGCCGTTGCCCGCAAAGCTGTCGGCGTCGCTCCGACTCGCTACGCATTGGGCGACCAGCGTTCTTACTTTGCTCTTGGATGCCAAGGGCTTAGGTGTAGTGTTTCTCACGGTTCCTGTTCCGCGGATAGCCGGAGCAACCAGATTCGCTAAAACCTGAGGAGTATTAGGTGAGGTCTTTCCTTTGGTCTCCTTGGGGGTGTTTTCTGTACGTTCTCCATTATTGTTTGTTCACCAGCGCTTCGTGCGCGAAAGGGCGGGTTTGAAATAATCAAGAACGGAGTCCTACCTCGTTCCCTGAGCCCGACCTTCACCTTTAACCAGTGTCCCTCGAATAACACGGACGAACTGGAACTCGCCCGGGACAATGCAGATTCCGACTGCTGCATCCGTCGCGCACTTCCTGATCAAGGCTCGAAGGGGCTGGCTTCTGACTACGTCCCGCAGGCACCCCTCGTTAGAGGCAACTCACACCAGCCCAAAGACTATCCGGTCGGGAAAAGCCAAAACAGTCCGCGAGCACTCCCAGAGCACTCCCCCATCCGCTGTGTGTGTGTGTTGCGCGTTGATATGATTACAGCGGTGAAATTAGCGGCAATTGGGCGTGACCACGTGAGCACAATAACCATATCTGACACATTTGAAATTAGAGTTTTTTGTTGGTTTTTGAAAGCAATTAGCTATCTTAATTAAACGTAGTTATATTTACAATTTTGTACAGGCGAATAAAATTTTCTTATTATGTTAGGTTAGTCCTAATTATATGTATAGGGTTGTTAATGTTAAGGGTAGCATCATTACAACTGATAAATTACCATTATTAATTTACTTTACAAGGAACAACGGTTACGCAAAGAATAAAATTCTAGGAAAATACTTTTTCACCTACGATTACTAAATAAAGTATGTATGTACAAAACATAAAATTAAATATATACTTACGCAATCTACCCCGCACATGTAATGTATATACTTCTAATCCCATTTCGTATATCCAGGAAAGCATTTACATAGAATATACATTTTTGAACAAAAAATGTTAATATTAATTGAAATATCCATCCAATATGTGTATTACATGCAGTACATCTTTTGCACATTCTGGATATTTAGTGTATATACAGAAGATATCGAATGCTATGAGAGGTTAATCTTGGATTCATTTTGATTGACCCTCAAATTTAATTTTTAATACGGTGGTCACATCTTCATGTCAATTAAAACGCATTCAAGATCGATGTGTCGGTGCAAACAGTTCTTATAATTAGTTGAAATAAACAAACATTATTGCATCAGAGACATCCCCACAGAAATGTTTCGTTCGCTAGGTTGCATATTGGTATGCATATAAAAGTGTCTGGGTGCTCGAAATTCCTGTAAACTTTATTTCCAACAATATCCAAAGTATTTGACTTAGTCACCTTATTCTTTCAAGTAAGTCTTATAAGTATACATACGGAATGTACAAGCAATTGGCAAGCATCTTTAAATGATGGAACTATACAAACTCTTGCCATCCAGCCAAGACTAACTTTGCCCTGCTTTATCTTTGCTGATGTACCAGTAATTTATTGAAATATCTGACCAACCTAGTTTTGAAGAACTTTAAAATATTATCCTTCTTCTTCAATAAAATATGCCTGATTTAGATAGCAGTATCGATCTTTCTCCTTTTTCCATCTTTCTGTGCAGTTTCTTCCGTTATTATACAGATCTGGTGGTTTTGTCTGTAGCCTGTTTGTTTGGTGGTATTTTATACATTTTTGTTTTATAAAGTTCATAATTTTTTTTATTTTCTTATTTTAAGGTGGACACATTGGGTTTACAGGCGCATACATTTTACATTATGTACACGGTGTTACGTTTGTTACCCTTTGATGCAGCTAAATAAAATCAAAAGGAAAATATCAGCTCGAAGACTGTAGGTAGGAACCAGAACTGGGCAAGTACTCAAATACTTTACTCATATTTCAATTAAGTGTAAAAAAAATACTCATTCTTTTTTACTTATAATATCTTCCATACTTATTATTCGTACTTAACAAACAAAATTACATGACTCGTAAAAATATTATTCGTGATACTTTACAATGTTTACGAGTAGGAGAATATTTAAATTGCTTGAATGTAACAAATACATTGATTGAATTGAACTGAATATAAACATGTCATCCTAATTCCTTAATTTGCAGTTTTTTTAAAGCAAAGTTTTTTTTTTTTAAAAGTACCTACATATGTAATTTAACGTATATTTTGAAGTATTGTATTAAAATGTACTTTTGTTTACTATATGGCACGACATAGATATTCATATATAAGTTTTTTTAAAATTTATTTTTTTTCAAGGAAAACAGGAAAAAGCAAGCATCATGTAATCTTAAAATTGACTCGGTGTATACCAGTTCATTTCTATCCGGAAATTCGTTGTTATCTAATAATTATTGTACGAAAACGCACTGATAACAGCAATGTTCTTAACTCGTATATTTTCGATTTATGCGTGTAGTATATTTTACAAACGAACTATTTTGAAAATTTCAATGGGGCCTGCTGAATAGTGGCCTAAAAGGACAGAGAACGTCGCTAAACGCGATCAATAAAGGGGACATGGGGCGGAAGAACAGAACATCACGATATGCTGGTAGTAGAAAACGAATCAAATGTGTTAAACGCAAAATTGAAGTGCACAACAAACGTTGACCATAAATCGTTAACTCCAGGGAATTAAACGTGTTTTTAGTTTTCCTGTTTTACGGGATTTTGCGTGGCGACAGAGGATACTAACAATTATGTGAGACTGTAAGTATATAAATTTTTAACCGTTTTTAGGAGAGGGCAAATATTCAATTTACACTATTAGGGTATTTTACCACTTTTGATTTTCGTTTCCTGTTTCCACAACTAACAAAAGCATATGCATTACATTCAAAAATTATTTATTATCTTAATTTATTGCGTAATATATAAAAAAAAGTATTTTTCAAGCAATTATATTAGTTACTCTGGGCATATTATTCTCTAGAAATTATTATTTTATTTATATCCTGCCGTTTTAAGTTTGATACTATAGACAAATTTTATTGATTCTGTTCTAGATAACATTAATTGTAGGTATTAATACATATCGATATTAAAGATAAGGAAGATTAACATTATAGGCACTCACATCTGGTCATACATTCTGTTTTGCAATTTGTCTAACTGTTTGGGAAGATCATTAGATTACACATTTCTATAAACTTTATTTTCCTTATTCTGTATATATTTTAGCTTGTAAGTTCAATTTATAATTGTTGCAATAGCTAAATAATAAATAACCTAAGTATAGAAATGTCTTTTTCCCGATAACTTTAATTTTATAATACCCTTTAGACAAAAAAATGGGTACTCAATAATCAGAAGTATGCTATGAATAAGAAACATATTTCGTATTTTAGCATAATTTAATTTGAACTTTTATAATTTTATGAACAATTACTGTAGCGTATTAAACAATAAATACTTTCAGAAAATAATACAAATGTCGTATTCATTACACAAAACTTTTAATATACTAATATACCTTACTGTAATTCAGGCCTCGGTGCAATAATGATCCACGTGTGAAAAGTCTAGTTTTAAGAAAAGTTAAAAAGCCTACGGTTTAAAAACTTGTCGAGTGCAAAAACGCACCACGGAACTTTTAAGTAAAGTATATTTCATTGTTATTACACTAAACTGTAAATGTATATCCAGGGGCCATTTTCCATCCAAAATTCAATTTAACAAAAAGTAGCGTATTATTGTAGCGAGCCCCTCAATTATAAATTAATTTTTTTTTCTAAACTAATACCTTTAAGAGTGGGCTATAAAAGAATTACATTTTTTATATTTTCTGTCTTTTTTGTAACGCCCTCTTAATCAAAGATAGTTTGAGAGAAACAGTGCCAATTATAGATTTGTTCGAACATGCAGTTCGCGAACGGTTCACGATTATGTGAACCAATCAGACAACGCATTTCAATTCGCGAGAACTCGAATCTGTTCTCTGATTGGTTCACGTGATCACGAACCCTTCACGAACTGCATGTTCGAACAACCCTTATATAAATATATACTAATTAAAAACATAACTAGTTACTACAGTTACATATGTAGTACAGTACATATGTACTACTAGTTACATCCATGTTCCTAAAAATTCTTTATGTGCATTGCCTTGTTGTTACGGCCATGGAATACAACAAATCTATTACCAAAGTTCTTTTCACATTATTTATCTCCCTTAAAATAAAATTCTATATTGTACCTTGCGTTTGTTTCCGCCATTCTCACCGACCATGTAAGTTGTGCTATGCATCAATTTATTAATTTATAGAATGTGAATCAGGACCGGCTCCTCTTGAAGAGCCACGGAGGCATGGGCCAACCATCGCAAATCATGTATTAATCACAAATAATTAATCATATATTAATCACAATTCATCATTTTATTTTCTGAAAAAAAAATACCAACAAACAGAGACTTATGTACGACAAACGAACATTTAAGATCAGAACGAACGCACGTACACTGTAAAAAAACACAAGTAATTTTGCCATGGTAAATTAGGAATATTACATTTAATAACGTTGTGAATTTACACAAAAATCATGTAATTTTGTTTTACATGTTTTTCTCAGGATATTTAACATGGAAAAAAAAATTTCGGTAAAATTTATAGCTTTTTCATATAAGTTTAAAGATTGTAATAAAATTCTAAAGGAAAATACATGTACAATTTTATGTTTTCTATCACAATTTACCTTAGAAGTGTAATTGTCAATTTTTTTGGTATTTAAATTTTGTGGTAAAAATTTGAGGATCTTTATATTTTATTTCTTACTTGAATATGCGCAATGTGATTGGTGTATTAGGTTATTATAACTGTACGCGTTCGGCCAAATATACAGTCATATAAATATTACATATGAACCTTTTACAGTACAATCTTTGAAAAATAACCATAGCAAGTGAAATTTACTAGATGGTAGAAGTTTTACCTCATGAAGCACATTTACCGGTAAAATTGAAGGCAACTTTTTTTACAGTGTAGTTATTTATGCAGACAAGTGGCGAACTGGGGCCGCGTCTAGGATTGGCCCGATTTCAGACGTTTGTAGGGATCCCAGTATATGCACAAATTACATTAAAGTGGGGCCAGCCGTTTCGTGGCCTGCTGCCCACTGGTTGACCGAGTCACGCGTCATAAATATGCGTCAGTATTCGGCACTGTGGGGGAAGGGTCTCCCATTATTACGGTAGACGAGCGTGTGAGACAGACACAGACGGCCGTCGAAAATCGACTATTGAAAGTAGAAACATATGTAGAGGACCATCGCATACGGACTTCGGTTTAGCACTTCCCTGCAATAAAAATTGTGTCCAAGAATATTTGATATTTATTAATAGTATTAATAGGAATAAAGTGTAGTATTATTCTAGGATGACATCGTAAATTAATAACTATAATATTTCAAATCAAAATGAGAATACTCGAATGCATATCCTTCAAACGAATGATCTAACATTCATATCTTTCTTAGGGTAAAAATGAAATAATAAATATAACAAGGGAGTTATTCCTGAAAAATGCATCATAATAGTGTTTTAAGTGAAAAAAAACAAGCCATTTGCTTGGGTAAACAAACAAAGAAAATAAAAATTGTATTTCCCATTCTTTGTAAAAAATACGTCGGCTTATGCATAAAATATCCATTATATTTTACTCAACGATCTTCGCTTAAATAACTCATGTGCTCTGTCTGTGTTGTGTTGTTTTCGTCGATATAAAATCACAGAAACACCTAAATAATTTTGCGTTAGTTAGGTGGGGGAACGTAAACAAATGACTCATGTACGTGCAGTTTAAAAACTAAATATATGCAATACTAAAGGAAATACGTTAGTACTTATATTTAGGTAGATAAGTATTCCTGATCAAAACTTAATGTATTTTTCATTTTAAAATTGCTTCTAAATTTGTGTACATTAACTTTTTGTGTCGGTATTATTTTAGTTAGGGTCATTATACAATTGCGGTTTAAACCGTAGATCAATAATCTTCGGTTTAAACTTCACTTTAGCCTTACAATCGATATAAATACAAAAAAAAATAAACTCGTCTTTGGTATATTTAATCCTTAAATCGATTGTAAAAATGACAATAAATGAGGTAATAAATTACTACAAGCTGAGCTGAACTGATTTAAAACTTTGTAAAATTAATAAAATGGAGGGGGAGAGGGAAGGACAGCATTGGAACCGTCACTGGCCCCTCCACTCAATATTGTCACGAGCCGCCACTGATGTGAATTAATAGAATACTCTCTTTCTCTCTCTTTCTGCAATCTGTCCAAAACTTGTATTAGGTATGAGGGTCAAATCGTTATAACACCAGTGTAAAATTTAACAAAAGCATATATTGTATGAATATTCAGAAAATATAAGCTTCCGTTATTTCTGCCTTTGTAATCTCTCTCTGGCTTTTACTATTTTCTAGTCACTCTTTCACGACAGCCTCCATGTTCGCAGCAGTCGCCTTACAATATACTTTCATAGTGGCATCTAAAAGATGACAAGAGTTCTTTTTGTAACAAAAAACCAAATTTCAATCTTTACAAAAGTTTCAAAAAGTCTTTTTTGAGAAGACCACATCTACACTTATTAGAAAGAGTGTGGATTTTTAGGTCAGTCTTTTCATTATCCAAACTTACCAAATTATCTGTATCACTAATGTATTTTTATAACGGCACGTTTTAAAATAACTAACAGCTACCTATATGCAGCCACCTGTGGTTCGCAGTATGTGAACGCCGTCATGGTGTCTGGTGTGGCCGCAAAAGTTGTTGGTGGTAGTGGTGGTAGGTTTATACAGCAAATTAAAAAGGATTTAACAGTTAGCTATATACATTTTCTAGATTTACCCTTAAATAGAGGAATTCATTATATACGTATAGATATATTGTTATGTATTGCAATTTATGCTACAATCTAGTTTCGATATACGTATTTTATTATATTTATATTGCACCAAAGATTTCTTAGCCAGTATAAAGTGTGTCGGAAAACTATTCATTACATACGTTGCTACATCAGATTTGATGAATTCGGGACAATTGTTTCGGAAACACGTGCGTTCTCATTATCAACCGAAGACCAAATAAAAGACCTATTACCTAAACATACACCGCTATCTCCCTCTAAAAGGGAAATATATTTTCAATAATATATCAAACTGGAGTGCCGCTTCCCTATACAAGTTATTTGAATGTTTTTGCATATACCCTAGCCGACAATTTTTAATTTTAGTATGAGGATCTTATACTATGCATAAAATGAACTTGTAATACGCGCTGATTCCAATGTTGAAATGATATTAGGCGTTAGACACGACATGTCTATTTCTATTTTAAAGCGGCGCACTCTTTCCTACTCTTTGTTTTCCTATACAGTATAATTAAATTTTGACGATTACGCTGTATGATTTCGTATGCGTCGTCGTAGCGATATACCTATACGAAAAAACATAACTTATTAAATAGTGAAGTGGCTATTTACGTGTCTTTATCTTTTAATTACATACGTTGATTAAAATATTCACTGTTACAATCATTTTAATGAATGTTTACTGTAAATAATTCTTAAATGTTCCACAAACTTTATAAAAGAATATTCTAAGGAGATTATGTGTGAATATCATTAGACGGTTTAAATGGAATGTTATAGAAATATACTTTTCATTACTAGAGTATTCTCAGAATATTCGTGCTACTTGGGACCCCATCTACACATTTGAATAAACGTATGTGTGTTTCTGCAAAATATGAACTATAGATAACTAAAGTCCTAAAAGGAAGTCACAGGCAGTAGTATCCAACATCTGCGCAAGCTATTTGCATGGCTGGTAAGTAATTCCGGTTGCCCACCTCACATAATTTATAAAATTTTAATGTTTATTTCTCAAAATATGGGAAAATATAAAAACCTGTAAGTGATAAAGTAATGAAAAGTAGTTTAAATATTAAAACAATGAATATTTACAAAAGTGAACGCGTGAGAGGTATTAATTACATCAAAATTCAGTGGTATCGTTTAGTAAGAAATGAAACTTGATTTTAAGACATTACAATGAATTTAGTTAAAGAAACTTCCATTGTGTAACATGTATTCCACCTATGACACAATCAATTTTTTTTTTGATTCCTCTTAGAGAGGAAGTCTTTTTCACATAATTTATTTAGTATTACAACATTTTAGTTTAATTATTAAGAAATTGATAAACTTTATTTCAAGACATAATAAAGCTTAAATTTAGTTAAAAAACTTCAATTCTGCCAAGCATGCATTTTATTGTACTTGTAATGTAATCACTGTTTTTGTTATTTTTAAGGGAAAAAAATTCTCCTTCATACAATTTATTCGACATCAACAAAACCGACTAACACAATATAAATAATAAATAATTTTGAAACAATATGTCTAATTTCTTTTATCAAACAATTTTTCAACTATTTATAGCATGCTTTTTAATTTAGATTTTAATTGGCAAAGTATTTCTAACATCTACTGTGAGTAACAACTGTGGAGATTTTTTTAACCTTTTTCATTACACATGTAAAAACTACAATATTTATGGGATAAAGCATATATAGGCTGATTCATTTTCGATTCGCACCACTGGGATCTCGCTTATTATTGAAGATAGTCGATAGGTCAAATTTGGCAAAGTTGCTAAATTTTGTGGTTATTATGATCCTGAAAAGAAAGTAGACTTAACACAAATGAAGTTTGAGATTAAAAAAAAAAACGCAAAAATCTCATTTTCTTATTTTGCCTCTAAGGACACATTCTCAAGATTTTCTATCTAATAGTATACTTAATTTTTTTTCCGTTTTTTTTCCTGACAGTCATGAAGCAAAATTGCGCATACTTTGTCTGTTTGTGATTCACCTGGTCCTTGGGAATTGCGAAATATTTGAAAGTTCTTCAATATTATGTGGAAGATCACCTTTATAAACGTTGTATTTAACAGTTATTCATAAAAAAGAATCTAGAGAATTTAGGTCTAGAGATCTCACCGCCCATTCAACAACTCCACCATTTCCAATCCAACGATCTGCAAACTCTTGACTTGAAAAGTAGTTCCATACATTTTTTGTCATGGGTGGGTGTAACCCGAGAATGGGAGCTCGGCCAGAACAGAGAGACCTATTGTGCCCACAGTCCACAGCCCTCTCAGTCAAGTTGCATCCTATTAAAAAGGTTCGCAATCTGGCTAAGAGTTAACTTACCAACTCTGGGTTCGTCCATCCCATCGACCATAAAGTGCGTCTGCCTCTTCCCGTCCACTGCCGAACAGTTGACAAGAAGGTGAGCAGAAGTTTCCTTCGCACTCCCACACTTTCTGCACAAGGGAGAGTTCACTAAGCCCATGCGATGCATGTGTTTATTTAGTGCGCAGTGCCCACTTAAGATGTTTGTGAGTAATTTCAATCTGTCCCTGCTCAGTTCCATACAATTACCTGAATGTGAGCTAATGCGCCGTCCTGTTGCCACCGAAAATTTTATAACTGGTTTAATGATTTTCCAAAACGACCATCCAAACGTTTAATCCAAAACTACTAAATAACTTCTTCTAAAACATTGAGGTATTCAGCAGCGTCTACACGATTCGGAAGGTCAATTATTCCAACTATATGCTTAACAAAAACATTTTTAGGATGAGACGATTGAATTTAACAATGCGAATTAATTCGACTATTTACAATGCTATTTTCAATACTGCACTGCGCTACTCACTCTCCTGCTTCCTTCAGCAAGAAAAGTTATGAATTATGAAAATGCATATTAACCAGCTGAATATTAAAACTTTCAAGACTTCATGTAGGCGCAAGGCATAAAATAGAACATCTTCCAATTACGATAAGCAGTTAAGGATTTATAAATATATTCTGTATAGTCGATTTTAAATGTTTAATTTACGGTAATATTGAAATAATATTCAGAAAAATTTTATTTCTGCAAGGTTTGCAATGCGGATATAGAAATAAATTTAAAATCGTGAAATATTATGGACTTACTGATAAAAGAGAATTAGGTAAACTAGGTGTGTGTATAATAAACATATCAAATAAACTACGTATTGATGCCTTTGTGTTTTTTTTGACACTTAATAATTTATTTCATTTAATATTTCGAGCTCTTCTTTGGTTTATACCGGATTGATCTGTGCTCATCTTTAAATAGGAACGCAATGGTAATATTTCCGCTTGTATAAACTGACTACATATCAGTGGACGGCGGGCCTTAGTTGTAACTGCAGCGAGTTTTCATACACAAGTTACACTATTTAAAAGTATTCGCCTTCCGATCCAGTATAAGTATAAATGACAAATACAGTGGTGCTTACGTTTCTTCATAAATCAACGATTCATAAGGCCATGTTCCCCAATGTATTTATTAGATTAGGGTGTTTCTTATTTACAAGAATTTTCTTATCTGAATTATTTTAGAATAAGTAGATATTAGTTCAATTGCAAATAATTAAGTAGTGCCTCAGAACGGTTTTAACTTTATAATAAAAAAACAAATAATTTAAACAAAAAACTTTTAAAGTATCTATTCAAAATATACTTTTACAAGTATTGTATACAAACATAACAAGAGATGATTTATTAAAAATTGAAACGTTTTGTATCTATATATTTTTTAATTAGTATTTTAATTGCCGAGCAAACACAAAAGAAATATCTATATATTAACAGAATTTATTACTTTTTAAATTCAAAATTACCTTTATAAGTACCTATATGCAAATAATATTAGTATTTGTAAATATTTTCAGAATCTTTTTATCAAGGATGCCCTTGTCAGATATTATAAAGAGGGCTTCTACGCTTATTCTTGGATCCGAAAATGATAATGCGAAGTTGTGTGAATACGAAGATAATGAAATCCTATTTTGCAAGAACAATGTTTGTGTTCACCCGCCTACAGTAATTCGTCAGGATGCAGATATTCGGCATCATCCAGGTTACCTCACAATCGCTACCAAAACATTCGTAGATCAATATAATGATGCGAAGCGCCCGACTCTATATTTGACGTGGATACCGAACGTTACCCTCAGGAAATGTCCTACCACGTTGCAAAATGCAAACTTATCGCTTAAGAATGGATTTCAGAAACAAAACAGCATCGACAGCGTCACATCAAGCGATTCCAACATATCAAATTGCGACGTTGAGAGGCCTGTTAGCATTGAACTGAAATCCACAAACCCCTTTATCAATTATGACGAGAAACAAGATATCCTAGAATCGTCGAGCTCAGAGGAAAATGAGAAGCAGGAATTTATCAATATTAATGTTGAAATCAGCAAACCCGACATTGAAATTACCACAACACCCGACAGCACTAAAGATAATGATAGCGAGAAATTTTGTTTCTCGAGGTCGGAATCTATCACCTCCACGGATAGCCAGTACAACTGGATGTCTACGCCGGAATTTTTAGCTCAAAAACACAATCTGGCCTTCCCGGAAAGTGCAAATTGTTCACCGATTTTACCGACCAAGCAGATTCATAAATGTCGAAGATTTTCCGTGGACCTAAGCCAAATGAGATCGTTGAGACTATTCTTCAATGATGGCAATTGTACCTGTGGTCAACTAGTGATCGCCTCTAGAGAGTCACAGTATAAGATTTTGCATTTTCATCATGGTGGATTGGATCATTTAGCTCAAGTACTGCATCAGTGGCACTCATTGTTGCATACGATCAAGTACACGAAAGGTAACTTAACCATCATGATATTAATAACAATAATAACATGAGCAGTAGCTACTTATATCTGTTTATACAATATGCGCCTAAACCATAAAAGAAATTCCATAAAAATGAAAAAAATAATTTTTAGAGAAAATGTTCAGAGAGCGTTTTTTATTTCTTAAAAGAATCTTTTTTCTGTGACATTAATTCTTACTGTAAACTTCTCCTAAACCCCTCACCACAAACTGCACTAAACTGGACGTACGTTTCGATAGCAAAGCTGTCATCATCAGCAGAAACACTGAACAAAACTGAGAACTATGTACAGGGTGGGCAAATTTCGATGTTTTTATAGGGTACAGAACAAACGGTAATAGATATAAGAAAAGTAAGCAGATGGTTACGATCTCTTTTTTCGAGTTTGGCTTAGTGATCCAAACAGATTGAAGCTAATTTGCCTGGTATATCGGGAACTAACCGATATACCAGGCGTTTTTCAAAATCAACCATTTTCTTTCAACCGTTTTAAGGCCGATGCCATAATATATAGAGGAAATATGTTCCTATATATTATATTATATTATCGGACATTGATGGTGTGTTTACAATTGATAGAGCAAAAACATTATGCCTTTTTTAACCATCATCTGTGTATTTTTCAATACTTAAATAAACTCTAGTACTTCATTGTTGAATGTTTTTTTATATATTATGGGGAATTACTAGGATCATCGAGAGAAAAAAAATAGGTAATAAGGAGCTGGTTAGAGATGCTTTACAAAAATTTTGATGATTTTACCAAAACGGCTACTTTGTCAAAATAAAAATCGAAAGATTTTCGAAATCGATTTCGATTATTATTTTTTTTTAATAACTTAAAAAAACTGCATTTTCTTTTTTTTTATTCCTATTGGACAACCAAATTGTGTGTGTTATTTCTTTAAATGCGTATTTTCTATTTTAGCTTTGTTACTTGTTCTCTCTTTTTTTAGGTATTTTAAGTATTCTTATTAATTCCCAGTGCCCCATTATACAGTAACAATAATAACACTACTTTTGGTTCAGCTGATCTTGTTCATTTATTTAATGTATAATATAATTAATAATTATATTAGCAAAATTAATGTAATTATTAATTCATTTCATATCTGGTGATATTTGATGATAGGAGGATAGCTTGCAATTGCTAACAAGAAGGATTCAAACAAAAATATTCCACTTTTAGGTTGTGAAGATAATTTACCATATCGTCATTTTATGGTGTGCCGAGCGGAGGTATCCGATTTGGAATTGCATCCTGAGGAAGGTCAAGTGCCTAAGCTGACTGAAGATTTATTTCGTAGTCTCTTTAATGAAGCTGGACAATTGGAGGACGATTTAACCTTGAGAAAGTACGTTTTTTTTGCGGGGATGGAGAGAAACTTGAGGAAGGAAGTGTGGCCTTTTTTATTGCATTGTTACCCTTACAACAGCACCTACGAAGAACGTGAACAAATTGCTAATATTAGACGGCAGGTGAATGCTTAATTTAATTAATAACATAAATTATTTAATTAAATAGACTTTACTTACCTTTCTTCTTTAATTTTTAAATAATTACGTTGGTTATCGTCTAGCTACATTCCAAGTAAACGATAAATACCTTCAACCCTTCAGAAACTGGCAGGCGTAATCTTATTTGCTGAAGCTTGGACCTTATACTCTCTTTGTTATTTAAACTTGGACATTTTGTCAACTATAACAAACTAATTCAAAAAATTTTTTGATAAATTTAAACAATATCAAATTTTCTTTTGAAGCTCTAGAACGCTTTTAGTGAGATTGAGGCCCATATATTCCACATATTCAGTTTCCTCTGCCATTTTGAAGCCTATACAATTTGATATTTTTTGATTCAATTAAAAAATGTCCAATCCCATTCGCTCTTGCAGCTAAGTCTCGCAGTGAATATTCTTTTGAACTGATTTTCTTTTAGTGTCTCGTTCTAGGGCATACCCAGGTTTGGCAAGGCTCAGGCGAGTTAAACTCCTAATAATTCTTTTCCCGACTATTCTGTTCGTGATCGTTTTCGCTACATTTTCCACCAAGGTGTTAGCAGTGTATAAGGTTTAACACCACTTTAATAGCTACCGTTAGATTAGATTAGGGTTGGGCTATTTCACCGCGCCTTTTTCAGAACTTGTGATCCCAATTAGGTCTATCATTCTGGAGCATTTCTTTGTGTGTCGTCGCATTGACACACTACATATACTGCTGTTTTCTCCTCACTTGGTTTGCAAACCCAAGTAATAGCCATGTTTACACATGCCTATTTAGTTTACAATGGACCGTCAGCAGACCTATCTTATAGTCTTCCTATCTTTACTCAGTAGATCATTAGTAAATTCAGGCCTCTATTTCTTTAGAAACTCTTTTGCCTGTCTCTATTCCGGTAACTTTTGCCACCACTCTCTGGACTCATTACATATCCATTCACGGATGGATTTCTCAATTCTTAGCTTAGAGTCCACACTTACGGAACTAATCCTTTTAAATGGGGACTGACTATCAGAGAAGGTAGTGACACTTTTACTTTATAAATATTACATTTTGGTATTAACTTAATTTTATTTCAAAGCCGTCTGTGTTAGAGACAATAACTACCGAATAGCACTCCTATTTTAAAGAAATATGAATTTTCTTTATATGCTAACGTCTTTTAGGAGTACGAAGAGATTACAAGAAGACGCCTTGATCTGAGTGGTAATCAATTAAATCAATTCAAAAGGAAAATTCAAAGCGTAGTAGAAAAAGATGTTGTGCGAACAGATAGAGGTAATCCGTTTTTTGCCGGAGATGACAATCCGAATCTCACTATAATGAAGAACGTTCTTTTAAACTATGCTGTATATAATCCTGGTTTAGGGTAAGACCTCTAAAGTATAAGAAAACAAAGCACTAACAATGCAGTTTTGACATAGTTAACAAATAAGTAAACAATAATAAACTAATGTAAATAATTAAAAATGAGAAGAATTGTTTTTCAACCATATCACTAATAAAATATTTCAAAAAATCATAATTCTTTTTTAGATATACACAAGGTATGAGTGATTTATTAGCTCCTGTACTCTGTGAATTAAGGGATGAAGTGGCCGCTTTTTGGTGTTTCGTGGGCTTGATGCAAAGAGCAGTTTTCGTGGCTACACCAACAGATCGAGACATGGATAGATCGCTAAAGTATTTGCGGGAATTAGTTAGGATAATGGTGCCGAAATTTCACGAGCATTTACAAAACCACAAGGATGCCGCCGAATTGCTGTTTTGCCACAGATGGATTTTATTGTAAGTAGAGGTCTAAGTATAATTTCAGACAAAAATGACGTAGTAATACAGTAGATTTGTTCGAACAAAATTCTAGAGCGCAAAGTAAATCATTAGTAAAGAAAGTGGTAAATGTGGAAAAAAAGTAAAATGAAAAATTAATTCATTGTCACTATATAAATCGCCATGCTCAGATAGCATTAATCCAATCATGCTTCAAAACGCCTCGGAACTTTTGTTGCAGTAACTTAGTGTGTTATTCGGGGAAAATCTCGTACTGGAATACATACCAACGGTTTGAAGGGTGATCAGTCTTACCACGTTTTATTAAAAAATTTACTAATACGGGACAGGATGGATCCCTGAGATCAATAAGTCTGATGTCATTTATGTCAAAGACTCTTGAAAAACTGCTGGACAGACACATAAGAGATGATGTATTATCATATCAACTATTACATCGAGACCAGCATGTGCATCAAGCAGGAAAATCCATAGAAACAGCCTTGCATCACTCGTACAGAAAGCTGAGTATGCTCTTCTACTTCTGCAGCATCAATCTCGAAAACATCGAGCAATAAAAGGATCGATCAAACAAACTACATCCTACAGCTTGTTCAATTTATATAACCATCATGAGTAGACAACGGTAGCACCAATCGAAAGAAGATGTGCGCAGGATGAGGTTTTGTTCACTCTACTGTCGTGGATAAGTTACTAATAAGGCTGGACAATGAAAGACATAAAACTTTGGGGTATTCAAGTAATCTTATTATTCTGACCTAGAGTAAATTCAACAGCGTAATGGGGAACAAAATGCAGGACTCTCTACAAGTTGTACAAGCAGGAACAAGAAAGAGGATCTAAATATCAGTTCCTCCAAAACGACCACACTAGCATGCACAAACAGCAGGAACTTAGGTGGTCTTGGAGCCCTAAAACTCCGAAGTGAAGAAATATATCTGTCAGAGGGACCAAAATATCTTTGTGTCATCCCAGATTTCAAGCTTACTTAAAATAGACAGCTTCAGAAGAGTAAAGCCAGGGCGGAGACAACATTCATGTTGGAGTTAAGACTTAATATGATGTATTGGACATACATCACGGTGGTCAGACATATAATCACTCTGGTATAGTGGATAAAAATGCAGCCGCAAACTGCAATAACTGAACTTAGCAAGAGGCTTACAGAGGCTTGCGTGTTTAGAAATAACAAGAGTAATGAAAGCTACTCTTACAGCAGCAATGAAATTCCTTCATGCTCTCCATTTGGTGATAATGGACGAAGCGAGAATCTCAACTTGCTAGAACTACATAGTGGCAGATATGCAGGGTTGGAACATAATAATATTGTCCATCATGTGAAAGGCAACCTTGTGGGAATGAGATCAGACCACATGATTGCGATATATCCTTTTAACAGAAATTTCGAGATGGTATTCACGTCTCGGATAAGCTGGAATCAATCCAACTACTGAAACAGGTTTGAAGAATTGATCTGGTTTACAGACCGGTTAAAAACCGAAAACCGGAATGAAGCTTATTGAATTGATAGCGAAGTGAGAAACACAACGATCACTCTTCCATTCGAAAATATGCCAAACTTTCAAGAGAGGCATACGCAATACTGCATTATGCAACTGAAATCAATCAGAGGGCTTATTGAAAAGAAACGTATCTAACAGGACACTGTGTACTGAAAGGACACCTATAGAAAATTGAGATCAATGCTGGGGAGAGCATGCGCACAATAAAATTTGCCTATTTTATTTATTGTTTCAAAAGAACTCATGCATCTTTTTATATTAAATTGAAAGAACATATACGTCCACAACCTTCAACTTTTCACAATTCCGATGGCCCGAGGAACTGTCTCGGCGAGGCATTTAGCTAGAAGCGTCCACAAACAGGTTCTTCAACTCATTTGTCTTTAAATTCAAAATGATTAAATATTTCAGTTCATGCAATAATAAAAAACGATTTATTTGAGCAAATTTTATTCACTAAATTACAACATTTTTACTTAAACCGACGTTTCAGCAATCTATGCCTTTTTCAAGCTGCAATGAGAATTAATCATTAGTACCTATAATTATAAAATCAAGAATTTGAGTAATACCGTCGTAAAGTTTGTAAGTGGAAGTCAAGATTTTAAAAGTTAATATTGCAACCATAATTATTCTTATAAACGAAATCCAACATTTAAATTAAGCATGTACAAATGTAAGTAAAAGGAAGGATACTATTACACCTATGTAGACGTCCTAAGCATATATATGTTGAGAATACAGAGAATAAAAACATGTTTGTAAATTCCGGTTGAAAATACATAAATGTTCCAAAACATTTAAGAAAAGTAAAGTATGAAGGGATAAATAAGAAATAGGCAAATACGACAAGAATTAGATGTAGTACCAATTTCAGAGTTTATAAAGAGAAGACAGTTGGGCCGGTGGAGATACGTACAAAGATTAAGTGACTCAAAGATAGTGAAGCAGGTATGGCAATCAAGAAATTATACTAAAAGAAAAAAAAGGGAAGACCAAGGCACACGTCCAGATATGCCTGGGAAATCATCAATCATGAGATTGATGTTAAATCTAACAAGAATATATTATATAAGAAAGACAACAAACTAGTTGAAGACCCTTAAACTTAAACAGGCGCTAGACTAGCTGTAAACAAGAAAGCACGGCGAAAGTTTATGCATAGAAACTAAAAAATGTTAAAAATTACTTATCCTACACTTATGATAGAGGGATACATGATTATATATTGCAGTATTCTATTTTAATTGTTTTTTAGTTGTTAGTAATATATTAGGTTTTTAATTTTGGAGGTTAATAAAATTTTATTTTGTTGGAAATTTAATTTTCTTGGATAGTTTTTAAATAATGTAAACAAATTACATAACATGAACATTTGGCAAAATTGTCGAATTGACAAATCTCGGCAGTGGAAAGTAATGATTTGGGAGGCTGTGTTGAAAATGATTGGTTGTGGGGAGAAAATTGTTAATAAAAAAAAGAGAAGAAAATTAGAATTTTTGGATAAATGTCAAGGTTTTAAAAAATATCAAAAAGCTTTTAAAAAGAATTGAATATTGAAAGTTGGAGAAATGCGTTATCATATTGTGGTTGATTGGATTCGAAGTTGTATCAACATATTGTTATTGGATTGGATTCGAGGTTGGACATCATATAGTAATTGAATTGGATTCGAAATTGGATCATCATGTTGAAATTGGATTAAATTCGAAGTTAGGTACATCATGTTGTAACTGGATTGCATTGAAAAAATTGACACATAAACAATATATATTATTGCAATTTATTTCTTACCGCATAGTTTCTGGTCTGATAATGTATTTACAATACGAAGCCGATTGTTTAGATTACCAAAGATACTGTGAGATTAAATATTCTTCATTATTATTGAGATTCTTTCTGATATACCTAGTATATGAAATCATTCTCAATTTAAAGACAAATGAATTATTGAACCTGTTTCTGAAGATATCCAGCTAAATACTACAGATTATGTATTCCAGCTGTTTGACCATATCGAACGTGCGGAAATAGAGGTTTTTACCACATTTTTTTACTAGTGAATCTTTATCCGAATTCATTTATTTATATACCTACATCGTATCCATGCTATTAACTTGTAATTAATTTCAGATGTTTTAAAAGAGAGTTTACAGAAGCAGTAGCCCTAAGGATGTGGGAAGCTTGCTGGGCCAACTTTCTGACTGACTATTTTCACCTCTTCTTATGTTTATCAATTATATGCGTATACGCTGATGATGTAATCGCACAAGATTTAAAGGCTGATGAAATGCTATTGCACTTCAGTTCCTTAGGTAAAAAGGAATGGATACCTTTCATCACAAAATATGCAATTAAATAAAAATCTTTCGTAGCGATGTATATGGACGGCGACGTGATCATACGAAAGGCACGTGGCTTGCTGCATCAATTTCGACAGCTCAGAGAAATACCATGTACGCTAGCGGGCTTATGCATGCGATGTGGTCCTGGCATCTGGGACAGTTCCCACAGTCCTAGAATCTATTGCATTGGTCACGAACACCATGGTTATTGCCCCAATTCTTTCAATTAGCAAACTCCGCAATTACTTACGTTATTTATTGTTACATTTTGAGAATTAAATGAATATATAAATATATAAATATGAATGGAAATAAATGTTGGCGTAGTAGAATTTTCAAATAAAATTGATTTATTTTAAAAAATATATTTTTAGTTTTTATTTTTAACATACAAGTAAAAATTTGGAATTTCATATTTGGAAAATAAGCGCTGGTCTAGAGCAACATGGGGGGCGAGGGAAATGTATCGGGCCATGCGGGGTATGATATATTGTTTCCGTTAACAACCCATGCACGTTTTTTTTTTCATCAGGTTTGATCGAACAGTGCTGCCTGTCAGTCAAAACGGACAAAAAAAACCGAAGTGTATAGGCGAAAACAGAGTTTTGCTCTATTGCGAAGATATTAGCCCGGCTGCTCGTCTAGTAGCTTGCACGCTTGGCTATCAGTTGCAGGGTCCTCGGTTCGAACCGACAGACTGCCCTGAGAGTGAGGTTTTGCTGGTTTCCCTTGCCCCTTGGAAAGTGCTGAAAGACAAACATCTTAAGTCGCTCCACAGGCGCAGGTGCACTTAACAATAACTCATGGTTGGGCCGATGCTCCCTGTAATTGGTGATATCTATTGGGGGATGCCAAGGCGTATTACTGATTAGCTTACAAGCTCCACAGATATGCATAAAATCACATTCTTAGTATAGTTGGATTTGTAATATTTTTACTTTGTATGGTGCCGAATGTTTCTCAAAGTTCACTTTTTGCATTCACATTTGCACTCCTTTCTTGCTAATTTAAGAAAGATGAGTGATGAACACGGGCCCCCATCCCCGGATTCCATCAAGACATTGCAGAAATGGAAAAACGATACCAGGGTAGGTGGGATGTCGTCGTGACGAGAGATTTTTGCTGCTTTCTTATCAGAGAAGACAACAACCAACTTAAAAGAAAGAAAGTAACTCTGTTTACGCAAAATTTTGATATATCAGCAAGTTTCCTTTGCGTAAACATTCTAGCAGTTGTTATGTCAAGACCTTTTAACCTATCTATTTCTTTTATAAATTCGGTTTACACAAAATTTGTAAATACAATTATTATTTAACTACAAGCCGAGTATATGTCTAAAGCTCGACGCGGTGGAAAAATTTGATTTTGAGACTGTAAGAACTTTACACACATTTTTACAATAGTTATTAAAAAAATAATATTGTCGTCTAGTGCAACTAACGTCCACTTTATATAAAGATCCGCTCGGCACTAAAGCTTGATTTACATTATACTTTTTTCGTCTAGAAAAAAATCTAAACTAGATTGCATACTAATTTTAGCTAGAATTTCCAGCTTCTATTTAAACATAAGCTATGCCGAGAACATTCTCTGCGCATGCGCAAGTAGTGAAGGGTAACGTATTGCTGTGAACTGAAGGTACCAGCATATATGAAAAGTGAAATAGAAAAAAAAATTAAATCAACTAGCTCAGTGGATAAAACTCTAAAAGGGCGCAAAAGACAATTTGATTTCAGGGTTACTTTCATGAAAAGTAATTGTGGGCGTTTGAAAAATTTGACTTTCTTTAAAATCCCCAAAGATTAAAATGGTTGATTCAAAAATAAAAGAACTATAATTTAGAATGATATTTACAATCATTAATTTTATTGTTTAAAAAGAGAAAAAAAAACATTTAATACAAATTACAGGAAAAATTAAAACCATGAATATAAGATTCTATATATACATAAAACATACCTGCATAAGACTCTACAATTTAAAAAGGACAATGCAAATCCTTTATCAAACAAAATGGTAGATTTGTTCCAGAAGAAAATCTAGATCGCACAAAAAATCCACGCGGTCACAAAATTTTACACCAAACTATAATTTAAACATGGAGAAACAAATATAATTTAAATTGAAATTTAAATTAAAAGCTCAAAGCTTCTTTTTCACCTTCACCGTGGTGATTAACACTAAAATTCAAATCAGCAAAAAGAAAAACGGAAAATTTAAACTCTTAAAACTAAAAAAAAACCTCTAGATCAAATTCAAAATAACGGATTTTATATCTAAAAGTGCACAACAATATAACATCAATTATTTAATTGGAGTTCCACGATTAATGTTCTGAATTCAATTTAAGCGAACAAAGTTTTAATAAAATGAAATCACCAAAAATGGTAACCAAGCAAAGAAAAACAAATACTTACTCACGGCATCAATCTATGGAACTCCCTTAAAAGAGGCCCTACATCGCATACATATAACAGAATAACAATTGCGCGCGCTGCAACAAACGCAAAAGATCATCGAAGATACCTTTTAAGAAGGACATAAAACAAAATAAACAAATGCTAAACATATTAAAGAGTGAGAATAAATTAAATGACTGAACAAATAAATAAACAAACAAATCAACTAACAAAATCTCATCAAAATAAAATAAATTAACTTCTGAGAGAATTTTCCCGAAACGTGGACAAAAATTGATCTCAAAAATCACTGAATTTAAAAACCCGGAGTGCCAGTCCACAGCAGTATATACCAACATTTAAAAAATAGCGGTTACATTTTTGAGATTAGCGATCACGTAAGTTATAAATAAATACGTTGGTAGTTTGGAAAACTACTTGCGCACGTCTAGTATGAAACTTGGTTTAAAAAATACGACCAGATCTAGTTTGTAAACTAGTTTCTCGTATACGAATTTGGACGGTATTTTCTGATTTACATTATCCAAGTTGATCTAGTTTAGAAAATAGTCATAGAAAATAGTCTAGATGAAAAAAGTATAATGTAAATCAAGCCTTAACTTGTAATTCTTGGAGGCGTTGCGTACTCAATACGACTCTAATCCGCGGAAAGATATCATAACTCTAGTTATGTATGCTTATTTAAATAAGAATGATTTTTGTTGGCAGAAAGTATATGACACAAGTTATCTAACTGTGACCGTACCATACTTCTGTTTGAGCAAGGATCTGAGGCCCATAAAATTTTGCAATCGACTCTCCGTAATGAATGCAAAACTTGGCGTATAATAGCTTTGAGCACACTAAAAAAAATATTGAAGGGTAGGGTTTTTTGCGACCTCGAAGAATTTGTTGGTTGTACAATTGAGAGATTATTATAGCCCATTATTTGTATTGTATTGCTTTATATACCTATGTATTTTTATTCATTTATTTTAGAATGAGTATATGTAACTCTGCGTTATCTAACATAATGAGATCTATCTATCAATCTATCTACATATGGATTGATTCAATTTTTATCAATTACCAATTTTACATTATTATCTGATATACGCTAGCTATATATGTAGTTGCGTAGAGTAATTATCTTTACAGTTTAATTTAATATTAGACGAAATGAAGTTCGCGTTATTCCTATTGGCCCTATGCGTGGGTAGTTACGGTAAGAATTTTTGTTGTACATTATGTATATAAACTAATATTAGTTAAAAACAGTGTTTTTATTCTTAAATATATATAATAGTTCTACACCCTTTAAAATCCATGATTTAGATTATTTCATCACTATGTTTCCTCAATTTTCTGCACAATCTGTCATCATTTCTTCTTTAGTCTACCTCATTTTCCCTCTTCGCCTTGTTTCAGTACTCTTCTAGAATATCTGTTTTCTGGCACCCTGCATACATTTCCCAACCATCTCAACGTCTATGCTGCACTATGTCTCTGTGAACGTATAGTTCCTTTATTTCACGATTCGTTTTTCTTTTCCAACCACCTTCTTCTGCCTTTATTCCCCCGAAAATACACCTTTAAATACGCATTTTTCTCTTCCACACTCTCTATGTTCATCTTGTTCTTTTTCGTCAACGCCCATGCAGTATATATTCTTTCGCTGCCCCGGAAACTTCTTTTGACTTTAACATTTTATTCATTGACCCTATTGTATTGCTTCCCTTGTTTACTCATTTTTCTGTTTCTTTGTCACCTTCACTGTTATTTGTAATCAAGTATTCAAAGTGACTTACTTTCTCAAAATTATAGGTTCCTGTATCTGTTTCGAATATACTATATCTTTGTTCATTTGTCGATGCTTGTTTCATTATTAGGTACTTTTTTAGCCTATATAACACTGCCGTCTTTTCCATTTTGGAAAATATTTCTTTCTTTTTTTGATCCGGTTATTAGTGCTACATCTGCATAGACAATTACTTGCTGTTTTACTTATTGTTAGTATATAATCGCTTGTGTTTGTATTCCGCAGTCTCTGAAGACTGCTTCTAGTACTAGTTTAAATAGTACTGTGGATAATAGCTTCCCTTGTCCAACTCCCGTCTTTTCCTCGAAACTGTGCGATATCTTTCCTTCTGTTACTATTTTGTTCCGTGTATCTGTGTGTCATTTTTAGCTGCGTTCGACATGGCTACTCCTAGAGTCGAGAGATATTTAGCTTTTTCAGTCCTTCATATATTTTTCTTTTCTCTATTGAGTCGTACGCTTTCATACAATAAATAAATACGCAAACTCAGATTTTGCTCGCAGTTTTGATTTAGTACCATTTTTAACCTAAAGATCTGATCCGTCGTTGAGCTTCCAGTTTTAAATCTCTCCTGATATTCTCCTACTAAATAATTATGCCAAAGGCTCAGTCTATTTCGAATGATTCTCGCTAAAACTTTGTATGTGACATCAACCAATGACATAGGTACCTATGTAGTTGTCAGAGTCGACTTTACCTCTTTTCTCCGGAACTGGGCATATCCGAGCGTTTCTCCATTGAAGTGGCACCCCTTCCTCGTGCCATATTCGTTCTATCGAGGTGCTATTCCTTTCATTAATTTTACCCCCTACATATTGGACTTCCACAGGAATACCATTTTCGCCTGTACTTTTCTTATTCTTTAGTTTTAGACATTCTTCTTCTATCTCTTGATCTGTTCTATTTTCGCCCGTCCGACACCGTCTGGTACTCCTAAATCCTGACCATATTATTCACAATTTCATGTATAGGACTTCATCAAAGTATTCCACCCATCTGCTTAGCCTTTTTTTCTCGAAATTTTCTATTAAATCTCCGTTTTGATTTCTTAGATACGGTGGCGCTCTCTGTCCTATTGTCTTATTTTCTTTGCGCCTTGGTAAAAGTTTCTGATTGACATTCTTCATTAAGTAATTATATAACTTTAGCTACACCTAGACCAGAGCTGTTTCCCGTCCTCCAAAATCGTGAGAGGATTACAAATGGTCAAGATGCAGAAAGAGGACAATTTCCGTATCAAGTTTCTATGCAGTGGGGTATTATCGGTATATGGACACATATCTGCGGTGGTAGCATCGTCGGACTAAGAACTATAGTGACCGCTGCTCACTGTATTACCGAAACCCCTGACACCGGCAGTTACAGAATAATTGCAGGTACTATTTTGTTAGACGAAAATCATGAAAACCGACAAATTATTGATGTTTCGGAAACCTACATTCATCCTGATTATCTTGGGTAATTTTTTAAAGAAGCATCTTTTTATAGTATTACAACGTGTTATTCTCTTTACAGTGGTGTTAATCCTCATGATATTGCCATATTACTTCTTAATAATGATCTGGTACTAAACGCAGATGTAGCCATAATCAATCTTGCACCTGCTGATACAACGCCAGCTGGCGGAACTGCCATGCTTTCTGGTTGGGGCGCCACTAATCCTGAAGGCAACATTATGCCCAATCACTTGCAGTTCGCACCAAAAACAGTTATAACCTTCGAAGGTACGTATCATACGTATGTGAAAATTCTAAATATGTTGTTCAATGTCTTGTTTGAGGAACAAATGATGAAGAATATAGTTATTTGCATCACTAGGTCAGAAACTAGAGTTTTGCGAGTATAAGTACGGTTTGTGGGCCGTGGCGGCAGCTGAGCCCCACAAGTACGAAGCCTGGCAAAACAGTTTCTGGCTATGTGATACACACTGTTTTTTAGGCCGACAAATCTTAATTTTGAATTGAAAATAGAAAATAAGTTTTGACACTAAGGAGTTGACTGTACAAGTTGGCACACATGTTACATATCTTAGATTTTGACGTTTCCCAGAATTAAGGTGGGATTCTATGCATATCTGTAGCGCCTGTAAGGTTATCTGCAAATCTGTAAGCATCTAAAATATATACTTACAGAATTACATATAACATCACTAGCGCTACAGATCTGCATAGAATCCCACCATAAGTCTTTTTCTGTAATTTTCTTTCTAGTTAAAGATCTATTTATTAATAATAAGTGCAATAAAGACACCAGTTCATCTGAGCATGGTTGAACAGTTGCTTATTATTATTACACATCTGTCATGTGGAATATTGTGTGGCCAACCTTTAGTGACATGGCCTGGGCAGGAATACAGTAGTTTTCCTGCCGCTTTGAAGTACTGCAAAATGAGTGTTTCTGCACGGAGGCGCAAAATATTTCCTAATTTACGATGGATAGGATTCGTACGATTTACCATTTATTCTAAATTTGGTTACTTTTATTTGCCTAACAAAAATGTTTTCATTCACAGAATGTGCTGATGCATTTATATCTCTAATGGGTAATCCTGGTCCTCTTCATGAAACAAACGTTTGCGCCGTCGGTGGAGTGGGAGTGACTGCTTGCGGCGGTGACTCTGGTGGCCCGTTGACATTGGACGGAAATTTGCTTGGCGTCGTATCATGGGGTCTTGTTCCCTGCGGCATTACTGGAGCACCAGCCGTTTTCGTCAGTGTGCCGCATCATATTGAGTGGGTCAATGCCAATTTCCAGGGTTAGATTGTATTATATCCATCTTTTCTGATAAATATAGACTTTATTACAATTTAACCAGCCTTTTTTATTACTTACTTTTTAAGATATCTTTCTCCAGATTTCAACAATTTATTCGAGATACTTCTGGTCGTTTTTTTTTGAAACAACCATCACCATTGGAACAAGAAAAGATTAAATGAAATTTTAAAATTGAAATAAAAAAGAAAATAGCTTTTGCGCCGAAAAACGGGAATGATCGTTTGATAATGATAAAAAAATTAAAAGAATAAGTGCAACCTTCTTTTTTAATAAATTATTTAAAAGTGCGCAAATAATAATATAGCTAAAAGTTGCTACACGAAAATTAAACTTTCATTTTCTGATATTGACGTTGAAAAGGTATGGTTGTATGTGTGTTTACAGGGGCGCTACGGAAACCGGCAACGCGGGGGTGATATGGGCCTACGTCTGCAAAATTAAAGGAACAAAGGAATTAATCAGGCCGCAAAGATTGTTAACGGTCAGAGCCTTGAACACGTATTCGTCTATTTCGGCTGACGCGACGTGCGTTACTAATATATTTACTTATGATAGAACTTAAATTTTCTAGGAACGAGAATAAAAGCAGTTTGAGGGTTTAATTGTGGTGACGGAATTCGATTAAATTCGAGTGATTTAGAACGGTAACTAAATATAGGGAGGCGAATTTATCCCGCGGAATTAAAAGTATTACTTGTTGGGTACTATAGTTTATCTGTATTAGAGGCGTTAGGAAATTTAAAAATTCCTACCGATTTGTTATTAGATACTTGGGATATGTTATGCGAAGAAGGTGTAATTTTTTTTGACTAGGGCTCGCGTGGATACAATCTGTATTGAGAGGGCAGATCAATTAGCGAAAGAGCTGGTGTCTAGGGGTATAGTGCGATAATTAGATATGCCGGAAATTTTAGCTAGCGTAGTTGATTTAGATAGTTAGTGCGATTATTTCCAAATAGTTTTAGTTGCAAGGAGTCAGGTGGTACATTATATTAGGTGTGAGTGGGAATTTATAAGGGATGAGCAAATTATAACTGATAGTTTATCGACAGTTTATCTGTATTTAAAAATTTCTACTGATTTGTTATTAGATACTTGGGAGATGTTATGCGAGGAGCACGTAAATTCTTTTTGGACTAGGGCTTACGTGGGTACCATCTGTAATGAGAGGGTGAATCAATTAACGAAAGAGGCTGTGTCTAGGGGGTGTAGTACGATATTTTTTTTGACCAGCGTAGTTGATCCCTAGATTGTCTAGGAAGGTGGACAGAGGTTTATCAGTAATGTTACAAGTTTTGTGGAGATGAGGATTACTTTGTCGTATTAGGCGGTAGAGTTAATAACGGGTCACGGTTATTTTTAATCATTTTTATGTAGAGTTGGGAGTGTTAATGATTCGCATTATGAATGTGGTGAGATAGATACAGGAAGGCATATTTTATTTGAACGTCCGCTCACTGGTGAATTATTATCTTAAAGTTTATTCAACAAGCAGACCTTTAAGGTAGCTCAGTATTTTGCTGAATGATATTGTTTTCAGTTCTTCTAGCAAAAGATCAACCCTTCCAAAGGTTACATACCTCACTTGTAGCGGCAAAGCAGTGGCAGAAAATGTGCTCAACTGCCTCCTCGTCTTTCTAAACACGTTCGGCATTTGGTTTCATCGGAAAGCCCGATTGTGTGTTAATACTTTCTGAATTTACAGTGACCTGTAGAGCCAGAGACAATTACTTTGACACCTCTGCGGGCAAGTTCAAGCAGTTTCTTCGTTCTGATATGATTAGATGAGATACACTCCTTCGCATGCACCAAACCAGGATGGTTGTTCCCGTATTGGAGCAATTTTCGATTTGGCCAGACTTTGATTTATCTACTGTTTAGGTATTATGCCAATGGCAGATTTTGATCGCTGAAATTGATCCGCAGCACCTCCTTTCGCAAAGGTGTCTACTTCCTCATTTCCGAAAATGGGTGAGTGCACAAGTACCCAGATTAGATATAAATTATTAGTCATCCCTAATGTATTTACAGTACCCCTACAGCTCCAGATTAATTTCAAGTCACCTTTATGCCGCTCTAATGCTTTCAGCACCGTCTGATTGTCACTGAAAACTTTTATTGATTTGTTGTGCGAGTAGCTTTTATCCAAAATCTCTCTAAGACACATCTCTATGTCATAGACTTCAGCCTGGAAGATCGTTGTTTGTTGTCCAATTTTCTGACTCATTCCTGATGTCCACACCCTGCTCGGTTTTAGAATCGTTCGTAAACCAGCAGGTGTTTGCCTGCATCACTGTTTTCATTGCATTTCTATTTCGCTCCATTTGAAAATGGGATAGTGAAGAATGCATCGATCGTTGGTCGAGCACACATCATGTTGGAAGTTGGAAGGCATTCCTAGCATATCGCCGCTAGTAACCGATTTCAGCAGTTTATTAACTGCATAGATATGAGTTCGTGGCGATTGATTCGCTATGTATCCTAGGCGAAATATTGTTAGCTCGACCTCCTTTTTCATAACAATGTGCAAGTGTGGTAGATCTAGAAGAGCTTCTAATGCTAATGACGGAGTGAAAGAAATTGCTGCCGTGATTGCCATGCTTGCGATCCTTTGAATGGGCGTAAGTTTTGCTGTGGCTCTGGCTTGTTGCGTCATTTACCACAGTACATATGTGTGAGAGAGGCAAGTAGTTGTTAGTTAGTAGGAGAAAATCTGACGTATTTCGCCACATTGTCGTGCAGTTGCGTTCAGACAGCTATTCTTACGATGAGTGGGAGAGTAGTCCCATGTTCAGTTGTGCAACGCATTATCATCAAATTTCTTACGGAAAAAAAAATGCTTAATAATATTTCGTGGAGGACGAGATGCCGTGAAAAACGAAACCCAGAAACGCCGTCCAAACCACTCATGGATCTTATTGCGACAGACCGTAGCAACAATTCAACAAACCGTGGGAATAAGCGATGGTATGCCTAATCACCATTAGAACCAAACTTTAATTTACAAAAATTTCGGTAAGATGGTTTCCAAGTCTCTTGAATGAAGATCAACGAATTGCTCTATTGAAATTTCTCAAACGCTACTAACACGCTACCTAGCGTAAGGGGAAGCATTTTTTATATCGTATAGTTACCTTACTACCTTTTTTTGTGGGGTTTTAACTTAATTGCCTTCACGGCTTCCGGCTAGGTCACTCTCTCAGGGCAGATAATAAATAAATTAATACAATAATAAAACAAATTAAATGACGTACATCGGGTTTTTAATGAAAGTTATTATGGTGTTACAAATTTATTTATATAGCATCGACAATAAAAGGTGATAAGAATACTGGTTCGAATGATCATTCGCTAACAGAGAATTTTTACATATATTTTCTTTAAAGAGTATCATTAATATTGGCAAGAACAAAGAAAAACAAAATAACCGTAATTTATTTAACAAGACTTCCTAAATTATTCTTTACATAGATGAAAATAATAACTATTTATTACTTAAAATTTTCTGAGCCATAAACGAACTAAAGTATACTGAGCCTGGCTATTTTAAATATTTATTACTACATGTATTTATTTAAATAAAATAAAAAACAAAAGGTTAAAAATGTCGACAAATGGCGGAGATATTGGGGCTTGCTAAATATATTTAATATTCGTGAATAACTTCGTAAACAACAAATAACTTCACGTACTGGACGTAGTGATGTAACCAGAGTAATAATAATAAAACGGCGGTGATAACTTTCGTAAATAAGCGAAGATATACAGGATAGATGAAATCCTTAGGGATGCGCTTAAGAACATATTAAATTATTTAAAATGCAGTATTAAATTTTCATATCTTACCTAGGTCTTAAAGGTTTTTTTAAATACTATTTAAATAAGATCTTGAGCACGTCTTAACTCTACCGAGTCGGATCTAGAAGAGAGCGAATCTCGATGCTTATACCTATGCGCTTGTACCGCCAAAAAAACATGTTATTTATCAAGAGTAAAATAAATTGAAGTTTTAAGTGAATTAAATAAATATTTAATTTAATGAATTAAAGCTGTTAACTGTATATATAATATTTGTAATAAATAAAATTAATAACAAAGAAAAGCACATGCCAACATCGTATACACTCGCGGCCAAAATAATATAAACGTTACACCTGGTTTGATCGGATGCAGCTCTCTATGAGTTTTACCACATTTTTCTTTATTCATTATACATTGTAATCATATTCGCACGTGCTTTTTCACGTAAGGGTGCATATCCGGAAAGTAATAGTATTCGCTTATTCTACTCACAGTTTTGTCAACGCCTAAATGTCCTTAAAGACCACGATATTTGATTGCAAAGGTTTTCATCATACTATTTTGTATGGCATATAGGTGTAGTCCTTCTTCCAATATGTATAACATCCCATTCCTCAATACGCAGTCCTTAACTTCAGCTCCCTTTTGTCTTGATAACGTTTTCCTTTGTAATAATTAGACTTTTCGCTTACAAGTTTTCATCCGAATTCTGAAATACAGTTACTTCATCATCCGTTCATCCGTGTAGGTTATCCCAAAAATAGTTACTTTCTGGATTAAGTTTTCTTCACAACCACTTTCTACAGCTTTTGTTGCCATTTCTTCATATTTTAATCATGTTCTTTGTTATGTCACTTTTATTCTCCTTCGTTTGCTCCACTTGTTTTATTTGATATGCTCTCCTTTACATTATTCGTATTCATATTTCATTTTTCTTTGGAATTCTTTGAAATTATCAACCGTTTTATTCCCTTCCACCGTTTTGTCACAGTTGTGTTTCCTATCTCGCGTAATTCTCTTCAAAATCTCACTGATCTCCCACTGATTTCCGACTAGAATTCCACCAGTATCTCAGTTCTGAGGTGTTCTCAATTTTCATTTTAATATTTCAGTAGATATATTTACTTTCAAACTTTACATACAAAACTTAACAGTACCTTACATTTCAATAAGTATACGTCAATACATTACAACTTCATAGCCATTTTACTTTTCTCCCTAACAAATTAATAATTAATTTAAGCATCAGGTAGGCAATCTAAAAAATGAGTTAATTATCTTGTCGTGAAAAATAAAAAAAAATCCAAAGAACAAGTTTTTATTATGTTATCATTTTGTAATTTTAGAGGGACGGGTAGGCACAATTCTAGACATTTACAAAAGGCGCCAAAGGCTGCTGTTCCTGTTTAGAATGAATCAAAGTACGGAAAATATGTAGTTGGTTTCGTTTAAGAATCGAAAAACTAAATAATTTGCTGTGAAACCGATGGTGACTAACAAATAGCAGTTATATTAAAAAACGTGAATTTGTGTTTCATACTTAATTTCCAAATTTGGGTTCCCTATTACAAACACTTTAGAAGTTATAGAATAAGGCATCTGTTAGAACCATCCACCGTATATGGAGAAATAGATGGCTTTCGTGGGTTAGATTTTATCTTTTTATATTACTTATACTTACCTAGGATATAATAAAAGCAGGACGCATTATTTCATCAAAGATCGTATCTAGTCAAAAAAAAAAACCTGTTGAAGTATTTATTGTATCTAAATACTTATCACAAAAAAAATAAGGAACCTAATTTATTCCTATGGGGATTCACAATGGCTTTCAAGAAGAATCGCCTCTTAACTCTTGTTACATTATGATACACCCAAATTAATTAACGTTAAGATTTTATAATTACACTTTTGTTTGTCCTGACGAGGACAAAAATGTATGTCGGAAATATTTGGGATTAAGAAATAATTAAATTTATTATTTATCAGCTGTTTCCATTACGGAATTATTGAAATTTTAAAGTGGACTTATCAGCGCTAAAACTTGTTTATAATTTACAAGTGCGCCATTTCCTAATACTCAATTGCTGTAATCATTAACCTCCAACATTAGATATTTTTATCTCTTGTCAAAATTTCAGTTGATTTGTGTTATGTTGACTCATAGATGCAACCATGTAGTAAATTATCAATTTTACGGCTGTATATGTCGTATCTTAAGGGCATCGCAATTATTACATTATCGTTATTTATTTATTGATTTTAAATACCTCATCTGAAATTTCACCATAATTAAACTTCCGATCTTCTCATGTTTGGGGTATACCAAAGAGTGAATTTTCAACAACTATTCTTTTTTTATCTTTGAGAAAAGAAGTGTTTACTATAAAAGTTATTATTTTTAAATAAAATTCTTAAGTTTAGTGGCCATATGTTTAATTGTTCTTAATTCGAAATTACATTTGTTTCCTAACGTTTCCAACGGAAATCCGTCCTTTTCAAAGATATAAGTAGTTATTTTACAACAGTTTACTATTCCATAGCCTTATCACATAATGTTATACAATTAAAATTAGTATTAGTAATAGTAAACTAATTATAAAATAACTACTTATACCTTTGAAAAAGACGAATTTCCGTTCGAAACGTTAAGAGACAATGTAATTTTGAATTAAAAAGAATTAAACATATGGACACTAAACTCAAGAATTTTATTTAAAACTATAAACCATATTTGGTCAAGAAAGCAAGATTATTAAAGTTATTATTAATAATAAAGCTCATAAACGTGCGTCGTCACGCAGTGGTGGTATTTAACTGTAGTGATACAATTGAACTACAAGAGAAAGAAGGGAAAATTGCCTTTCATTTTATAAAGAAACACAATGTAGTATACAGTTGTGTAAACCAATTTTTCGAAATCAGTATAAAGAATAGAAGTTAATATTATGATTTAACTTCTTTAAAGAATATGTGTTATACCGAATGCAATAACGTTTACATTGCCGATTTCATCTCTTTTCAACAAATTGATATCTCACTAATTTTGTTAAGCAGCAACCTTTGATATCAAAATACGGCTTACCTGCAATAAATGCTGTCAACGTCTTTCTAAAAGATGGCGCCGTTTGTGCTTGGTCTGAATGGATCCTTTTTCAACTGCAATTGTCAATATTTCATGTCACAATTTGTGGACATATTTTCCGTAAGTGGTAATAACCATTAATGTTTGCATATATAACTGTACATCAGAATAAAAGGAATATCGACCGGACTTCGTAAACAATCAGACAATTATATGGGTAATCGGTCTGTCTAAATAAAACCAAATAAATACCTCAATATTTCGTTTTAATTTAAAACATCATCAGGAGGCACTAAAAATATACAAATTAAAATGAAACAATATACAAAATCACAATAAGTAATTGCTTACAAGTTGTAGTATTAAATTATTATTATTATTTCAGCTGTCATTAATACTACAACTTGTAAGCAATTACTTATTGTGATTTTGTATATTGTTTCATTTTAATTTGTATATTTTTAGTGCCTCCTGATGATGTTTTAAATTAAAACGAAATATTGAGGTATTTATTTGGTTTTATTTAGACAGACCGATTACCCATATAATTGTCTGATTGTTTAACTGTACATCTTTAATATATGCATTACATTATGAAAAGAAATCTTCTATTAATACAAAACACCTCTAGATATTTACCGATATTGAGGTTAAGTAACCAAATACTACTTCAATAAAACAATAAACCATCTTGTTGGTACTCTCAATAAGTTAGACAAATGCGCTAGCTTACTCAGTGAGATAAACTTAAACTCCCTGAATTCCTTCCCTACACGGCAAATTCTTGATTTATATAAGTTTTAACTTGTATACGCTACAGGCTTGGAGGCTCTTGGCTTCTATTTACATCGCTATTTGTTTCCGCTTTTTCCGGTCTTTTGCTGTTTCTTCTCACTTCTTTACGCCCACTGCACTTGTGTCCGCTTTCACTTCCTCAAGCCACTTTTTTTATGGTCTTCCTCTTCTTCTTCTCGCGTCTTCCTCTTCATATAACAATACAATTCTTTGTTCGGGCATTCGAGTGATATGTCCTACCATCTCGTTCTTTGTGCTCGTATCTTTTGTATTATTTTCACTTTTATGTACAGGTTCATTACTTCACTGTTTGTGCGTCTTCTCCATTCACCTTCTGTTGTTCCTACACCCCCGAAAATATTTCTCAAATATTTTTTTCCCATATTTCCAGTTTTAGTTCGTCTTTCTTTGTCATTACCCATGTTTCGCTGGCATACAGTACAATAAGTCCTCGTAAGCTCTAATTTTGGTTGCTCCTGATATATTTTTTCCTTCAATATATTTGATAGTGTCCCACCGCTTTATTTCCTTTCAAGGTTCTCTTGTCTATTTCGCAGTTTTCTTCGTTTCTTGAGGATATTTGACATATTTGTTTTCCTCTTTACCTCCTAGTACTTACCTCTACTCTCATTTTCATGAATTTTGTTTTTTTCATTGTTTATAAATAACCCATTTTTTTTTTGCTTCTTCTTTGAATTTCTTGAAAGCCTTCTTAAGTTCGTTTTTAGATCTTGCCACCAGGACTACATCGTTTGTTTACGCAATACACAGAACTTTATTATGGTAAATCTAACATGAGCTTTATTCAACAAATTTAGCGATTATCGATACGACATGCACGCTGTCATTAAGATTCGACATTCTTATAAAGATATATCAAAAGTAAGATATATTTCACAGCCAATAATTATGGCCTATATTAGTAAAAACCAAGCAATGACAGTTATGACATATAATTACTTTAAAAATGATAACGACGTATTAATTAATAGTGATATCGAATTGACTTAACGACACCTACAGGACGACAAATCGCTCATGAGAGTTGCGCGGTGGCAAAAAGGGCGGAACTGAAGCATATATACTATAAACCGGCCATCGTATACGCTCCCCCCACTCCAGTATAATGTGCGCAGAATGACTCACCACTGTCACGAGATTTTTGTTAGCTTGTATATCGCTGTCGTTACCAAATAGCGAAAAGTCGCAAAATGATGACGTAATTCGATAGCGACAGAAACTCTAAACTACCTCTATCGATATCGCTATCCAAGTTCGCGATTCGATATAACGTTTAGCGATATCGCTATGTGTTGCAGAATAAGGCTCCAGGTTGTTTGGATCTTGATTTCTTTTACTATCATTTCCATTACTAAATTAAATAGGTTCGTTGAGCGGGAGTTGCCCTCTCTTAAAGCTTTTCTAACTCCAAATATCTTTGAATAACTACCGTCTATCAAACGTTATCTGTTGTGTTTCTTAGTGTACTTTTCACCAGCTCTATTATTTATTTATTATCTTTTTCGGATTTTTTAGTTTAACTAGTGCTTCGTGCACTCTTTCTCTGTAAATCGAATCATACGCCTGTTTGAAGTCGATAAAAAGTATATGTAGCCCTAAGTTTCGTTCATAGCTGTTATGTTGGATTTGCTTTAACGTGAAGATTTGATCCACTGTTGATCTCTCACGCCTGAAACCTACTTAATATTCACCCATTACTTCGTTTCCGTATTTCTCTAGCCTTTTCCGTATCATTCTCGCAACTCTTATGTATACTACGTCTAAAAGTACAATTCCTCTATAATTTTGCGCATTGTGTCTTATCACCTTTCTTCTAAATTGGGCAAATAAGTGCGTTACTTCAATCCATAGGCATTATTTCTTCTGTTACCCTTTGTATCAAATATCGTTTTTTGTTGCAATTTCTCCTTTTTGTTTTAATACTCCTGCAGAAATTCCACTTTCTCCTGCACCTTTATTGTTTTTTAATTCTTTTATAACTTCCGTTGTATAGGTTTTCCTGCTTCCTCTTCGATGCCACTCGTTTCCTGCTTAGGTACTTGTGCTCATTGCGGTTCTTCAGCTTCATTTAGTAATTCATAGAAGCGTCCTGCCCATATGTCTAATTTTTCACTTATATCTCCTACTAAAAGGCATTCTTCATCTCTACAATAAATTGTTCTGACGTTCGTAGTTTGTCAGGAAGATTTTGCTTCTTGATAGAAATTTTTCATTTTTGTTGGCGTAATGCTGTTCTATTTTATTTAATTGGTTCTCTAGTTGCGGTCTTTTGTTTGTTCTACAAATGCTCTTTGCCATTCTTCGAATGTGGCACCCTACGCGTTTATGTCACTGTTCTTAATAAGAGAGATGGCGAAGTTCTAATAATTTTTCACTTTTTAACTTTTGATTTTTCAAAACTTGTTCGTTAGTTCGTTTTACTGTTTCAAATGTATTTCAACATATATTTTTAACTTCTCTTATGTTTTGGTATACTAACGAAGGACGATTGGAGGAAATCAAACGATATTTCCAAACCTCATCTTGTTCGATGGCCAGCAGTTGAATCGTTTGAACCGTATAATTTTCCGGGACCAGATGGTGTGTTTCCAAGATTGCTGCAGGAGGCAATTGGAGACATCATGGGGCCCCTCTTGGAGATATTTAGGGCTAGCCACGCGTTGGGCTACATTCCCAAGGCCTGAAGAGACTAGGGTTGCGTTCATTCCGAAACCTGGGAAGGACACATACTACCATCGTAAATCATTCAGACCAATCAGTCTCACACCTTTTATGCTGAAGACTATAGAAAAAATTATACACCTTAACAGTACAGAAGCAGCACTTGCTAGATATCCTCTGCATTCTCTGCAATGGGCATACCAGAGGGGCAATTCAAGAGAGGCTGCCCTGCATAGTTTGGTGGGAGAACTCGAAAGGAGCCTACATCAAAAGGAAGTTGTTCTTGCAGTATTTCTAGACATAGAGGGCGCCTTTGGTAACACATCAACGTCCTCGATCAACCGATCCTTAATGGACGGGATCATTGGCCACAAGAATAGCAGATGGGTTGACTGCATACTAAGAGGCAGAGTGGTATATGCCCAGATGCTAGATAAAAATATCGCCATGAGGACCACTAGAAGGTGTCCTCAAGGGGGAGTACTGTCACCACTGCCGTGGAGCTTGGTCGTGGATGATCTCATCAGGTCATTAAACGACAAAGGAAAAGGCGAGGGGATCAGGGGTACGCTGACGATATTGTCATTGCAGCTAAAGAGAAGTTCCGGGCGTGGTGGCAGGCATCATGCACAATGTACTGCGAATGGTGGAGGAATGGTGCTTTCACAAGGACTCTCAGTTAATCCACAAAAAACAAAGTTGGTTGTCTTCACCAACATGAGGAAACTCAATGACCTAGGCGGCGTTAGACTGTTTAGGCAGGAGTTACAATTAACCAAGGAAGTAAAGTATATGGGTGTTACCCTCAATGCGAAACTGAGCTGGAAAAATCACTTAGTTAAAACAACGACCAGGGCTACGCAACTGTTTTGGCGCTGCAGGAGAGTTGCTAGTAAAACCTGGGGCTAAAGAGGAAGGTGATCCATTAGCTACATACTACCGTGATAAGACCCAGCGATAACATACGGGGCAGTAGTCTGGTGGAGGAGGACAGAAGTGTCCTCCGCAGTAAAGTTGCTAACTACTGTGCAGAGACAGGCATTGCTGGGAATCACTGGTGCTATTAACAACACAGGGACCGCTTTTTTGGAGACCATTGTGGGCCTCTCCCCGTTGAAGCTTTATGTGAGAGCGGAGGCAATGAATGCGATCCTTAGACTGAAAGCCAACAACCTGTGGCATCCCAACTTTAGGGTGGGAGGGCACACTTATACTACGAGTACGATGCTGGACGGGCTATTGTTGCAAATGTCCACGGACAGCATGGCACCCGAAATTTCATTGAAAAGGTGAAAATCTCCATACCGAACAGAGGCCAGGCACGTAGTGCTGCTATTGATAACTGGTTCACGGACGGATCCAAATCCAGCCAGGGCACAGAAGCCGGTATTTGTGGGCACAGCCCTAAACAAAGGATATCCCTAAGCCTGGTCTAACTAGGTCAAAACTAGTTCGGGACTGCAAACAATCCCTCAATGCACTGCCACAAGACTACACGGTGTCTCTGATTTTTCCCCCGGTGCCGGGACATGAGGATATAAAGGGCAATGTAATAGCCGAAGAACTAGCCAAGGAGGGTTCTAAAAGACACTTCATGATTCCAGAGTCCGTATGTGGGATTACTAAGGATTCCGCAAGAAGGGAGATCTGGACCTGCTCAGATAAAGAAAGTACAAAGAAATGGAGGTCGACTGAAGGTCAACTCCATACCGAACACCAAGCTGCTCGAGTGGAAATAAGAGACTTAATAGGGATGATACAATGAGCACCTAGCTCAAGTGCCCACCCTAATGAATGAATGAATGAATGAATGAATGAATGGTATACTAACGACAAACTCGTACCGTCATACTTATGAAGTAGTAATAAAAACTACGAAAGCTTGATTCAACCGTGATTAGAATTTTTTATTGGTATCTTTGATCGTTTATACCCAATGGTTTTCGTTTGATTACTATTATTATCTTTCTGAGTTTGGTAAGGCACCCTCCACGTCCTTCCAATTTCGATAGCTTGTCGTCTCCAGGTAGCTGCTACGTTCTTCGCACATCATGAATTTGAAATTGAAACGGCAGAAGGATAGATCAGTAATGGTCTCAAAACAAATGAAACAGCAATACTTATTTTAATATTTAACTCAATCCAAATTATTCTTATTAAATATAATTTAACTCTAATTCAGACCACTAAAGAGTATGAAATATTCATTTATAAATACATACTTCTCTACCAATTATCTAAGTATCCTGCCCGTAACCTATCCAATTCTTTAGCAACATTACTAAAAGGTTCCCACCATTAGACCGACTCGTCTCTAATATCTCGTTCGCGTCGCAGTCAATTTAATCCCACGGAGTTAAAGTCGCCAATTTAACTCGACACTCGTCAGTGAGTGGACATTCAGATAAAACATGCCCCGTTATATCTACCCCACCACATTCACAATGCGAATCGTTAACCCTTCCAATTTACATACTATTATTTAAAATTATTCGTGGTCCGTTATTATTTCTATTGCCTGATACGACATATTGATCCTCATTTCCCTAAAACTGGCAAATCTCCTTGTCCAGCTCCCATTTAAAATAATATCCCACCCTCTAGCAATTACTGTCAAGTTTATCCCTAAACGCTTTTTTAACTACGCTAGCCGAAATTGAATGCTAACAGGTTCAAATAAGTTTTACACTCCTCACAAGTAGCATTTCACAAATAGCCAAGAAGAAATCAGTCGGATTAGTTCAAATTCTCTAACACCTCTAATGCTCGCGCCTAATATAACTTACTGCCCAATTTATTGTAACTAATTCTACCTAATCTTTTTTCTTTTGGTAGGAGGAAAAATGCTTTACGCCCAGAGGCGGCTCAATCCAAGCGGCCACCCAAGAAACGGAAGTTGCATTGCTGACATGATCACGACATCCGAATCTGTGAGGTACCTAGGAGCACACCTGGACAGTCGTATGACGTATTGTACGACTGACGCATGTAAACACCGGCTTCTGATGTCGGTATCGGAGTCCATTCCCCTGTACGGCAGTGAGATCTGCGCAGACGCGCTCCGAAAGGAGAAGTACCGTAAGAGAATAGCCGCAGTCCAAAGGAGAGGAACTCTGCGAATAGCAAGCTCCTACAGGACGGTATCGGAGGCAGCGACCCTAGTTATAGCAGAAGAAGGTCGAATTGATTACGGATCCTTCAGTGTGGATGGGCAGAGATCACGAAGTGATTGACTATTACCTCACTCAGATGCTGACGAGGCACGGGCACTTCTACGATTACCTATGCAAAATAGGGAAAGTAGATAGTGCCTCCTATCGGTACCAGGACATACATTCTTCGAATGCGTAAGGTGGAAGTCGCACAGAGATGAGCTGGAACGAAATGTCGGTGTATTCATATCCGCAAATTTAATTCGAACGATGATGCGAAGCCGGGGCGCATGGCACAGGGTCTCCGCTTTCGCCAACACGATTTTGATGACCAAGAAGCAGGAGATGGACGAACGTTAAATATGGGGCACTCCCTCGACGGAATGTGATAAACGATACCGAGATGGAATCTTGCTCGACGGGAAGGTTTTTTAGTGGGTGAGCGTTCTTCACATCAAGGATGACGAGCGTTGCTATTCCCCGGATGTGTCTGTTCTTGCGCCGTACTGTGAGATAGGTTAAGGATAATAATAATTTACGGCTATCAGTAATAATATATATTACCCCCTATACGGGTCTGGGACCCCTTCCCAGATCCTCCCAAAGTAAGGTTTTTGCCATGGTTTTTCCTTATTCCGTGGCCATTGATTTTATATAAGTATATTATATATAATCGATGTCCTTAGCGAATGCTGGGAGATAACGAAAGTCGTTTCATAGGCGCATTTAATAATAACTGATAGCTGACCGATTTACAGTAGACTCGCGATTATATGAACTAATCACATTTCACATGTTTCATCATTTCACAAAACTAGTATTCATATAGTCGCAAGGTTACTGTATAATATTGTTGTTATTAAGAATCATAGGGAAATTATTTAGTTAGAATAGGAACATTTCAATTGTTATGGAACCCATATAGTACTTGAAATAGGTAGCCCCGTGTAGTACCTTTTAGGTGGAGCACGGGGTTGGGATGATTTGTAATAATTTAGTTTTCCTAAATAAAGTGAGATAGGTGTCCACTATTTCTCGAACGGCGCTAATTGTAGAATGGCCCTTCCTGAAGCCGTGCTGCCTGGGAGATAGTCCTCCGGCGGCGTCGACGCTGGCCAGGAGCCGCGTCTTTAGAAGCCTTTAAAGTAGCGTCCCTAGCGTATCCAGCATGCAGAGTGATCTGTACGTCACGTCGCTAGTGTTGGCAGCTGTCAGTCGAATTTGCACTAAAATTGTTTACTGTCGCTTACATCAACGTCGTACAATAAATGATTTAAAATCTACCTTAATAGAAGTAGCTTCGGTTCGTAAGTGAATGTCCAGGACTCTAATATTATTTGTACGCGACAACGTGAAGTAAATCAGTGAAACAAACAAGTGGTTTTTGTGTTTTGTTCCTTTAACAAAAGTGACAGAAAGAAAAGAGATGCACATACGAAAACACAGGTGACTATTTACAAATTATAATTGACATCAACATACACAACAAATTGACAATATTGTATAGAATGAGTAAATATCCAAAACGCTCGTTTGATTTATGTGCAAATTATTAAATATAATGTACGGCAAATATACAATGCCTTTTACGCGGAAATTAACAATGATGAACAACACTAGTTTTAACGACAAAATTGGTCAAATATATGAAGGAGACGGCAAATACGATATGGACTACACAATATACAGGGCGTATCAAAAATAAATAGAACGTGAGTTACCTTGAATTGCCGATACGAGGTGCGCGTCTTGATACCTGCAACTACGGTCGGGGGTGGGTTACCTCGTGTCATCCCTTAGGACAACTACGACGCATTACCGGGCGAAGAACGAAAAGTTAGGTTGTGCCACCCCTAAGGACGGCTACAATCTCTAACCAAACGAACGACGGAAGGCTACGTCGCGTCACCCACTGGGCGACTAAAGTCTAACAGCCTGCGGATAGCGGAAGCTAGGCGGTGTCATCCAGGGAACGTGCTACGCCTTTCCAGTCACTTCGGAAATCCGAAAACCTAAAGCGACGCTCTACTCAAACCGACCTACCTGCTAAACTTAAATCGGAAACTTATTGACGTGGTCTCTGGGGGATGAAAAAAAAACAGGCGCTTTCGTGGCCGCTATGCCCAGTCGGAGACGGCCGTTCAGGTCCCTCGAAGTGACACAGCTCCGCGGCAGGAGACTGCTGACTGGAATGGCGCCACCCACGAATACACACAAAAGGCCTTAGTTAACCCTGAACGTGGGATAACAGGGTTGCATCCACAGACTCACGTTGCCGATCAAAATAGGGGTAAACGCTTAGGGAAAACGTCGGTTCACGTAAACCACCATAGGTGGAGAGATACACTTGAGTAGAAGTAACAATGGTCGTTTAATGGTTTTAAAAATAAACAACATACAAAGTAAATCGTAGAAAGCCGGAGAATATGATTGAGTTAATAAAATTGTATGCAAAGTAGCATAAAAAAGAAAATAAGTAAATGAGCCGAGTACACAGTAATGTCATACGGTATCTCGGAAATGTTATACTAAATTAACAATAACAAAAAAAAGATGACACTTGTAAATGAACCCTTGGCACTACACCACGGGAGGTGCAAATACATGACAGTACGGTATTACAGGTGGTGAAAATAATTATGACAAACCGTATATTGCTTTTTCCCCTCAAGATCTTGATGGTTCACAAAGTAACCTGGTACAGAGGTTGTACCAGAACAATTCAGAAATGTGGCTAAGAGTGTTTCTATGCCAGGTTTAACTTACAGAGTAAGCGTTTCGGATTAAAAATAAAATATACAAATTGAAATTTATAATAATTAATAAATGGAAAATAGCGAAATTATTAATCAACTAAGCTTGCTTAAGAAGCTGAAAGATTGGCAAAAATTGCCCAGTGAAAGTTAAAAATTAAAACTACGTATAAAATTTTACAAATAATTACTTAAACTTACTAACTGTTCATAAATTTCCAAGTGAAATTTCATATAATTAGTGCTACGTATGAAAAAGATTACTAATAATTAATTAAACTTACTAACTCGTTCATAAATTTCCAAGTGAAATCTTATATAATAAAAGCGATGTATGAAAAGGTTACTAATAATTAATTAAACTTACTAATTCGTTCATAAATTTCCAAGTGAAATCTTATATAATAAAAGCGATGTATGAAAAGGTTACTAATAATTAATTAAACTTACTAATTCGTTCATAAATTTCCAAATGAAATTTAAAATAATTAAAGCTATGTATGAAATGTTTACTAAAAATTAAATGAACTTACTAATTCGTTCAACAATTTCCAAGTGAAATTTAAAATAATTAATAATTCAAAATTCGGTAAAAATTTACGATTTAACAGTTATGCCAGTAAGGTACCTCTGGTCGCGGAGAAAGAACGGCGATATCCGGTCGCTTCGACGGTCTCGAACAGCTGAGCGAGGCCGATCGCTCTTGCGGATGGTAGAGAGAGATAGAGAGTCGAACTGCCGCAATCGGTCGCTGAATTTCGCCCAGGAGGAAAAGAAAAGGTATTTCGCCAGTAGTAGCCCTCCACGAAAACTCTAAATCGTAAGGAACACGTAGCCAAAAGCAATCGTAAGATAAGAGGAAAAGAAATTCACATACCTGACTTTTCAATCAGAGTTTCCAAAAAAAAAAATGTCGAACACGTGTCGGCGTAGTTCTTTGCAAAATAAGCCGGAAAAATTCCGAAACCAGGAAAAACTTCCACAGAGTACGCTCACTTGAGCCCAGTACAATTAAACTTCGTAGGGAAAATCTTAGCCGCCTTGATAAAAATGGCGGAAAACCCTCCACGAGGTATAAAGTATGATCTTTTCCACTACACGAACTACACCTCTATTCTCTTCAACGTGCACAACTTAAAAGAGAGCGAGATCACGGCGCAAGGAAACTCCTTACCTTCTAGAAGAACTTTTTTCCCAGAAACGTAATATACCTCGCCCCTTGGCGACACCTTTTGAACATAGTGCGGAAACATAAAATATTTATATCGATAAATGAAGACTTTACCGCTGCGGAAATATAAAAAAAGAAATGACGATAAATCATAAAGAGAAATAAAATAATGAACTGGGATAAACAAAGTCGGGAATCCAGCCTCATTAACCGTTACGATTTTGAATTTAAATGATAAGACAAGGTACGCAACTACGTATGTATACGAGACGTGAGGGTTGCATACAGGTGAATTAATGCAGAAAATAAATTTACACGTAACAAACGACTACAGTCTCTAGCTACGTGGAGACAGACCGGAGGCTAGTGCCGTGCCACCCAGGGGACGGCCACTATCTAACAGCCTGCGGATAGCGAAAGCTAGGCTGTGTCACCCAGAGGACGACTACAGACTCTAGCCACGCGGAGAGGAGGTGAGGATCTGCCTCGATCAGTGATGGGAGATGGCTCCACTGAAAATTCGTGATATCTGGATTAAAAAATCGTGAGAATTTGTGAAATATAAATAATAATTCATTTCTCAAATTTCGTGCCATTTTTAGATTGGGATAAAACGTTTCAATTTTGTTGAATAATTAATAGACCAAATATATCGTTTATCAAATATTTTTAAATTTGAAAAACATTTATTTTGCAGTCAAATTTAAATTTCCCACAATTATTCTTAGTGACTTCAACGTTGAGACATAAAATTATCTACCATTTTGTACTATATTAATAGTTATCTAGAAGCCGTTATGTTTTACATTTATGTTTTCGTGCGAGTGTGACACGTGATTAGTTGTTAGGTAGTCAGGGTAGCACAATCTCCTTACGCTGTGGTTAGATCGGTCAGATTATATTTAATAAAACTATTAACCAATAGATGTCAAGAAGATTAGAAATATCAAAATTATTACATTTTCTTTCATTTTCTTTTTTTTCGTGTAGTATAAAATTCATGAAATATTAATATAAATTGGTAAATCGTAAGATTTTGATGCAAATCGTGAAATCTCACGAAAAATCGTTAAATCTCCCATCACTGGCTTCGATCTCGTCAAACGGGCGCTCTTATATAATCTCCCGAGATCCCCACGCGAGCGGCGTTGGTTGGAAATCAAGCGTGCGTGCATTGAATGCGTGGCGCGGGTGGGGACGCCATGAAATAAACTTGGGAAAATTATTGCGCGCGTCGGTAAAGCAATTAATTGAATAAAATAATTAATTAAAAGCGGTAGCTATGTTACCAAAACATAGGAAAACCAATTAATGGAAATTAAAATTTATTCAATACAAATTCTAAACTGAAATTGACTACTAAAATAGATTTTCCTATAAACGGTACGTTACAATATATGTCAAACAGTTTATGTTGATGTATTTTTTCCCATTTTCTACATTTAAATAAAAATAAATAATATCAGAATAGGTATGTAGGTGGTTTGAATTTCGCGCTATTTTCAACGCTTGCGGCACCTCACTAACTTTCGATCCAGAGGACCAGCTTAGTATTGCTGCGCACCAAAAATTAGCTCTACACACGCCAAACTCTCACTCAGTCAGTGATAGCGGCGTAAGCTTTTTTTGGCGACTGCTGCACAGCTTTCATCAAGGTTATCTGTTAGTTCTTGCAATAAATTGCAAATCATTAAAATAACGGAGAGGATATCGTTTAATACTTCGTTGCGTTCATATTCACATTATTAACAAAATTATGTATTGAACGTATGAAAATATAGTTACCATAGCAAATATTATCCATGGGCTAATGTAAAATGATTTGTTATAATAATTAAAACGAATTTATTTCACTAATGAATCTTGTTATTACTTAAGCAATGATTATAAATAACATTCCATCATAACCATGTACATATGTAGATTGTTGGTTTTATGACCAGTATGTTTCTCAATGAAGCAATGGATGAATCCTAGTTAAACCATTGAATGGAACGTAACAAACTCAATTGCTTAAGTAATATGAAACTAGGACAGTAATTGGTGGTATAAATAATGCAAAATGAGTGGTAAATTAAAATTCTTTATGCGAAATCATTCACATTCGTAAACATATCTATGAGAAGTACACTTTTACAATAGATGAAAAATATTATAAAGGATTGCAATGCAATTAATTATTATAACGACTTTATCAATAATCATAAGATTGGAAGCTGTAATTAACGGTAGTTGAGTTATTCTATCTGTATTTCCAGGGCAAATAACTTTCTTCTTCTTAACATACCTTTCAACGGCGTCCCAGTTTGTACCGCCTATGCTATTAGGTGCTGATGTATCGGATATCAAACCATATTCTAGTTCTAATAAGTCAGATGTAACGGTTACGTTGTACACTTCTTCCAGTTTTAACGGTTCGTAAACAGGAATGTCGCAAGCGGCACATCTAACTCTAATATCTACAATCCTGTTACCAAGCTTTCTTCTGGTATCGTAAATTATTCGTACGCCGGACATCTGCATAAATTTTTTGTCGAACTCCCTTTGATTCAAATCCACGCCGTGCTCCAAAGCCCTGAAATAAAATAGAGCATGCACTTAAATGATAAATATTCAAGCATTTTTCGTGTCTGTAGATAAAAAAATAACAATAAGCATGTACCACTCAGTCATCTCTCTTGTCAAATTTATTTATAACGCATAACTGTGCCATTGTAATCCACTTCGTTAGTTTAAATTAAAACCCCTAGTTGTTTATTTAATATTCTAAATCTGCATACAATACTAAGGCTGAATGTTTTATCAAGCTTTTGGGATGAAAATCACTAGTATCACAGAGATACAGTGATCAAGTTTACTCTGTAAGTCTAAGAGAACACAAGAAATTATTAAAACTCCGTCAAAATGCGTGGGCTTTCATGACCGGTAGTAGATCATGAAACAGATTTCGAGCTATTAGCCCATGGTCCAATAGAATTACTTCCTTACGTTTCATACGCACCTTCACCGGGACTAAACTTAAGAATTACAAAAAAAAAAAAAACAAACGATGTTCGTAGGCTGACTATCCAAAGTGAGAGTGATTTTTTATTTCCTCGAGAAAGGATTGGATATGCAGTTCAGGCAACATTACTTGTGTCCGCAGTCTGGTTTTAGAGCTGATCATAATTGTGCAATGCACGCCTATCGTACGTGACTGATAATGTTTTCTTTGGTTCAGAGAAGAGACAAGCTATCGCCATAATTTTCACATTCTTTGTCTATATTGCATTACATAGACCTTGGCAAAAATGCTATTACACTTTTTTTAGAGTTATTTAATTAGTAGATGTGTTGTTAAGTGTGGGGTGCCGCAGGGCCCCGTCTTTGGATCCCCTGATCTTGGGGCTGAGAGAGCCCCTGCCGAGGGCTGCCTGCGGGACATAGTCAAAGGTCAGCCCCTTCGGGCCTTGATCAGGAAGTGCGCGACGGAATGCAGAAGTCGGAATCTGCATTGCCCCGGGAGAGTTCCAGTCCGTCCGTGTATGCCGAGACTGGTAAAGTGAAGGTCGGGCCTCAGGGAATTGGACTAGGAGGAAAGATCTCCGAGGGTACACCCGTTCCTGATTATTTCAGCCCGCCCCTTCGCGCATGAAGCAGCTGGTGAACAAACAACAATAAGAACATACACAGAACACCGAAACCAAGGGAAAGACCTAATACTCCTCAGGTTTTGGCGAATCCGGTTCTTCCGGCTATCAGCGGGACAGGAACCGTGAGAAAAACTGCGCCTAAAATCTTGGCATCTCACAGCAAAGCAGAGCACAGGTCGCCGAATGCGTACCGACTTGGAGCCGAAAGCTTAGTTGCCAAGGGCGCCGAGAGCGGAGGCCGTCTTAAACTGCATCTGAGCTCGAGTTCATCTTGAAGATGAGAGCCTAGGAGGACCGTAGAACTTGCGAAATGCAGGGATACCCTGGCAAGGATGAAGGCAGCGACGGAGCGCCAGAAAAATATGTCTATGGACACCAAGAAGGGGCTCAAAGAGCTAACGGAGGCAGTAGATTTTATAACCTGCAGGGCAAGCTGGACGAAGGCGGAAAAGACACCAAGACCGCGACTCCGGAGGAACCACGGGTCGCCCAAACTATCCTCAGAAAACGCATGGCAACGTCGTTCTGCGGAAACGGAGACGGAGAGAAGGAAGAAGGGTGCCTTGGATGAGGTAACGGCTCAAGTTGAAATCCACAATGAAAACGAAGTTAAGCAGAAGAACGATGAGCGACCCGACGAGCAGTGGAAGGAAGACCACCGTAAGAGGAGAATGGATAGGCGGAAAGAGAGAGCGGCAAGGAAGAAAGCCGAAGCTGCTTCTAAAGCAACAACCCCCAAAGAAAGGCCTGGTCTAGACCGTGGCAGGCAGGAGGACAAGGCTACCAGGAAGATCAAACCGAGGCCCAAACCAAAAGCAGGGCAAATCCTGTACCTAGGGTGCTAGAGGCAATGAAGAAGAGCGCCACAACGGATAATATGGCCACTAACATACAAATGATCAGGAAAGCCAAGGCCGGAAAAATCTTGTGGAATTGCGGCGAGATGCTAAAGATCAGGAGAGTCTGGCACGCAGAGTTAGAGAGTTGTTGGGCGAGAGCGGTAACGTCAATGCCCTTCAACCGAAAGCAACGCTCGAGTTCAGGGATCTGGATTGTTTAACAAGACAACTGAAGAGGAGGTCCGACAGGCTATCAGAAGCATACTGAAAAATGATGCTATCGAAGCTAATGTAGCCATAACGAAGCCCAACACCAAGGAATTCAGAATGGCTTTCGTTCACCTCAACGACAGAGATGCAGTAAAACTACGCAAGACCGCCCAGTTACAATCGGGTTGGTAAACAGTAGAATAAGGTGAAGGCTGGAAGTGGAACGTTGTTACCGATGCTTCGGATACGGACACACACAAAGAGACTGCACCGGACCGGACCGCTGGAAGGAAGACCTATGCATCAAATGCAGTGAGAAGGGTCACCAGATTAAACAGTGTCCGGGACGTCCTAGATATTAGCTGTACAGTGGTGCAGCTGTGGATCACGTCCCCGGATCCGGCAGGTGTGAGACGTTTAGGAAGGGGCTGGAGGCTACCGGAAAAACTGCAAGATCGCCATCGCGCAGCTCCTTCAGGCAAACATGCATCGAAGCAGGATGGCTGACAACTACTTTGCCAGCTACGCTTGGAGCTGGGAGTCGATGCCGTTATAATCACGAGCAAAACTGGGACAGAGAGGAGGTTGGATACACCACCGGCACGGCCGCTGTATGGATCCCGTCGAACAGCGGCATCTTCGTCGAGGTGCATGGCGCGGGAAAAGGCTATATCTGGGCCAAATTTGGTGGGGTGACATACTTTAGCTGTTATCTGACGCCAAACGAGCCGATTGCTGATTTCCGGGAAAAGTTGCACGATCTTGGAGATACTCTTCGAGATATGGACGGGGATTTAGTATTGGCCGGCGAATTTAACGCCAAGGTTATGGAATGGGGCATGCCTGACACGGACATGACGGGGAAGGAACGTCCTGAAAATGGCATCGAGGCTACGGCTGGACGTCAACAACACAGGCAATACCACAACCTTCCGAAGACCAGGGTATGGTGAGACCATTTGGCATGCGATATTGCAAATTGGAGAGTCGTCGAGGACTACACTGGTAGCGATCACCAATATATAGCCTTCGAGATCACAACAGGATAGGTTGGAAGGCTGGCCAACGTGCAGCACCCTCCGGAGGCGAAGTGGAATCCCGCAAGGCTGGATGAGGGGTCTCTGGTCGCGACATTTGCTGCCGGCCAGAATGAAATTTTCAAGAGCGTGGTTTCCGCAGAGAGGGTTGCGGGCGCCGCGATCTCCTTGCTGCGGAAAACCTGCGATGCGTCGATGCCGCGGGTACGTCGTTCAGGTGGAAGGCGGAAAGCCACCTACTGGTGGAAGGAAGAAATCGCTGAACTCAGGAGAAGCTGCCTCGACGGGGATTCCGTCCGGCCCTGGTGTTTTCCGCCTTGCAAGAGACGTGCGGTCTCGGTCAGCTCGCCCTCTGTGTGATTCCACCCCAACGGCATAGGGTTCTCTCTCCGGGTGCTTTGGGAAGAGCTCCTTGACGATGGATCCATCTGTGCGGCTCTTAGGCTGAGACGCGCAGACTTCATGCCCAACTTCTTGGTGGCGATCTTGTAGTCGAGTCCCCAGAGGTCGTTGTTGACTTCCTGTAGCAACTCCTCCCATTTGGCCCTCTTGCTAACGATTATCGCCCTTGTCAGTTGTTTCAAACCGCGGCGCCCGCAACTCCCTCTGCGGAAACCACGCTCCTGATAATCTCATTCTGGCTGGCAGCAACTATCGCGACCAGAGACCCCAGCCTGGCGGGATTCCACCTCGCTCTCGGAGGGCGCCCCCGTTCGTTGATCAGCCTTCCGGCCTGTCCTTTTATGATGTCGAAGATCATATATTGGTGATCGCTACCAGTGTAGTTCTCGACGACTCTCGAATTTGCAATATCGCGGACCAAAACCTCCGATGCAAAAGTTACGAGATGGTCTCGCCATACCCCGATCTTCCAAGTTGTAATATTGCCTGTGTTCATAACGTCCAGCCGCAGCCTTCTTCCCCGCACGTCCGTCTCAGGCATACCCCATTCCATAACCTTGGCGTTAAAATCGCCGGCAAATATCAATGTTGATAGCAATAAGAATTCTGAATATGCCGCTATATATTTTTATTTAAACAAAGTTGAATATCATTATTAAAAACTGAAGCAGCTTTTTTTAATCCAAAGAAATAAATTTCCTTTATAAAAAGCCAAAAGATAATGTAGTAAAGTAATAAAATATTAAATAAGGCGGTTGCTATGTGAGGGGGAATCTATCTAAACAAGAATAGCAGGGTTAAGAATGAGATAAAAGAACAGCCATCACGTGGCATCGCAAGCTTCATTAGCGCTAATTCGTTGCATGTTAGAACAACTGTTCGCACTTTTACGAATTCATCCGATATTGAAGACGATAGAGACTAAGAATCGCTCTTGTAATCGATATCGAGTTGGCTATCGTGTCGAGTTCGCCTATCGTATCGAGTGCTCGAAATCTCACCCCTGGTACACTATGGACTTTCCCTGCAGATAAAGAGTCAGCAGAGGAGTTAAAGAAGTTAGATCTTCAGCAGTACTTCTGTCCAGGACGACAGAAGTTCCGTATCAAAGAAGGGCAATCTGGGGTAGAGCAGATTGGCGAAGATAGCGCCACCTGCTCGAACGAGCCAACAGAATCCAAAGGTATGGCGCCCATGGGAGTTGAGGCTGCTATTGACGTTCCCTAGCCGCCCTAGGGCGGAATTAGCTCCCTCAGAACGCATCTTGCCCCAAGCGTCGCTGTTCAAATGAAGGTAGACAAGGCAGCGGGGAATGAAGCTGTCGAACAACTATCGTTATAGGAAGGAAGAGGGAGATAGAGGTCCTGCAGGCATATCTTCAGCACGCAAAAGCTTCGTCAGCAACGTTTATTAAGAGATTCGGCAACGGAAGTCTTGATGTTGCATTACTGCAGGAACCGTGGTCAGTAAAAGGAAAAGTTGCAGGTTTAATACCAGAACAAGGTAAACTATTATGTAATCCTAAGTCTGTAAGAACAATCAAAATCATATAGTACATTGTTTACATATAGTACATTGTTTAAGGGTTACACTAATCCCGGTGCTTTGCATCGATGATGCGATTACAGGCATCTTTCCAGGGAAGACGGAGGAAGGAACCAGAAGCTGGATAATCTCCTCGGTATAATTGATACTCAAAGAAACATTTTAATTTTCACATCTTTTGAAACTGCTCAGTACACTTTTTTGCCTTCAGACACGATTCAGTCAAAGCATAATTGTGTTTTGTTGAACGGATAAAAACTGAATACATTGAATATCCTGGTAAAATAAACTGAAAGCAAAATTTGACGCAACTAAAGGATGAAAGAAAATTAGGATATTTCAGAATGGATGGATAATTCTGATTTACGTGCTCTTATGCTAATGCATCAACCTGAGTAAGAACAATGTTCGCATATTAACAGGAATACTTTCAGGCAATTGCAAACTAGAAGGACATCTGCGTAAGCTTGGATTAATAAAAGAATCTGAATGTAGATTTTGAGGGGAACAGGATGAAACACTCATTCATCTCCTCTCAAATTGCGTAGCACTGTGCAACTCAAGGGCGTTGCACCTGGGGGCATGTGACATTGAAGAGGGAGACTTACCCAATCTGGGGCTTTCTCATATCCTATCCTACACTTTCTGAAAGGAATAGAATTAGAAAACCAGCTGTAAAACAACAAGAATAAGGAACACAATGGATCTCTTAGCTTGCAGTGTAATGTTATCCTCCATTCATACATACTGTAACATTTTCGGGGTTTAAATAATCACATCGGCGATATATTTAATAAAAAATATTTATTTTAACACTTAAAATCTAATAAATTAAATGAACACTAATACTAATTAATAAATAACTAAACACTAATTAAAAACACTTATTAAACTAGTTCACTTGATTGCTAATATTTATATTTACTGCTTATATTCACTATTATCTGTTAAAAACTGATTTATTTCCACCGCTCACTTGCTCGCTTCGACTTTTCACTGTGCTCTCCGATGCAGACTGACTGTTTCCACTCGCGCGTGTCTTTATATTTGCCGCGCTGACTCGCGAAGAAATGTACGTTTCCTGAAGGTTCCAGTGGATTCGCACTAGAAATTTCCATTGCTAATTGACGCATCGTACACTAACGCAGTTTCATGATCTAGGAAGTGACGCCATCTGCCGGCGCAGCGGGAAATCTCAAATTTCAAATTTAAAAATAGGCGCGCTGGCGCTACGATACATACAACAACTTGCAGTAAATTGTAAATTCCATAATCCAAATGCCTACTGCTTAATTTAGTACTTATAATCAGCTACAAGGACTGAATATCTTACTCATACCTGCATTATTGGGAATATTTAGATGTTTCCAAATATTTGCCCATAATTATATATTAACATAAGTAATACAGTTTTTTTTTTATATATTTTAATAACAACTACTTATTAAAACAAACTTACGCCATTAATTCTTTTCCTTTAACTTTAATTCTCAATAAAGCAAGTTCGTCTTCCATAACATTACTTAAATCATCAGCCAGAATTATTCCATTGTGAATGCTTGTATTTATACTGCTTCTGATACTTGTAGCGCAAACTAGTGCAATAGGCACATCGGTCCAATACTCTCCTTCGTATTCGTCGGAAATGACATCTATGAACGAATCTGTTATTAAGTTGCCCAAATTGCATTCGGTTTTATAACAACTGCCATCCAAGAATACTCTTGACTCGCCAAGGGTTCCCTAGAACATTTTTAATTGTTTATTTGCTACAAAAACGTTTACTTTAGATTCAACCCTGACAAGAAAGGTCACTTACTGTCGGTGCCTTTAATGTTAGGTTGCCAGAAAGGAAGAAAGTGCTTAGAGAGGGAAGATCAATCAAGAAACAAACCAAATAACAATAAACTGAATTAAAAATGCCTTAGACTTACTCTAAAAATAATGTTTAATATATATTCTCAATAATGTTCGAAATGAACACCAGGGCAATGATTGTGGCGCCCTTTCTGGAAATTGACAGTGCTGTCAGGATGCCATAGTTCATGCATGCGGACTCGCAGAAAAAGGAGTGACCTTTCTTGTCTTATTTCTTCGCTGAGCCAACTTCATAATAGCAATCGTTGAAAGTGATTTTATCCTGACGTGATACATTTGTTATAATACATTACAAAAAGAATGTTTGAAACGAGAACGTTGTTATATTGTTTTGAACAAAATGCCATATGAGCCAATAGCTGACAAATTTTGCTAATGCGCCCCATTAGGACTGCTCAATACTGGATCGCCGGATCGAGAAAATAATGAAATGTATACTGGCTGTCTAGGACGTTTCCTATATCTTTGTAAGGAGGCAAAACGGTAAAAGAAATAGGTTAATGTTTAAGGTGAGAGAGCAGATTAAGCCCAAAAAACAGCTTAAGACTGCGATACTGTAGGAATACACGAAAACCCAAAACTGGAACTTTTATTGCTATTACTGGAACTTTAGATGCTAATTATTACAAAAAATAACCAAGTATGATTCATTTTATCATATACGGAAAGTTCTTCGACCACCTTTGTACCTGTATTAGAATTTGGTAGAATCAAACAAGTCTCCCGATTCAAATGAGTGCTTTTATGTATATGTGTGTATAAACTGGCGGAGGAACTATACAGGGTGAAAAGTTGCAACCCGTGGATTGCATTCTGGGCGACTGGAAATGGAAAGGATTTCAGCACAAATCTATTAACTACCTCTTCATTGGAACATGGTATATTATTGAAAAAAAATTCTGGTTAATTATTAATTCACAAAATTCCATGCAATAGTAATAATCGTGGGGTAATAGTTCTAGAGACGTGCTAATGAACACATAATTATCCTACCAGAAATCCAGAATATATACGTTGTGAGGTGGCAAAGACGAACAAGTTCTATAATTCATACAATCTGCGTAGGCACGAATATATATAATGCTCCTCCCGCTGGGTTGAGACGGGGCTCCATCGTGCGGGTCAGGCCTTAAGGAATTTTTAAGGGACAAGTGTTTTTATACGGTCCAGGAGTTTTTTGATGCGCGTGCAGCCTCCGTTCATTCAGTATACAGGGTATAATAATAATAAATAATAAATAAATATATTTGTAATAAATATTACAGAAAATATAGTCCATCAATAAACTTTGTATAATTTACAATGGTCAAGATAAATAAAATATAAATATGAAATAAATGACAAACTTACAACAAAATTAGGCAAACAAACAAAGAAAAAAGGAGCCACAAATGAAAGGAGGGGACACTAATTTGCCAGGAACTCCTCGATGCTATATGGTTCTTGACTTCCTTTATTTTCTTTTTAAAATGATTGATTGGAAGCTCTTTAAGATTCTTTGGTACTTTATTATATAATTTGCTTCCCCAATAATTTACTGCTTGTTGGGAGCAAGTAAGACGGTGATAAGGCATTCTCAATTCATCGTGTGTTCTAGTATTGTACTGGTGAGTGTCTTTATTTAAAGGAAATGCATCTTTATTTTGGTGTACATATGCAACTGTATGTAACACAAATGTAGACGCCAAAGTAAGTATTTTTAATTTTTTGAAATGGAGTTCTGCAGCTCTCCCTCATACCCAAGCCGCAAAGATATCTTGCCTTGCTACCTTTGCTGCTCGATGGTTAGCTACTTGCGTCAGCCGTTTTATGGCGAATACGGCGGACGAGAGTCTTGTTGCCAATCCTTCTATGTGTCCATGCCATTTGAGGCTTTCATCTGTAATAATACCCAGGAACTTTATTGTAGCTGGTTGACTGCTGCGGGGACAAAAGTTGAGATGTGTTTTTGCCACGTTTACTTTAAGTTTATTTGTCTCAAACCAGTTTCTGGCATCGTTGACAGCTCTTCGGCTTTTTTGTGCGAGTGTTGTGTGATCCACTGTAGTTACTAGGAAGGATGTGTCATCGGCATACAAGCATATTTCGACATTCTGCATGGAAGCTGGGAGGTCATTCATATAAATGAACCCTTGCGGAACCCCAAATCTTACTTGGCCAGGTTGGAATCTTTTTGTGTGCCATTCTGTTATTTGCAACCTGTTTATTTGCTATTTTCTTATTATCAAAATTGTATTACGCTCGCACATTTCATAGATGGTTTTTACCTTTCTCTCTTTATTTATATCCCTCTTTAAATCTGATGTAAAATGTTTGTCTTGTAGAGTACATAGTGCATGTAATGAAATTGAGAACGAGGCAAAGTAAAAAAAAAACGTACTCACTACCCAAACCGAAGGTACAGCAAAACGTCTTTTGTTGGACCAACGTTTTCTGGAAATGAGTTCTCTTGTGCCAAGTCATCTAAATATTGAGAAACCACTGGGAGACACCTATTTATGTCTACAAGCATAAATTATGAAAAATAATATGTAGAAATAGGATTTCTTGGAATTTTACAATGGTTGAACTTTGAAGGTCACTGAAAGGTGTGGAAATAAAAAAAGATGCACATGAAAGATGAAATAAAATACTTTTACATGTTTTGCATAGGCAGCTATTATGAATACCTTACTGCCCATAAACTATTACGAAATGCGTTAACAGCAGAAAGTTTTTGAAGTATGGTTTTCTCAAAATTAAGAATTTTACTTACGGTTGGAATGTCTATAGGGTCCAGGCCTCCGCTAGCAAGTTTGTCGCCTTCTGGATCATTAGGCAGAGTATTTGTCAAATGTAGCATTTGACCATTAAAATTGTTAATCTCCCCTCTTTTATCTACTCTCACATTAAGTAACCCTAAAAACTGGGTCGTACCAAATGAATGTGCTACTAGTACACCTTTTCCATCTCGATTTTTCGTATATAAAGGATAAGGTCCATGCTTGTACATGCCCTTTGGAGGGTTATCGTCATGCCACATTAAAGATCGGGAACAAGAGCTGAAGACGATGTCAATAAAACTGGTTTGTTGTGCAATCTCTGTAGCTAGTTCTATGCCAGTACATCCTGCAGCCACAATCAGGCCCGTTTTGGTACTAGATAATTCGATTTCGTGCGCCCTCTCGTTCAGCGATTGAATAATACGTCTGAATTGGAAAACATCTGCTAGAGTTACTAAGTAGGGATCATCCGTATAGCCTATAACGACGATTTTTACACTATTGTGGAAAATAACTTTCTCCTGTGCCATATTTTTCCGACATTCTAAATTAGCACTGACAACTACGTTTGGAGTGTTCGCTATATACCATTCCAAGTCTGCAACCGGAACATCAAACTCTGCCTTCGCCAGTATCTAGAAGTACATCTACATAAACTAAATTTTTTACACAGAAAATTGCCAATTTATCCAAATTGGCAATTTTTGCCAATTGGCAATTGAGTCTAATAATAATAATAATTACTATTAAATCTATAATATTTATCGATCGCTTTTTCTTCTAACACATAAATGTGTAGAAAAAATGGCTTTCTATCAATAACCATTTAATTAAAAACTTCAGTATATTTTTTGAATTATTTTATGATTATTCATCGATAAGTCTGTGCATTGAAAGCATACTATTATGAATCTATTTTTGAAAATTTGCTTTTTCTACTTTGTTATACTAACAATATGATCACAATTAAGAAATTATGAAAGTAGCAAAAAAAATAATAGCCCATTGAGTACACAATGTGTCCTTTTACTTATGTATGATAAGTGGAAGAAACTTAATCTTATTATAACACAATTGTATTATAACAAAAGTTGGTGCTCTTTAAGTATTATACGCTTTGCTGGAAATCTAACAACTCCTTTCGAAAATTCGCCTTACAACAAAAAAAAAAAATTCTTGGAAAAACTGAAGAGATATTCAAAGAGTCATAAATTCCGCAGATGAATGATGTACCGCAAATACAGAGGAATCAGCTGAATGTGCATCAGATGAAAGTCCCCGGCAAAAATATTTGGTTACATAAGTGCTCCTCAACCGGGTTGAGGGTTCCACAAAGGGAGATTTGGAGTGTTTCCGAAAAGAAAAATAGAAATCACTCCACAAAAGTGTATGTATGTTATGTAAACGTAAGTAAAAAAAATATTCGTAGTACCACCATATAAAAGCGACACTAGTTTCACTTGCGTATTCTTGTCCTTAATTTTATCAACCAAATTTTTTTTTGTGGAATTATGGCTTAAATGAATGCTATTTTTCTTAACTAAACGTTTCGATAATTTTTTATTGCCTTTTGCAGGTCTTCATAATAACATTGTCCAATAAGGAAGCTTATTGTTTGTATATATATAATATATACCACCATAACCATAAATTAAACCACATGCATGTGCCCTCGCGAGCCATCTAGCCAACAATAGCCACAGCGTAGACTTTAATGCCGCTAAAATAATATACAAGGAATCTAACTATAATAATCGTATTTTCTATGAGGCTCTAGCCATCAACAGTACGCTTCCAAATTTAAATGCAAAAAAAAGATAACCCAATATTCAGCAACATATATTCGGGACTATTGCCAAAACTTATCCCCAAAATAAAACAAAAGCTGGGTTTCTAATATTAAATTTAATAATTACATTTACAATAATAATCAACACAATATTACAATTAAACTAAGCTCACAATTTTAATCCGAAATTATATACATATATATAACATTACACACACATACGTTCATACACCCATACACAAACACACACTAACATACAAAATATATAACAAAAACTTCACCCTGACTTCTACGTATTTACACGTAGGACCACACATACACAATAACTTCACACACACATACATTACAGCAATTATAAAATATAGTCATGTTTGAGACCTCAAACAGAACACAACTTTAGATAGTTAAATAGTTTTAAGAGTTTTTAAATGTGATTGTCTTTATTTTAAAAAAATTTTAATATGTTAATATCCTGTCCACATAACAACAAGTTATGCTAACTGTTAAGCTGCTTACAACCTTTTTGTTAGTTAGTAAGTATCTATTTATGTATCTTCATATTTCATGGAACCGTGATCAATGTGATTCTCCCTAACTTATATTATTCATTTTATAGATAACGTCTGAGGAAGGCTGAAATAATTGATACAGCCGAAACGTTACGTAACTGAAATAAAATTATTAAACTACAATCCCATAATTCTGCTTACATGCAGCAACTCATCTAATTACTATAGTGGAATACATCCTCGACAATCCTCACGAATATATATATATATATATATATATATATATATATATTGTTACGCTACACAGTAGCATACAGCCCAGATTAAAAAAATAAATTTTAAAAGAAATACATTAATTGAATTAGAAAAAATCAAGTTTTATATATACCAGTGTCATCTATTCTTTATAATTTTGATTTAGAAGTGTTCTGTCTCACCAGCCAAACTCTCTTATATATTAACTCAGTACGCATAGAGATGTGGTAGGATGATGTTGTCAATTGTCCTCTCCCCCAAATTCAATGTTTAAGACCAGTTTAAATGATCTCATAGGCATGATAATGTTATGCCTCAATCGTATTCAATCCCTTATGTGTAAATGAAACATTTAAGTGCGGATAAAAGTGATTTTATTTAATAAAAGAAATTACTAAATGTGAATTTGTTTATAATCAGACATAAATCTTTGGATATTTATCTCAGGTAAGTCCGTGAGTCCGTTTAATTAATAACACTAAAGTTTCATTAAGTAATTCCACCTTTTGCAATTCAAATTCATAGTTTCGTACTTAAATACGTTTGAAATAAATTTTAAAAATCCCGCGTTTTCTGACCGTTCAAACGGAGTTATGTTAGATTTGAAGAGACGTGTGATACAGAGTAGCCAACCTTGATGGTAAATCACTGGATATTGGTTCGTAACGTAAAAACATAACAAATACTTATAAACCTAATTACACCAATTTCCCCAAGTAACTGGAGACCGCTTAGCTATGTTACAAACGATTTCTAACCTCAAATTTTGCAGAAAGGATTAAAATAAATATTTCTTATAAGTACAATTCAATTTAGATTAGAATTGAAAATAATACGTTTATATTTTAGGTAGATTTGACGAGGAGTACCTTTTTACAGGGCCGAATTCTGCGATCATCGGTGGTCAGGACTGTTCAGGTTGGATATGGGCCCTCGTACCTCGTAGATACATCAGGTCAGAGAGGATGGGTCGCTCAGGACAGGAACATTACTCGGAAAAATCGTCGTTGAAGAAAAATTACCCAAAAATCGTGTGTAATTTGGAATAAAATTTATGTGATAAACTTTGTTTAACAATTAACAATTATTTTTTTAGATTGAAATTTGGAATAAATTTGGATTTTATCGAAATAGCCGTTAAATTTTACGAGAACAAACTGAAATACGTCTGCCTCGACCAAGGCTCGGTAGTAGACAGTAATCTACAATGCAATATAAAAGTTAAATTAAGTTTTAAAATAAATATGAATAAATTAAAGTTGTTTCTGTTTGTTCTAAAATTTACACTGTTTTTTCTTTTTTAATATAAATCGTTTCTAACACATTCCTTTGCCTCCTTCCTCCATTGCATTCATTTAAGCCATAATTCCACAAAAAAAAATTAGTTGTTAAATAGAATAATTGGCTAATAAATAAATATCAAGAAATTTAATTTTACCAGCGCATGCGCTGTGCTAGGTGGAAAAAGATGATCTACCTACAGCAGATGTTTAAAACACACATTGAGAGCTCATCTGTTATAAGTTATAAGACAGATATTATAATATAAAAGTTCTTTAACAAAGATCCTTAATAAAGAATTTTTATAAGATGTCTATCTTTTATGAAAGCTAACCCGTTACAGTATAAAAGTCATCTTTTATAAAACATCTTTGTCAAAAAACATTTATCGTGTAATATCCGCTTAATTGTAGTGTTTTTGTTTGTAAGTAAACATTTAACCATTAGTCTTACATGTCTATAAAATGTTTCATATATACTTTCTAAAACGCTAATTACACTAAATTCACTTAAATATTACTAATTTATATTCACTGTTTATTTTTACTATTCAATTAGCTCACATTTAACTTTTACTTCGGTTTTTTCAATAGAACTGTCTTATCCCTGTTGCGGGCGTATTTAATTTCACGCCTTCAGTTCCAGCGCGGTCGACAGAAACTTAGATAATTAAAGCGCTCTCTATGAGCGGTTTAATTATCTAATTGTCTCCACACTATACAGGCAGCACCATATGCTGGCATAGTTGGAAATTTAATTCAAATAAGCACGCCTAACGATATACAGGGTGTGTAAATATTCGCGAAGGACCTGCACCTATCGACTTTCTTTATTAAATTTCTAGCCATTTATCTTAATTAAAAAATCTTTTATCTTGTATCCTGCATCTACAGGAAGTTTCAATATTTTCAATATTTTTTTTTACTTAATATGGATTTTATTTAACCCTTCCTACTAAAAGAAGCAAGTGGGTGAAGTTCATCATATGCTACCAGGAGATTCAACGCATCGTTGTCAAAGGTTACAAAACAATCTAGAACTCATTCCGCGTATTCTATTTCTAGACGAGACTCCATTTACTCGAGAAGTATAAATAACATTCGGAATTCTCACACTTCGACACATGAAAACCCATATAATGTAGTTGTAGGTAATCATCAAATTTGTTTCTCTGTAAATGTATGGTGTGGGTTTTTAAGCAATTACGTTATTGGGGCGTATTATATCCAAGTACCTACATCTGACGGACAATTATTATAGGAATTTCTCAGAAGATACTCTGCCGAAATTACTAAAAAAATTTCCACTGAAAACTCGACGCGACATGTTTTATCAACATGACGGCACTGCACTACATTTTGGCAAAGTGACAAGTTATTGACTTTTTAAATTAACATTTTCCTGGACGGTGGATAAGAAATTGGATTTTTTTCTTTTGAGGCTGTCTGAAGACTCGTTTTTACTGTTCACCGTAGGCCAAACACGCGAGAAGAATTGATCGAGAGAATAGTTGCAGCAGTAGATTCTTTGCGAAATGAACTTGCTGATATTAACTGGCAAAAAAATATGGCCCATGACTAGCAACATGCAAGAAAGAAGAGGCGAACATTTCGAACAAGCATTATAATTATAATTTTTTCTTTCGTTAAAATCTCAAGAACGGAAATAAATTGACCTAAAATATACACGACGTTTTTTGTTTGTCACCTCTACAGGGTGCTTCGAAAGTAATCTGAAATATTGTGGGAGGTTCGTTATTCAATTTTAAGATGAAAGAAAATTTATCACACATGTTCCTATAGACATGTGTGATAAATTTTGCTCAATGTTTTTATTACTTATTTTAATAGAAGCAATAACGATGTGAAATAAAAAAAAACAAAAGTAGTACATTTCAGAGCAGATGTTTAAAATGTACACCTCCAGCTAAAATACAAGCATCCGATCGACGTTTAGCGAATTGCCGAATCCGTTATAAAAACCCAGGAGTGTTGCGAATAACATTACAGCCTTCTACGATGCGATTTTGAAGATCTTCTAAATTTAAGATCGGGCTTGTATAAACGGGTGATTTTAAATATCCCCACATACAAAAATTCAGAAGATTGTAATCAGATGACCTTGGGCGGATAGTCATAAGGTAGCAAATCTTGAATATATTGAATCATGATACAAGAAAATAAGGTATGCTCATCTGAAAACCAAAACTCGTCTTTTTCGCGCATGGCCCTCAGATACGTCATCACTCGGCTGTCGCCATTGTTGTTGATGTATTTACCAATTTACTATATTTATTTTAACAAGTTTCAGTTTATTTTTAAATCGATTAGAACACTTTATTTAGTTTTTATTTAATGCTTTGTGTCAGCTTATGCTTGTAGTAGTTTCGATTTACGTGTATAGTAATTTTAGTTAGGTGTTATAAGTTCGTTTTAGGTTTTGTGTGGATAAACTGTTTATAAACATTGTAGTGGAAATTCTTGAGTGACTTTCATTCGTTTGAGGGAGTAGAATAAAAAGAATTGATAAATGCATTTGTAAAAAAAGAGAAATAAAACACTGCACTCACAATCATTCATTACTTCTTTCTTCTTTTTATCTGCATTTTTTTTATTCCAACACTGTCTGAATTAATGTTTGTATCAGACTAATAGATATTTGCCTTTAAAAAAAATATGAACCACTTAAAATTAGTGAAATTTTAGTACGTGTAAGTACAAACAAGTATGAAGGTAAGAGCTAAAGAAGTGTGGAACATGTTTAGTTAAAGTAAAGTGTGTAATTATTAATGCTTGCAATGAAGCAATTGCACTAAAATAAGCAAACATGAAATGTTATACCAAAGGCAAAAAATACTTTACATCAACAGAATCACTCATCACAAAGCAATAACGATTTTGCATTCAACTGAAAATTACATTTAAAAATGTGAATTATCTAAAATTTCGTTTCATTGCAAATTTGATTGAAAGAAATGGCAAAAAAAAACAGTTTTGTTGATTTTACTAGGATAGATTAAAAAAAAAGGAGTTAATTTTCTTTACATTGGTGATATCTATTAAATTATTGGATTGGTAGTACTGTTTGGCCCTCAAATACGTCATTCTTGTATCATGACGTTGAATATGATATGGTAGTGGCAGCTCGTGAGTTATGAAAGAGGGTGAGCACAAAATAAAAATAAATAAATAAATTAAATTCGAAAGTGTACTTCCTAATTCTTTCATTAATATACTATAGGATCAAATTGTTTTGGCTACTAGTTTCTACATATAGTACTAATTGTCTTCTTTAGCCTCAGCATGATCCCATGATACTCAACGGATTAAAAAACTTAGCAAACAGTGTATTAAAATTGGATTATAGTTATATGATTCGCTGACTGGATATCGCGGGAAAAGTAATGTCCGGCCGCAACAGTTAACTATTATGGGATCATGCTGAGGCCTAAAGAAGATAATTACTACCATATATCGAAACTAGTAGCCAAAACAATTTGATCCTATCGTATATTAATAAAAGAACTAGGAAATACACTTTCGAATTTAAGTTATTTATTACTCATTTAATTATGGACTCCAACATCCACTAAAAACGTAGCTATTTTTTGTACATAAAATCTAGGAGAATTTTACAAAATTTTATACACATAATTAAATGGCGCAAAATATAACCATTTTTTTTTCCATATCTTCGTTGTACTTAATTTTATGTCGCAAATAAGCACTGTCTAACTGTTCACGTATATCCACTTTGCCTGGAACACTAAAATCCAAATCCATGCATTCATGTGAGAAACGGAATTTTCGTGTTTCGTTGCCCTCTCTGCGATATGTTTTAAATCATTCAACCCTTGTTTATTCCACGCACTAACCTCTTTTTTAAAAATTAAGCAGATAAAGGAAAATAATTTATTTGTTAGTGAACAGACGCACATCCACTCATATTTTTCATATATATTTTTATTGAATACTCTATTTAAGTTCGAGTTTTACTTGGGCAAATGTAGTTTATTTGAAGATCACGAATAGGCCTTCCTTTCTTCTTAATTAATTTTTTCTCAAATAATAGCGGGTTTTTTAAAAGATTTTGCACACAATTAACTTCCATCATTAATAATAAACGTCACTACAAACCTTTAAAATCACACATGCGCGGTACGCGCTGAAAACAATGCAGTCGCAATGAATGCGAGAGGTTAACTGGAGACACGAAATTGCGTGCCCCAAAGCGTCGTTTGTCTTCGCCATATGCGCTTATATATGGCGAAGACAAATGGAGCCGTCCGATTCATACTCGAAATAGGTACATGGGAAATAGTGTCCCGGAACATAGTGTCTGTAGTGCGGAAAGAAACTTTGATACCATCGTTATAAAAATACGTAAAAATAATAAAATAAAAAGAATGCATTGAATTACATGCGAATTTCTTTCTGTGTTTATCTTGGTTGGGTGGGCACGTGGCCTTGTACCCTTTAGTACCAGTGGCCCCTGTGATGTGGATGCAATAAATTTTCTTTTAGGATATTCAAAACAGTTTTGAGACTAACATTTACTTGTTGAACGATTTTCCTGGTACTAGTTTTTGGATATTCGTCATTAATTTGAAGAATCTCATCTTCAAATTGAGGAGTTCTCGCATTTCTAGGTCATTCAATAATATCCCTAGATCTTGCAAAACTTCAGTTTTTTTGTAAACGAAGATGCAGTTTAGTAAACGTTTCAGAACATGGTAAGGGTTATTTGGATAACGCTGGGCATACGTCTAGCCTCTAGAGCATTACCACTGATTAATCCACACAAAAAATGCATATTAGTTATTTCAGCATTAGTAATCGCACGCATCGTCAAAACGTTTAAACTAAATACAAACGAAAGCGGAACTTGTACTACAACGAAATTGAAATGATGCCTTGGCTTTTAGCTTTGACACAGTAATTGTCAAAATCTACTAAGCAACTTATCACACATGTTCATAGAAACTTTTCGACTTAAAATTGAACGACGAACCGCGCACAACAATATATCACATACCATCCTGTATAACAAATATTATTTTTATTTTAGGTTTTACTCTGATATTACTTTTATTGGTAATAATTATTTTTTTGCTTTTACCACGGATTAGGAACCGTTAGATCATACCCACTAAACAAAATTCGGTAACAGAAATGTTTCAGAGATGTAACATCATTAACTTTGAAACTTCGGGTGTAACGTGCAGAAACGTTTTTGTTTACCGTACAGAACCTGCGACATGCCCGCCCTCAGAAGCGTCTCAAAAGAAACGTTGCGTTTGAATACGTTTTAGAAACGTAACTGTTAACTTTTTAAGAAACGTTTTATAAACGTATTCATTTGAAACATTTTTGTACCATAGAGGTAAAGTGTTGTAAGTCCATTTTTGCCCATTATAAAGTCTAAGTATACCATTTCTGTAATTGCAAATTAAGAAAATCGTATACACTTGATAATGCGCAAAAATTGTCATTTTACCTTTGTGGTACAGAATTGTTAGTAGTAGTGTATTGTAGATTATAAAAACGGAAATTGAATTGAATTAAAAAATCTTTATTAATTTTTTTGTTACAACTTATTTTGCCTTACTGCACTATCTACTGCAAATCAGCTTGCCTAAACAATATCTTTATGGTATACTCAAAGATGACCTCCAACAACCATGAGTAAGTATCTTTTTCTTACAGCAGCTAAAAATGTTATCAGATTAATAAGGTATTAATAAGTTATAAAAGCTTTTTTAACACGATCTGATACTACTACACTATTGCTCTGAATTAAGTTCGCTAACAAATTATTTTCCCAGCAAAATGTGAGTTGAGGTTATGTATATCGAGTAGTTGAGAGAAATTAATACTGAATAATATACTTACCAAATTCTCAGTTTCAGGTGTTTCTGCCATTATGTTAAAAGAAAAAGCATAAGTTTGTCACTTACCCACAATCTGATCTGGCTACAACAACCAGCATACGCAAACTCTACTCATGCTACCGGTGCCCGTTGCCCTCAAAATTTGCCGTGTTTGTGTATGTGCAATGCGCAGCTACTTATAACGATGTTACTTTAGGTTACACAAGATACATTTCCTAAATGTTACAAGTAAATATTTAAAAAAAACGTTTCATGTAAGTTACAAATATATGTTGCAAATCTTACGCCTAATTAATTTTTTGTTATGTTTCATTTACTTTTCTTGTTTACTGAGTTGCCAAAAAAATGTAAAAAAAGCGTTTCATATGCGTTGCAAGGTATATGTTGCAAATTTTACGCCTAAGAATTTTTTTGTTATGTTTCATATACGTCTCTTGTTTAGTGGGTATAAACAAGAGACGAAGTTTCAAAGTTAATAATGTTACATCTCCGAAATATTTTGTTAACGAATTTTGTTTAGTGGGATATGAAATATTGAGATATTTATTTAGTTTGATTCAACAGACCGAATATCCGAATATTATTCTAATTGTTTGTCTGGTCGCTATTTACGAAAATCATGTAAAGAGCTGAATTTCTCTCTTCAAAATTATCGTAACTATAATAATCTTCCTTAACCCTTGAGGAGTCACAGATTATAACACATTTAATTCTATTTGAATTTATAAAAGCTTTTTTTAAGAAGAAGCTTACCACTGCATCAGGTTTCAGGTACTCCATAACCGCCTTCCCTAATTCAATACCACTCCTATCGCGTTTAACACCACCTACGTTATTTCCCACAAATATAAAAACCATACTCTCATTTAGTTGGTTTTTTACCCGACCAATGCCACCGCCAATTTTGTGAGGTTTGTAAACACTCCTATAATCTCCAGCAAATGCAAAAAGCACATCTCTTTCATCAGAAACGCAAGTAACAATTTTCCAGTATATTAGAAGTAATTGGCAATAAATATATCCATTCATGGTTCCATTTTTCATTCACTTTAACTTGCAAGATTATCTTCTCGGTGACAAATACAGCATCTGCATTTACTATCTTGATATATCATAATAAACGTCAAAATACGACAGGGTTGTTAAGAATATAGCCGACGGCACTTTCAAAAAGACAAATCATAGTTTTTCATTCAATAGGGTCGGATCCTTTAACAAGTACAAAAAACGACTTAATACACTTCATTTTTGTGCTACACGATGACGAATCCTTAAAACATTTGGATTTCTATTTGTGAGTAAAACCAAATCAAAAAATGATAAATGTCAAATTATTTCAAATTATGTCCTAAGATATCACAACTGTTTTGGCCAATAAAGAACTGACGATTCCTGCGTTCGCCCAGTGGCAGATATATATAGGATTTGGTTAGTATTTAAGTGGCATTTACTATGATTATTTAATAATTGCGTAGGTATTATTACAATATATTGGGCAATTATTAAGCATTAAATAATCTCTAAAAAACCAATGTTATAGAATTTATATAAATCAAATAGATCATTTTACAGAGGCAGCTTACATTAGATCCTGAATTCGAAATAATTACTAACCAAAATTTAGCATCTATTGATGACATTATGATTATAAGGTATTTTTCCAACTAATCTAGATTTTATAGATGTCTTTCTAAAAACAACACGGACTATAAACGTAATTCCAATCAAACACAATGGTTGTGTTCGCAGAGGAATCACAAACTAGCCAGAGCCAATCATATATCGTGAAATCAGTCAGAAAACTGTTTCGGATTTCTTTGAGCCAATCGAATCGCGTCTGACTAGTTTGTGATTCCTCTGCGAACACAGCTAATGTCACAATTGAAAATTTGACAGATTAACCGACAGCGCAAATGGAGACACAGATTGTGCAATCGGCGAACACCAAACCACTAACTCATTTTTTATTGTCTCAAAACCATCGAACTATATAAAACAAAACAGAATCTCTAATATTTTATTAAGTTGAACAGTTCTGACGTTGGACGAAAATTTTTAAAAAAATTTCTTGGATGACAAAAAATAATAGCAGGTAAATAGTATTTAGTAATTGATTAAAAATTACGTTGATTTTATCTTCACACACACACACTAAAAAAAAATTGGTACAAATTTTGTGCCTTTGTAATACTTTTTTAACTATTGGTAAGTTCGAAGGTTTTTTGATGTAGTTTAGAATATTCATAAGTAACATTTTTAAGTAGTGATAATTTCACTACATATAGTTTCTATACCAAGGTTTTAGAAATAAAATTGTAAGTGGTCTTTTTGACGTTTTTATGTGTCAGAATTAATATTAACAATTTGTATCACAATTTTTCGTATCTAGTAAGTGAACTCACCCTATGGAGATTATTTGTTGATTGTTTTGTTTTGATAATTATTATGTAGATTTGTCAGTTAATAGATGTCATAATGTAAAAGGAATTTGAATAAAATATTGATTATCCGGGCAGCGTTTTGTATTACTGGGGTACAATATAACAATATATTTAATGCATAAAGACAAGCAAAATACGAATTTCTATCAATTATATTAACACAAAATTAGAATATTTGCCACTTATGTATTAAGCAGAAATAAGTATAAATAATAAATCGTGCTTTTAAAACTATATGTATATTATAAATATATTACAATGTATTTATTATAAAAATTAGTAAATTGAGTAAAGTAAGGTTTTTAACACTGTGATATAGTCTCAAGTACTAAAATATATTAACAGAAATTAAATGTTTCATACTCAAAACACGTAACATATCCGCAACTATTAAAACTCGGCTATTTAAGATACTATTACCTAGTGTAAGTAATTACATTAATAAGTATAAATAAACAGTAACTAAAGAATAATAGTTAGTGAGTCAGGGTTACTACTAAAATTTTGAATCGTTAGTGTTGAAATGCAATCGATTGGAATCAATAAGCACTTCAAGCGTATTGCAATTCAATCACTGGAATTGCCTCCGAGAATTAAACCAGCACGTGGTCACGCTAAAACCAGGACGATATTCACACAGACATTTAGTCGTTTCCAAGGAGTTAGAACAGATATAGTTTTTGAATGTGAAGGTATTTAAATAACTATTAATATAATACAAAATAGTCCCAAGCCAGGTTGAGAAAGGGTACGGGGGAGGAGTAACAACCTCGTTAAAAACTAGAGCTCACCTGGCCAGGTGATAGTACGCTGTAAGGGTCTCTTGTCAGGGATAGGACCGGTACGCAAGCTGTCACGCGACCCATGCCGAAGGGTGGATGGCCACACGTTAGCTGGTCTCGAATGGAGCCTCCGGAGTACCAGGACCCCTCGGGAGTACGAAGCCAATATGGAGATGAGGATCACACTACTTGTTCCAATGAAAAACCAAGACCAATACAAGCAGGACGGATAGAAGTCAAAAGGAAAAAGTCATTGTCAAGAGAGGGAAAATGGAATATGCCTCAAAAGGGTGAAAGAAAAGATTGACATGGATGACATGATGGAGAAAATTAGTAAAAAAATGGAGCACGAAGTCAAACTTACTAACAGCATGATCACACTTCATGTACTAGATATAGATGCAGCCATGACAACGGACGACGTACAAACTACTGTAAATAAATTGGTTGACCCTAAGGAATTGCAAACTACTTTAGTAAAGTCGAAGAGACCAAGCCGCGACGGAAATCGGATAGTGACTCTTCAGGTAACTAAACCGAGTGCTACGAAGTTATTCAAGATAGGAAGAATGAAAATGGGCTGGGTCAGGTGTAGAGTCAGGGAAAGAATAACTATACCGCCATGTTTCAAATGCTTGGAATTCGGGCACAAAACCGTAGAATGTAAGGGAGAGGTCAAATCTATGTATAAACTGCAATAAACCGGGGCACAAGGCCAAGGTGTGTGGATGCTCCCATTGCATAGTTTGTGGGGCGGATCACCGGGCGGATACCACTAAATACCCCCATTTTCGTGAACTTATGAAAGCCCAGAAAAAGGCCCGAACTGCAAAGAAAGACGCAAGGAAGACCACGATAAACTTAAGCAAATGTTAAAGATTCTCCATGTTAATATAGGGCGCGCAAGAATTGCATACAATATATTACATGCGAAAATGTCTGACAAGCAAATCGATATATGCAGCTATTATTAGCGAACCAAATATCAAGATATCGTGCGACACTAAAAAAAATAATAGACAACAGAAAAAAGCGTCTCTGCATATATAAGAAACAAATGTAGACATGTAGACATTCGGTGGACAACGGCTACACATGCATCAAATGGGACGACTGGTGCTTGTACGGATGTTATTTCTATCCGACATCCCTCTGGAACATTTTAAAAAGTAGGTGGACATGCTCTTCCATGACATTAAAAATTCAAACATGGATGCGATGGTAGCCGAGGACTTTAATTTAAAGTCTTCAATGTGGAGGTCACCTTTCTCCCACGCGCGAGGTGAATATCTTATGGAATGGACCGCCGAAACGAACCTAAATGTCGTAAACACTAGAAATAAACCCACGTTCGAAAGTCAACTCACTCAGTAAATCATATATGGACCTTGGACAGAATGATGAGACACATAAGAAACTGGGAAGTCTTAAGTGAGGAAGTGTGCACATATCACAATTACGAGATTTACGATTAAATCTATTACGAAGTAGCCATAAAAGGTAAACTAAAGAACAGACTGGAGGGCCCACGCAATACACTGAACAAAGGAAAGTTCGCCCAGAAATTGAGAGAACATTTCTCGAAAAGCACAAATAAGATGACACCAGCAAATTTTATCGAAGTAGTGAGAAAAGTAAACAAAACCGGCGCTACAGTGCGATCTCGAAAAGACAGACCCATGCCCTATTGGTGGGATGAGGAAATTGAAGTCATAAGAAAGGAATGCCACCGCTTGCGCCGGAAATGGATCAAGAAGAATAAAGAACAGACAGACACGCATGCTCCCGTGGCTGAGAGCATAGTTTACAAGACAAAAGGAAAGGAACTTAAAAATCGTATACTGAACGGTAAAAGGGAGTATTGGAGCAACCTACTGCTCAAGTTTGAAAACAACATATGGGGAGACGGCTACAGAATAGCTCTGCGGCAACTACGAAACCTACCGCAGGCGTACAACCCACCTGCGGATCGAAAGGCAAAAATTATTAAGGCACTTTTCCCAGTTAAAAAAGACGACTTTGTGAAACACACCTCCTTAATAGAACATGTGACCCCGTCTTCAGCAGAAGAAGTACTTGTATCTGTCAAAAAGATAAAGATGGGCACAGCCCTCGGTCCCGATCGCATAACGGTCGAGGCCCCAAAAATCATATCGGAAGTGGCTCCGAGTGTCCTTTTAAATATATTTAACCAGCTGCTTGAACAACAAAAAATTTTCCCCGGGAATGGAAAGAGGCGACAGTGACTCTAATATGGAAGGGGAAAATAACTAATTCTCCATCTGACTACAGACCTATTTGCCTGCTGAGCACCATTGGCAAATTATATGAGAGGATACTTAAGAACCGGCTCGAAGTAGAACTGGAAAGTGTAGGGGGATATCCGAGAGGCAGGTCAGTAGTACAAGCAATAAAGTTAATAGTGCAAACGGTCAAAGCAGCTAGAGGAAATTGGGTAGCGCTTGTAGCCTTAGTTATAAAAAAACGCATTTAACTCAGTCACTTGGAGTAAAATAATAACGGAGTTAAGAAAGAAAAAAAAATACCTCACTACCTGGTCAACATTATAGAGGACTATTTCGGCGATAGAAAGGTTATTTTAAACGGTTCTACCAAACTGGAAGTGAGTGCCGGCATCCCACAGGGCTCGGTACTTGGGTCCACCCTGTGGAACGTACTATATAACGGAGTGCTACGTTTGAAATTAATTGAAGGAGCCAAAACGATTGTGTTTGCGGACGATCTGGCCCTAATAATAGAGGCTGACAGCCCTGAGGACATGACAACTAAAACAAATATCGCCTTAAAGAATATAGCCGAGTGGATGGTACTCAAAGATCTGCAAATAGAACCCTATAAGACCGAGACAATAATGCTTAAAGGGCGAAGACTGAAAAACGAAATCTATTTCACTCTACTTGGGAGTCAAATCAAGCCAAAAGCGGAAATCCGATATCTATAAGTCATTTTGGATCGGCGGTTAACTTTCAGCACCCATGTAAACTATGTAATCAAGAAAGCCGAGACTACCTTAGCGGCACTTCTAAAGGTTATGCCAAATGTGGACGAACCTGGTGCTAAGAAACGAGAGCTTCTCCTGGGTGTGAACAAAGCCAAATCCTGTTTGCAGTTCCTACCTGGTTACCGGCTCTGGAGTTGAGGAAAAACAGAAATGCACTGGACAGACTCCAGAGAAGAGTTTTATTGCGAGTTATCAGCGAATACCGTACGATATCCACTAAAGCTGCGCAGGTGATAGCGACGTACCACCGTGTGACAATTCGGAAGTGGCAAAGGACATGGAATGAACTAAAAACCGCGGAGTGGACTAGAACGCTAATACCCGATATGGCTGCTTGGGTGCACTGCAAGCATAGAAGAGTCAGCTGCCATCTGACTCAGTTCTTGCCGGGCCACGGACACTACCGATCATACCTCCTAAGATTTAAAATAAAGGAAGATGATTCCTGTACACAATGTGGGAAAACTGATATACCAGGGCACACCGTAATATTATACAATAGATGGTCAGAGGACAGGACAGGCGTAGAGGCCACTGCAAAGCAACCGCTAAAAAAACAGACGATCAACGAAAAAATGTTGGAAAGTCACTCAAACAGGGTAACAATACACAGATTCGTAACGAAAGTGATGACGCACAGGGAAAGTGCAAAACGGGACAGACAGATCTAGACGAAATGCAGATCTAGTAAACAACCTAACGTGCTCTGATGTGTATGCAACAAAGCGGTTCCAGGGACGTTGTGGATAACCTGAGGGGTTTTAGTGGGTATACCCAGATGGGGAAGTACCACACTACCCAGCCCGATAGAGTCATGCATCCGTGCCCATTAACCCCTTAAGCGATTATTTCGTATATATACGGGCCAACTGCAATGGACTATTGGTAGTAATTCCGTAAATATACGAGCTGAAAACATAAAATTGTCAATTTGGAGGCATTTGCCCCAAAAAATAATGATCGCTTAAGGAGTTAAGGATTTCCCCCTACCAAAAAAAAAAGCTATTTACAAAACACGTCCATAGATATACCAAGATATAGTAAATTAATTTTAATAATAAATTGTTTATATATGGTTAATGAAGTACAATCCCGCAATGTCAACTTCCTAATATAAGTTTTAAAAAAATGTGTGATGTGTTTAAATTAAAAAGGTAAAAACTGATAAAATTTAACAAGTGCGAATACAGTAAAAAATAAGAAAAACAGATTTGTTCATTCAAAAGGAGAAAAACTACAGTTGATAAAATATTAATTTAAAATATTTCTACACCAATATCGAGGGATTAAAAATTACTGTATAACTATGGAATAAAAATGTTTTATTCAATATTTATTGAAAAGTATTGAAAAAGAGAAAACTTTTATACATTAGTTAAATTTAATGAAGATATGTAAATAAATGTTTTATGGTATCCTCTGTTTGTTCATTAGTAAATTTCCTGATTGTAGTTCTTTTTATTTTTTGTTTTGATTTCATATGCTTCTATAGTAGCTTTTATTTTAAACCTTTTTTTTGCAATTATGAAGTAGATTTGGGAGAAAAGTACAGTTGATAAGATTTGATAAGTTTGATATAATCATCAATGCTTCTATGCCCTGTATTTGACAAACGTTGATGAAAGTTAGACTATATTTGTTTGCTGTACTGCCTAATTCCTTACTCTTACAAATAGTTTTCTACCGGTCTCTCTCTGTGGGTTCACGACTATCACAATATGTTGTTTAATGAACTCAGTTTTTCTCTAATGTATTTTTGCTATTTGTATTTGTTACACATACAGCATATTATGTATTATATGTTTAGATGTAAAGGCTGGTTATATGTTACAATATTTAAATATTTAAAGAAAAGTAAAATAAATGATAAATTCATTAAATTTTCTTTTCCAGTGTAATCTAAGTAAGTATGTATTTGCCGAAATATGTATTTGAAATGGAACTCCCCATTGGTAATTCGTCTTCTATATTCTAAAAATCACCGCCAGATTCGCGAAAGTTTTACTTTAATATTAAATTCAAGATTTTAATTATGGACACATAATATTACTATTGTCTAATTTTGTATTGTTTTCAATAAATAACATTGAAGCACTTATATTTTCTCATCATATTTTACCAATTTCAATTATTTACTATAATTTTAAAACATAAACAAAATAAATTATTAACCTTGATTTTTGTTTATATTTTACACAAAGCATGAACTTGGTTTACCTAAACCGAACAAATGTTGCTTTAAATAACTTTTAAATAAAAAATAGAATGGAATGAACTACATTTTTTTCTTATCATGTATTTGAAAATGTTACAGAAAAATAAAAGAAATACATTCTTCTACCCAGGCAACCAAATTTAAACTTCAACATAAAGGTATTAAAATAACTTTTAATATAATATAATTTTTTAATAAGTTTAAAATTCAACGTTGAAGTTACTAAAAATAATTATGAGAAACTTAAATTTGGTTGACTGGGTAATTATTTATACTAAGAGCAGTGCCTGGAGACAGGGGATAGAATGTGACTTTCGAATATCTATGCACAACTTTTTCAAAAATCCTGATTGGGGCCATTTCACCGTGCTTCTCTGATCAAGTCAACTCATTGTCAATCGCAAACCAATGTTTCGCGACTATTTGACCATATTGTAGCCTATAAATATGTATATGCAACACATTTCACATCTTGAACATCTATTCTAAGAAATAAAATAATTTTAATTAGAAATACTGGGTAAATAATGGGTAAAAGAAATAGGAGACCAAATATAAAAAGCTAAGAGGCTGCAGCGTTTCCTGAGACTTCAGGTGCTTCAGATCAGACGGTTCTACTAGTGATGAGCGATATTTCACGAACTGTGATTCTTTCACAGTGATTGGAGAATCACGGATCACGACCGTGAGTAGAAAATTCTAAAAGCAGTGATTCGTGATTGCGGTAACGATCAACGGCGAGGCGCGACTGCGCACAGCAAATTGACGATCACTGCTTGGCCATTAGCAAGTGAACAAATAATATCGGTGAATTAACGACCCTAAAACTGTGATTCCCGGTTGCCTATTGAAAATGGAATATATCAAACCGATGAATGAACATACATATTATTACATCAGCTAGAAATGACGGAGTTATTTCTTACAATATATTTATGTTTTTCAAAGTAAATATTGATATTCTTTATATAATTATATTATATCTGCAACTATATAATGAATGTGTATTTATTTTTACCTACTGTCTAATGGCCTCTAGTAGTAAAATTTAAATTTCCCGCAATTATTTTTAGGAGCTTCAACATTGAAACACGAAATTACCAATGATATTGTATTAGATTGTGATTAGATTACAAGATTAGTTACTTTGATGTCTTTCTGTTGAAGTTACTACGAATAATTGTGGGAAAATTAAATCTTGCTACTAGAGGGATATTGTGTTATAAGTTATAAGATTAAATTTATATTATTAGTTTTAAAGTACTAATTCAAAAACAAAAGTATTTTTATTAAATTGTAGGTAGTAGTATTAAATCACAGCTTTTTTGAAATCTTCGCTCACTCTAAGAATTATATTTGTGTTTTATCATTGTAAATGTTACAAAATGAAATTAGCTTTATTTCATTTTCTATATTTACTATTTGTCATAGTTTTGAAAACAAATGTGTATACAAATCTTTGCGTTAATGTTCTCGCTAGAGAAATATGTAGATTTACAATATTTTTCTCTTACACGAATTTTATAAATTTTTCAACTTTAAGTCAAATGTTACTTTGTCTAATGCTGTGTTATAATTATTAAAACATAAAAATAGGATTAAGTTTAAAAATCATAAAAAAATATTTCTGTAGATCTAATTGTCTGTATTTTCTCAAACTACATAATACATCTCAGAACTTGTATACTGGACAAAACGTTTACGAAAAGTTCGAACTCACACCATATAAATCATCTTAAAATATAAATAAAGAATCTCTTCTTAACAAGTGAGATGAAATATAAAAGGCAATATAATGCATCTTTTCGTAGGTGGTGAATTAAGCTGTCGCATTACTTCTAATGGTTAATGATATACTAATATTTATTACTCGCTTTATTTCTTCAGCGTGCGCTACACTTTATTTATTATATTACGGACTAATGGTTTAAGAAGGAGAGCTTTCTTAAAAAAAAATGTAAGAAACGCTGTTGCCGAATAATACTCTGTAAAACAAACTCGCAGTACAACTATAGACACATCACAGGAAGATGAAGATGATTTCTCAATTTGGAAATCATTTAATAAGTCTGTATCGGCAGCACAACCTCGAGTTACGGCTGCATCAAGTGCAATAATCGAAATTCAACGTTATCTGGAAGACGAAATAGTCCCTAGAAATATAGATGCATTTCAGTGGTGGTCAAACCATAAATATAATTACCCAAACCGTTCTTTAGTTGTACAAGAGAAGTTTTGCACTTTGGCATCATCGGTTCCATACATACAAATATTTTCAAAGTTGGACAAATTCTCAGCGACCATAGAAATCGCCTAGGTGAAAAAAAGGCAGATATGTTACTTTTTTAAACTCAAGTTTTAAGTATTGTTATCTTAACGTTTAAATAATATTTTTGTTAGTATTAAAGCAGAAAAAATTAAAGTAGTAGAAGTGTAAGTACGTACAGTTTTTTAAGACCATCCCAAAAATATGTATGTTAGTCTTAGGAAATGCAAATGTTAATTGTACTGTTATATTTGCAAAAACCATGGAAAGATTGGAAATTTTATTACCATACATCTGAATTAGGTTGTAATATTAATGTTTATTCGAATATAAAACATCCTTGCTTTTCGCATTGCAGTTATGTTAGCTATTTTTATTACAAATTTGTAAAAATATAAATTTGAGTTTTTCTCTTGATATATAAATGTGTTTCAAAACAGAAAATGTGCATGGTAACTCTAACGTTGCGAAAAGAAAAACTCCTCACCTCCTAACCTTACTAACCTATGAGAAGTATACACGAATCACGATTAACGATTATAAATACTAAGATATGATATCGATGAGTCAATACAGTGATCGCAATCACCGTTTATAATCACTGATATTTATAAATCACAATCACGACTCACGACGTGATTTAAGAATCACGGTATCGCTCATCACTAGTTCCTACAACAACAAAAAGTAGAAATACTGACAGAACCATCTATTATGCCGTAGCTAAAACATAAGTCGCGAAACAGCAAACTCCGGAAATGTCTTGATCGATTAGGGTCGGCATCGTCGGCAGACACCGAACTGTGGAACTGAACACAATCAGCACGAACACGAAGTACAGTGTGCAATATACACCACTGTTTCAAAGATCGATTAGTTCTTAAAATTTACATCTTTTTGAAGGTGTTGTGTGGTGTGGCTACTTTAATTTAAGCATTGTAAGTATCATTTTTAGTTATTTTATCAAAAAATATGGGAATTTATGTAATTTACTGTTCTAAATTTTCATTGTACTTTACGGGATTCTCCTTATTATTTCGTCATGTTATGTAACCATAGGAACTAGTAATCTCTAAAATAAAATTTAGAGGAGGACAAGAAGGATTGCTCCACATTACGATCTTAATCTTTTCTAGGTTATGTAACATTTCAAGTTCATTATAACCAGTCTAATAAATTTGGATTTATTTAGAGTTCCTTGATAGTTAATTTATAGCAGATATTTTTTATGCTGTATATTAGTTAGTATTTAAGATGAATTTGGAACAAAATTTCATTATGAAACAATACCGAGAATTATTAGTCACGTGGTTTAAATTGCAACACGTGTTATTTTCGACATTGAATAAATTTATATTTATAGGAATAATAGGTATATAAAATAGCTTTTTCGTATATATAATATGTACATAAAAAATAATAATTCGAGTCGCAGAGCATTATGTAATTATTTCTTTTCAATTCTGGTTTTAATCAAATTTAAAATTGTCGGAGATAAGATTACATATTTTACCTATTTTACTAATCTAATTATAGGTGATATATATAATGTTTATTATTTTTGCATAAACCAGTGACACAAAATGGGTGTACCAGCGGGTGATGTTGAAAAGGGAAAAAAGGTTTTCATTCAGAGGTGTGCCCAATGTCACACGGTCGAGGCTGGCGGTAAACATAAAACTGGCCCGAATTTGCACGGTCTTTTTGGCAGGAAGACGGGCCAAGCAGCGGGATTTGCATACACAGACGCTAACAAATCCAAGGGTAAGTAGTTACTATGTAAAAGAAATTACTTAGACGTCATGCTATTTTCCTACCCATTTAGAAATATTATGGGAGTAAGGGGATTTCTTTATTGCAATGCAATAGTTTGTTAAATATTTACTATGCCCTTGAATACGCGCATCTGGTAAGTACTTGCATAACTGCACTTGTTTGCAGGTACCAATTTACACATGATGAAAACTTATTACACTTATTACTTATCAATGGATTTCATTTTCTGGTGATTCTTATCTTGTCTGTGTATCATTAAAACGTGGATTACCGGCAGAGATACTAATCATAATGCACTTGCGTAACGTGCTTGACGGATTATTTATATATATAATATTATATGCATTTTGAGTTATCCTCCAACCATCGTTACAATAACGTGTCAATATTGATTTATCTTCAACGTCAGCCAATAGCCACGTTTTGGTAAAGTGATATGTAATACGTCAATCAGTGTAGTTTTAATACAGTCATATATACAACTTCATATAATATTCATATAGAGATTTTAAATTTGAGTAGACGGCGCATGTTCTTATTGTTGCTCATGTGCTGATTGTACATTTGCACACGTAGATTACTTATCTCATAATAGTTGAGAAATTAAAGTTCATTTGTGGAATTTCTCAGTAATTACTATAAACTATAAAAGCATTTAAAACTGAAAGCATATGAAAACGTTCTGTTTGTATTAAACCGACTGCAGTTTAATATTTTAGCGCTTCTAATGCGTTTCAACTCGTGGTATTACACGTAATCGAACTTACCTCATGTTCAAACACATTTTATGTAGATAACTCTGACATACTATCACCTCATATTTGTAAATGATTGCTTGGCAATAAATTTTCCCCATGTCTGCCTTCTAATTTCTAGTCAAAAAACTTACCAGTGAGCAGAATTTATCATTCATTTTGCAATTACAGAGTACAGAATCAAGAATTGATGATTTAAGATGTTAAGGATTTATATACGCGTTAGATGCCTCCGCTAGGTCAAATTATGTAACAATTCAACAATAATTTTATATATCCTACCATCTACATCTGTATTTACCAAATCTTCAAATGAACAGCCAATATCCACATTATCATACGGCTCCTGAATATCCATAGAAATGCCAATAATATATCTCTTTCTGCTTAACTCAATATTAATAAAAGACAAAAGCATATGAAGCGTTTCTTGAACACTTTTGTCTTTCCCATTGATCTTTATACTTAGGTAATTAGTACTTTCTAAAAACCGTTCAGTTAACTCTTTACGTTAGGTTTCCAATTTAGATAATTAGGGCCCTTACTATGCTTGCAGGTGAATAAATGATGGTTCGAAGGTATCGGTCCTTTGGCCTCCACCATTAAATTAAAGATTTTATGAATACATTTGCAAACATCTATTTAATCCAAGAGCAGTGTTGTTTTAAGATTACTAAGAATATTTTCAATTTCTTCCTCTAAATACTCATTACCTTCTGTTATTGTATGCTGGAAGAAAGATTCGACAGTTAATTAATTAAGCATTATGTATTTACAATATGTTGGTTGCTGCACAAAATGCCCTCTAATTATCCCTCCCCTCCGCTCCAAGTAAAACCTCCCCCAACATCTAAAGGTGCTATTTTTTAAACTCCACACAACTAATTTGACTATCATGGGAATTTAATCTCGTAAGATCTTCCATATTCAATAAAACCAAATTCCTGTATTCTATCATTTTTTCTATTTCTTTATCTTTAAAATTATGAGACTGATTTCTTGTACTTAAAAAAAATAGTTTTGTATATTTGAAAATGTAATTATAGGTTATTAAATTATTTATTATGTGTTAATAGGAGATAATTTAATCCCAAACAAAAACATAACGGTGGAAGGCGCATTTTTGTATTAATTGCTTTCTGATTAATGTATAAACAGAAACACACTATAATCGATATACCTACTCATCCATGAATTAAATAATACGCCATATGATTCTTTGGCAATAAATTATCCACTCTCAAACCCAACATCCACGTCGATTGTAAATCTAATTACATAACATTGTATTCTATTATGGCTAAAGTCAAAGCTTGTTTTTACCGTTGCCGACTTATTCCTGCTAATACCGTGGAATTAAATGTGGTGTTTAATAGATAAGCGATTACCAACTTAAAGCGCCACGAAATCCTTTAAAAAATAAAAATACTACGTGATTACAACGCTTCTTGTGACGGGATACATTACTGAGGGGTTTGCAACTCGACTATGCTCTTATTTATTCACTGCAAATAAGTAGTTTACAGACCATAGCCTTCAGTGGCAGCCTTGTAAACCGAACACTAGAGATGGCAAAAGGACATCGATGTTTTCATCAGAAGCGTTAATATGTTTACATCGATATATTCCCAGTGAAAACGTTTTTCTCTCTTACCAAATACAAAATTTTAACGGTTTAGTATAATATATTTTGTTTTAATTATTTTTTTTTATTGGCCTTCTATTGACATTTTTTTTGTAATTAGTCAATATATTTAATATAAAAATTTGAAGAAAAACTTAAAATTCTAAAACGGGGCATCTTAAAATACTATTAAGAAATAGAGCTTTTCAAATTTTTATATTAAATAAATTAACTGCTGACAATGTCGTTTATGAAATTTAAGGCCGATTATTCAGCAAATTATTTAAAATAAAAAATTAGTAGATGAACACTAAAAACAGGACAGAGGAAGATAATTGCATTTTTGAAACGTATCCAATTAAAAAAAATGTACCAATAGGTTTTTCTATTAATATATACTTTCTTTGTGAAATCAATAACTACAAATCATCCTAACCCCGTGCTTCATCTAAAAAGTACTACACGAGGCTTCCTATTCTAAGTACTAAATGGATTCCATAACAATTGAAATGTTCCTACTCTAACTTAACAATTTCCCTATGATTGTTTAATAACAAAAAATAAAATTATAATACAGTAGCCTTGCAATTATGTGATTACTGATTTATGTGAAAAACTGAAATGTAAACAACAAAATATATGATCAGTTCACAGAATCGCGAGTCTACTGTAAATCAGTCAGCTATCAGTTATTATATGCGCCCATGGAACGACTTTCCTTATCTCCCAGCATTCTCCAAAGACAGTGGATTATATGTAATATATTTATATATAATCAATGGCCAAGGAATAAGGGAAAACTATGGCAAAAATCTTACTATGGGATGATCTGGGAAGAAGTCCCAGACCTTGTTACTGATAGCCGGCAAATTATTGTTATCCTTCTGCATGTTGAAGAGGCAGCCACGTTTTCTGAATTTCGACATCCATGTCTTCAGGTAGCTGCTTCCTTCTACACATCATGAAGAGTTGAAGCAAGATAGAAGTAACGATCTAAAAACAAACAAAATAATAGCAGCATATTCTATTCTATTCTAATACTTAACAATAACTTCATCCTAATTATTCTAATCAAGTGTAATCAAATTAAAGGTTTATATCTTAAATACTTAGTTATATACCCTAATCCCCAAATCACGTTAAAACTATTATGTAGCACCAATTCAGACCACTAAAGACTATAAAATTTTCATTCATAGATACCTGCTACCCTACTGACTATCTAAATATTGTGCGGTAACCTATCTAGTTCCTTAGCAGTATTAAAACATGCCCACCATTGAACCGACTCATTATCTCTAATATCTGCGTCGGAGGTAATTTAATCCCCTAGCTAATGCTCGTGCGCAACAGCCACTGATAAGTGAGTGGACATTCAAATAAAACATGTCCCGCTTTATCTATCCCACCGCATTCACAATGCGAATTCTAAATTATAAATAAATGAATTAACTTTCTGAATTCTACATAAATAGATTTAAAATTAGCGTGGCCCGTTATTTATTCGGCCGTCTGATACGTTAAATTAACCCTCATTTCCCTAAAACGGGTAACACTACTTATAAATTTCCTAGTCCACCTGCCATTTAAAGAAATATCCCACCTACCCTGCCAATCATTACCCCAAACGCTTTTTTGACTACGCTAGCCGAAATTAACCTATACCTAATTATCGCACTATTCTCCCTAGACAGCGCTTCTTTCGCTAATTGAACTTTTTTCCTAATTTAACGGAATTTGTTAATAATAATACTATTCATAAAGTGATTAGCAGTGGTGCACCCATATCTTTTAACAGCCTGTATAGTTACACAGTTGACTTGAGAAGAATTCATGTTATTGCTCATATGAATATTTACCATTACTGCGTGATAATTATTATGTGGAATGTATAAATATTACAAAATATTTGTTTATACATTTCATTAGATCTACTTAAAAATAAATTATTTTCGTAGAATATTCCTAATATATTTCTACTTTTAAATGTGACATTTATATTTTATTCCTATGGGTTACTAGTTTCTTTTTGTAAATTTCTTTAGATTAAGTTTTTGATCTACTCTATTTGTTATTCTAGTTTATCCATTCACAATTACTATTATTATTATTATTATTATTATTATTATTATTATTATACTTTATCATTGGTACAACTAATTTTGGTTTTAGGTATCACGTGGGGGCCCGACACGCTGTTCGAATACCTCGAAAATCCTAAGAAGTACATACCTGGAACAAAAATGGTGTTCGCCGGTCTGAAAAAGCCTCAAGAACGGGCAGATCTTATTGCGTATCTACAGGATGCGTGCAAATGAACGTCATGATAAAATCACTGCCGTTAATCCATCAAATTGTCAAAAATAAAATTATTTTCGCTATCACCGCTGTTCGGATTCGTTTTAATTTTACTTTTGACGATGAGATGGACGTTTGCTAGTAGTATTTTCATCGATCAGAGACAATTTTCGTCACTTGTCGTTAGATTGAGTGAAATGCTATGTATTATACTAGACAATTTTAAATTAATTATATACATATTTGTGTAATTTACTATTAAGTAATTTATTTCATCTAATTAAGCGAAACATGAATTTGAAAAAATGTACAGTCCCCACCTGTTTTTAAGTTGATGTACCAAAAACGTTTTATCCATACGTTTAATACATTTAAACGAGTCAATAAATATGTTTATTTAATTTGGACGAGTTTCCTTGCGCTTTCCCTTCCGATAAAAGCATATTTGACAAAAGTGAATGCAAATATTTCTTCTTAATCAAATCCTATTTTTAATTACAAATTTAAGATAGTTTGGTATATTTATTAATATTTTATTTACATGTGCAAAGTAGGATTGCTAATCTTTGCCAGTTTTGATTGTGACCATTAATCGTCCTCAAAACAAAAGTCATTACCCTTAAACCAAAGACCAATTTTAGTTTAGTAGGGTACGGAAAATATCGCTCGTGAGTGAAAAAAAATCTATTTTTTTAGTGACCAAATTATTACAGATAACCAAAGTTATCATTAGAAATGTTTAGATTTATATCAACGTGACAAATCTGTGACCTTCAACTAAATATAGTTTGAACAATTTATTTTGATCACAAGAATCTCTTGGAAAATTATTCTCACAGAAATATGTGGATTATTTGCTTTATATACTAATCAGTAACTTTATTAATGGAAAGCTAAATAATTACAATTCACAAAATAGAACATTCCTCTATCAGTGAAAAGTTCAATTCGTGTCAAAATATACGATCAAATGTTTCTTACCCTGGATGGGAGCAGTTAATGACACGATTTAATGGTCTGAACATATACGGAATGTCGATAAAGTAATGCAGTCTCCTATAATTTAAATATAGGCTTTCGTTTACTCCGTCTGCAAATAAATACCGCATCTGAATTGTCTACATTAAAATTTACTTAATTTATTATCTAGACTCCAATTTAAAATACTTGCGAAAGCCTGATTAGCCCTATTTTTTTAACGTGTTGTATTGCTCTACTTTAATAAATAACGTAGTATTGTCCGCGTAGGCGGATATCTCACAACCCTCTGGAAATATAATTTTGAACTAAATTACCTGCACAATTTTCACACTTTAATTGTACTATAATTTCTTGCCACTGGGCATTATCAAAAGCACCTTCAATATCTAACAAATATAATCTTATTCTTCTTCTAACCTGACAGTTTTAACAAAATTTACAACCTTATCTATCGCATCTACAGTTGATTTACCTCTACTAAATCCATATTGCCCTACATTCATAGCATTTTTGTGACCCCATAAAAAATCTATTCTCTAATTATAATTAAGTTATATAACGACTTTCCGATAACCGGTAACAGACTAATAGGCCTATAACTACTTGTTACTACTAAACACTTATTAAAAAGTTTCGCGAAAAAATACAGTATTGCTTCATAAGCTCCTAAAGTAATATCAACGGTAATACCGTCTCCACCCGGCGCTTTATGTGGATCTATAGACCTAAAAGCAACCTCTATTTCAGTTGCACAAGTAAATGATCGAGACTTTTGATAATAAATGATCTATTTTATAATTCTCTGGACCGTAAAGAGTTACCCAATATACTTACCCATTAGAGTTTGTTTTGTCTCTATTTTTACAATTAATTAAGTTTCACAGACATCAGTAACACTGCAACAAAATTTGCATCAATGTCAGCAGCGTTAAGGTAATTTAAGAATACAATGGCGGTCATCAATCAATGACATTACTGCAAAAATATTCAAAACAGCAACAGCTGAGAATAAGCTATTATTCAATTCAAGTTTCTTTACATTTCACTTTCACATTAATATTACAGGAAGCTAATTGAGTTACTAGAAACTTAAATATGTAAGGTATTTGTATTTGTGACACGTGATCTCCAGAACCGCATAATCTGCAACTCTCTTTACTCTCCGTTTGGTTTAATTTGTCGGCCATTCTAGTGATAACTGTTATTGGTCCTAGTAAACTACTGCAGTTGGTACATATGTACGCCTGCAATACAGTGCATAAATTTATGCAAAATAATAATAATAAAATACGTACAGCGCTGCTATCCGAACAATGAAGTAAACGATCTTGTAGTAAAAACGATGCGCCATGACTGATTAAAGAATCTCGTTCCATCTCTCCAAATCTAACGCCGCCTCCTCGTTTTCTCCCTTTCAATGGTTGTCGTGTCAGAATATCGGTGGGACCAGTTGATCGTACCTAAAACAAGATTTTTCATACAAAATGCTAGATACTATGTGTAGTTCAAAAAAAAAAAATGTCAGTACATTAGTGACTGGCGAGCAGGTAACTAGTTATACTAGTTATTTAACGTTTGACATTTCACTATTAATTATTCTTAGTTAATTTCATTCAGTATTAATTAAGACATACGAAACAACATCAAGTTTACAAAATGACTACATTGTTTGTACTCTTGTTTGCAGTGGCGGCACCGTGACAATATTGAGTGGTGGGGCCAATCTGCGGCAAACCCCTCCCCTCCCCCTCCCGTTTTTTTTTTTGTATTAAATTTACAAAATTTTAAATCAGTTTAGTTCAGCTGGCAGTAATTTATTACCTCGTTTATTGTCATCTAAAATAATATCCACACAAAAAGTTTAATGTAGACAAATTTAGAACACATTTTAAAATGAAAATTCATTAAGATCTTATCGGGAATACTTATCTATTTAAATTAAATTTCCTTCAGAATTGCATATATTTAGTTTTTAAACTGCACGTAAGTACATGAGTCACTTGTTTAGTTAAGGTGTTTTTTGTGATTTTATATCGAGGAAAACAACACAACACAGAGCACATGAGTTATTTGAGCGAAGATCGTCGAGTAAAATATAATGGATATTTTATACATAACCCCACGTATTTCTTACAAAGAAAGAGAAACACAACTTTTATTTCCTTTGTTTGTTTACCTAAGCAAATGGCTTGTTTTTTTTTTACTTAAAACACTATTATGATGTATTTTTCAGGAATAATTCTTTTGTTATACTTATTATTTCGATTTAAAATACTACAGTTTTTAAATTTGCGATGTCATCCTACAATAATACACTTTATTACTATAATTCATACATATTAAATATTCTTGAACCCAATTTTTATTGTGGGGAAGTGTTTAAACCGAACGCCGTACGCGACTGCCCCGTCTGCGTCTGACTAACACGCTTGCCTACTGTGATAGTGGGAGATGCTTTCCGCACAGTGCCGAGCACTGACGAGATGACTCGCTCTACCAGCGCGCAGCGGGCCACGAAACGGCTGGCCCCACTCCAATGTCATTTTTGCATATACTGCTATCACCCCCTCTTCCGCTAGTTCCGCGGGGATACCTACAAACGTCTGAAATCAGGACCCAATCTAGAGGTGGCCCAAGTTCGCCGCTTGTCTGCATAAATAACTACAAACCGCGTTTGGTCGCATCAAATCATGGGATTCGCAACGTTCATTTTGTACTTAAATGTGTGTCTAGGTGTACGTATATTCATCGGTATTTTTACAGAAAATATAACCTCCTTAATGATTAATTTGTGATTTGCAATGGTGGGGCCATAGCCCCATGGCTCTGTAAGAGCGACCGCCCGTGCTTGTTTGGTCTTGAATGGAACGCAAATTATTTCTAATAAATTGTAGCAGTATTCCATCACATGCAGTACCTATATGGTCTTTCAGTATGTCCATGTATTACGTGTATACGTTATTGTAAACTTTGGCTTTTAGGTGGGGTTGCCATATTTTCAAAAGCAAAAATACGGACAGTGCACCATATCAATTAACATTTCCGTGAAATGTTCTTCAATATTCACTTGAGACATATTGTTTAATTATTAATATTATTATATAAAAATATAGATATATATCTCTTCAGACGTGATGCTACTGGAAATGCAATGTTAACGCACATCATGCGAAAGTTTGATTGCTAAAATAACTATAAAATAACAAACGTACGACTCGAGCAGTGTTCGTACATGAGAGGGAAATTCCCTTTTTAGATGGAATTTTGAACGTTAGGGGGAAAAAGTTTTGTTTTAGAGGGAATTATTGGATAAAATATTATTATTGCATCAATAAAAATAAATTTAAATATTTATTATTTTTGTATTTTGTTTTTCATTTGCTTTAGTTAAAATGAATCTGTCATTGTATCGGTACATTTATTTTAATTTAGTAATTTATAAAAAAAAAGTTGCCGCAAAAAAGGGAATTGCACTGTCAAAACGGGAATTTTTCGTGTCGGTGTCGGGAATTGCCGATCAAGGTATATACGAACACTGGACTTGAGTACGAAAAATTGGAAACTAGAAAAAAATACGGACGCCTTGCAGAAATACGTACAAATTACGGACAGTTTATAATCTACGGACAAGGCTTACAAAATACGGTCTGTCCGTAGAAAATACGGACGTATGGCAACCCTACTTTTAGGTGACTGAAAGAAAGTAATGGTTTGAAACAAATCAGCTGATCTTAGGAGCCATATAATGGGGCTAAACGTGTCAATCCATCGGTTTTCAAATATACTATTTTAAAAATAACTGACGGCATTAGTAGAAATTGCCAGAGTCCCTTTCTTTTGGAAAGAAGGTTTATTAATATTTAACATATCGATTAATGAAATGATGTAGTCTCACAACAGATGAAGAAATCGGAAATTCTGCTGTAGTGAGATTCTTGGCAATAAAAACATTAGCAAAAGTTTTCATGGGAGAAACCATCTGATTGCTAAATGATAGTAGCAGACGCATTGCCAGGTTCAAACTGCAAAAGTATATTGTTCGAAATGCAATGTTACTTTGTGTACTGCCCGTTTTCCTTTGTTCCACGTGCCTTTGTTTAGTTTTTAATTTAGATTTGTCAAAATATCAACGTACACGAAGAAATGAGATCATTGTAAGAGCCCTCGTAAAACGTATGCACCAGCCGCCGCTTGGTTTAACTTTCTGTATGCCATCTTTCAATTGTATGGAACCATTTTTACTTAAAAAAAAGCATTTACCAGAAGCTAATTATACTTAAGATCAAGGAAATAGAATTTGTTTTGTTCTTTACTTTCCACAATGCTATATTTTTTTAATATTTGATCTAGCTATATGTAATTTTTTCTCATTTTTTTAAATATAACATTGTAAAAAGTACTGCAGAAATCAATAATAAAAATACCTATAGGATGTCGTTGAAAAAATATACCTATGACGTCACTTTAAAATTATGAAGTAACAAGATGATGTAGTATAACGTCATATAATGAAAATCGCTATATCCCCACAAGATTTTCCCAAAAAATTATCACAAGCAAGTTAACGAATTTACCCGTTACTTTCTTTCCACGCTGTGTAAAGCGAGACTTACTTGCCACTTATCTGAGACCATGTGACGTAAGCGTTGATAATGAACAATTCCAAAGAATATTTGCGCTTCCATCTCGCGCCCATCGATGCCTGAATACATAGTCTCGGTACCATAATAGTTATATCCACCTGAATTATTGAACTTATGAGAAAAGTTAAAATAAAAATCAGTGGCTCAATTTACCAGCTTGCAGCAATTTGCCAAAATAATCTATTGCAGTTTTTTCTTCGTTAAACTTAAAAGGACTTGCGTCGTGCACTAAACCGTGGATGGCAGCCGATTTGCCTGCCATCACTTCTATCATCATAGCGATTGTCATTCTCGACGGGAAACCGTGAGGATTGAAAACGATATCGGGCACCAATCCGGTCTCCGTAAAGGGTAAGTCTTCGGCAGGCCACTTTGGGAACAGATGCCTTTTTGTCCGGCACGACTGGCAAATTTGTCACCCACACTTGGATTCCTCTACAAATGTATTATATAACAAATAGTTAAATATTACTATCAAGGAAATACTTACTGGCACTCTATATGTTATGCATGCTACTCGAGGTTTTTTAGAACTGAAGTCACCACATATTCTTACACTATTTATATAACAATCTTCTTTAGATTTAAATTTATGAACGACGTAACGGCCTTCATCTGTATTATAGAAACAATACAAAGCTTCGCCTTCAGTTATTTTTCGACCGACGTTCGGAAGGCCGTCAGTATCGAGTTTATCACACAATTGCTCTTGAGAGGGATCTCTACAAAAGTAAGAATTTGGTTGATCCAATTGGATAAATTCTGATTTATAAATTGAACCGTGAGCAAATCCTCTCTCCTCTGAGCATTTATTTATTATCATAGCGTCTTCCATATCGTAACCCTGCATAATTGCGTTAAAGTAAATTTAGTACATTGGTATGAAATCGGTAATTTACCGTATAACTAATAACCGCTACTATAGCGTTCGTGCCCATAGGAAACTCGTCCAATCCGATGTTGTCATAGTGGACTGGACGGAAAAATGGTGACGATGGTGTTTGTAGACGATACAATTTAGTTTCAGCCTGAAGGTCCCAATTATGACAAGCAGAGCCCATAGTTTGTTTACCCATCTGGCATTGATACATGTTCCTAGGTGATTGGTTACAGTCTGGCATCGGTATCAAATGGGCGAGGTTTGACATAAAAGCGGTTTTAGAAAGTTCCATATGTGTAGTAACTCCTATAAAATAATAAATTAAAAATTTCGCATACGATAATATTATATATGGTATTAAATTAATTTACATAGGGATTTACATCGAAATACGATTGATATACAGAAAAAAATTCTTTTCTTTTATATTAAAGTTATTAATTTTGTCGTGTCGAATGGAGTTATGTTTAATGTATAATCACAGAATATCTAACAACCAGAATATCATCTTGGCCTGGCGGGAAGAGTTCGAGCATTCACAACGCGCAGCTTGATCCGCCATTAAATCGGGCGAGAACTTGTTCGCTCTTTGCATTAGGCACACGTCGCTGACTTCAAGTTTATATTCGTCTGTTAATTTAAATAGTGTTATGAAGTGCAAGAGGATAAAATATGAAAATAATGGAAAAGAAAGTAAAATAATTGTAAAAATAAGCGATATACTTTCATTTTAACGTAGATATGTATCATATTCTCGAAATTCACTTTAGTTAGGTTCTGTCAGGCACCTAAATCTATCAAAGCCCATCCTGACTTTTCCCCAACAGTGACATCAAGGTCACAAAATTTTGTGCACTGAGATCAAAAGAGCCGACAACGAGATTGTATTCTGGTTGTTAGATATTCTGTGGTATAATTGAAAAGGTATAATCCTATCCATTCGTTCGTACATTGAAAATCTTTTAAGACTACACTACAAGTTTCTACTTAGGTGCCATGCTTCAGGTCTTAAGAATGTCACAAGATAAAAAAGTAAATCATGAAAATTATGGAATTAGTAGTAATAGGGTCGGGAACCATTCTTTTTTTATTTTTCTTTCTTCTTATTATTATTGACTTTATCGTTGTTCTGTGTTTACCCTTTTTTTTTCAGTTCTGAAGGTTAACCTGTTAAATATTGTAATAGTTTTAATACCATGGTGTTAACTATTAACAGTTCTATGCATTTTAAGTAGCCCAATAGTTTTATTTGTTGTTCCACTATTAAGTTGTATTGAATTGGGTGGTAATATTGTAAAAAAACGATTCACAAAGACTATCCGCCACCCGTATCGATATAACAGTATTAGCAACATATATACAATATAAAAGAGAAATAAAAGTATACAATAAAAACAGGTATGAACGAACAACACCAAGACAAATACAAATTTTAAAGGAATAGAAGCATATGTGGTTTAGTGAACTTGCGATAAGAGCCAATAAATTCAGATATACAAATGTTTCATTGAGAGCCACTATAGTGCCTTAGAATGGAGAATATAGAAAAAAAACTCACAAAATGTTTTGATTAGAAACGTATAACCTCCATTCCCCAGACTTAGTCGGAAAGAGAAGTAATCAAAAAAAATCAACAAAAAAAGCAAAAAAATGAGAAAAGTCGTTTAGAAATTAAAAGAAAATAAGTCTCAAACGAGATGGATAACAAAATGCAACGCAAAGAAAGCGAGATTAATGTTCATTTGTTGCTAGGACGGTAGGAAGCAAAACGCCCACACTCATTTTTAATATTTTAAAAATAATAATATATATAAGAACAACATTTCATGTATTTAAATTAATAGCAATTTTGAATACATCACATTATGAGAGGACATTAATGCAACATAATTTTAAATATTTTTTTTTACTTCTAACAACTGTTAAAATAATTAAATACAAATATTTATTACAAAATTCTAATATTATGCCTTAAGATTGTGCAAAATATGTATTATTCTAGCCTAACTTCTAACCCTATTTTCTTGAGGAATTAATGTCACATATCAAAAAAGAAAATTACCGGTAATTTAACGGTAAACCGATATTTTAATTTTCATTTAAAAAATCGGTAAATTTACAATCACTGATACTGATTATATCATAATTTAGAAGTGTAAGTTGTACAGCTGTACTTGCACCTGATGGTGCAATGGTCACTGATTTGACGATATACCACCCTTTCTAAAACTGTTACCAAAAACAAGCAATATGCTAATCTCAGAAAAGTACCGAGATGGAGTGGTGCATAATTTAACGTATCCACATAGCTAAGATACTCCCTGTCTCTGGCGCAAATAAAAATACATGCAAAATTATTTATTAGAGTACATTAGACAACAATGCATAGTTCTTTGATGTATCTTGGTTTTGCAAAATTGTAAAAATAAAATTCTGAATGTAGAAAATTAAACTTTTATTGACGTTTCGCCAATATGAACATTGGCTTTTTCAAAATTGTCCAATAATTATAAATAAATCTTAATTAATTAAATTCGTAAAAATAAAATGAAATATATTCATATTTGTAATCAATTTGAAATTTTATATAATTATTTTATTTCAAACGTAATACTTTATTCTTATAAATTAATGTAATTAGTTTATGTAATTTAAATTTTTATTTTTAAATAGAGTTTGGTTTTTCTTTAAAACTGTGTGTCATTTGTAAGCAGTTATATTAAATATAACTGCGAAACGTCAATAAAAGTTTAATTTTCTACATTCAAAATTTTATTATTACAATTTCTGTAAAACCAAGATACATTAAAGGAAACGGAAAAGAAAATATCCTAGTAATATATTACGAAAATACACTGAGTTAAACATTAATTGCGAACTGAGGGAGTGTCGTAGGTAGACAATTAATCTAACAAGGTTATACAATAGTGATCCGTAATGTTACTTTTTCCTACTTACAATGAAATGTATATAATTATCGCTATGAACATGAAAACCTATGGAAATTTGTCAGAATTTGACTATCAGGAAATGTTGTTTCTTGTATTGTCTACTCACTAAATCATAGGAACTTTCTGTGTGATCGCATTAGATTACACCTTTCTCTGCAAATTATACAATAAAAAACTAAATGTTACCTTTATAAAATTCACCAGGATTGATGCATACATCCAGGTAAACTTGTTCAAATGTTCCAATCAGTTCAATTTGTTGTGTTTGTATATTAATCAATGGTCTCATCATCCGTGCTGGACCAGTAAATAGAAACAATCCTGGATACTGGCATTTTGTTTTCTTTAAAGGCACTAATACAATTTCCATAGTGTAGGGTACCTTTTCTCCTTTTATTTTCAGCAGCCTCAAGCTGTTTACAAACTTTTCAATTTTACTAGAAGACACGTAGCCTAAAATTCTTCCATCTAACATAGTCATATAACTATCTTTTAAGTTTAATTTAAGGTTGTCAATCTCGTCGTATGGTGTCATTCCTAAATCGGTTAAGACAAACGGGACATTCTGTATAATTTCTTTTGGAACAGCATCTGTCACGATGCAATTCATTGTTAGGTGATTAAGTAGACCACAAGGAGCGCCATCGGGTGTATGAACAGGACAAATAAATCCCCAAGCGTCTGGAAGCAATTGACGCGCTTCAGTTGTACGCATTTCTTGGAAAAAAGCACCGCGATGGACTGCTTTGAAGTGAGACATATAGCGCATTCGATTAATATTTTCCGGTACAATCGTCAAACCCTTATCTTGCATTAAGCCTAAACCAGAACTGCTAACAAGATTACCAGTGGCAAAAAACATTTCCAACGTATTTTCGAACATACCAGCTTGCTTAGCTGCTAAGAGCAGTTCATTCTGAGTCAAAGAAAAATTTACATTTGTAGTCGCTCGTTTTAGCAGGCTATGTTTTAATGACAGCAACCAAACTTGAAGTTTTTCCTTCAAAACCTGTAAGTAAAGGTGCCCACCTGGAATAAAGGACATCAATCTAGTTAAAAACTCTCGAAGAATAGCAAAATAATACCCAATAGTATTTCCTGCATCATCACCGCATCAGCACCTTCAACTTTGCATTTATCTTGCGCAAAAGAAAACAGTTTCTTTGTCATGAAAACTAACAAATTAAATTTATCCTTAGCGTTATTGAGATGTATCAGAATACATCTTCCTAATATGAAATCAGCTATTTGACTGTCAGTCCACCAGTCTGGACATTCGTAAAATTTTACACGAAACATTTTACCCATATAGTTTTTGCATTCTTGATGGCTGTGCAGTCCTTCGGCATGTATTGATCTTAGCATATTTTGAACACAGCTGAAAATTTACAACAATTCTATTGAAATGTTTTTTGTAAAAATATCCAACTTTAAACATTCTCTCATATATACACAGCGCTCAAAAGTTAGTGCTCGTTTCTATAACATAAAATGGTAAAGTAGCGAAGAAAATTTACATAAAAGAAATAGCCAAATCCATTATATATGACAGCATCTGTACACACAGAGGCTGAATATCTACATTCAAGCAGAGTAAGAAACTAAAATTTGAATTAAAAATCAAAATATAGGTTTGCAATTATTAGTCAAAAGTCGATAAGCTGTAAAATTATATAAAAATGTTTGCGAAAGTGGAGCCAGAAAGATTTAGTATATATATATAAGCAAAGTACTATGCTTAAGTTTGATACTTAAGTATTAAACTAGAATCTATGTACTCTAGTTTGCTTGCTTGAATATGGACAAAATGAGTATGAATGAACTCAAAACTATGTCGCAAAATGACTGAATTTTGCAATATAGGGCCTTTAGCAAGGAATGGAGCAATCATATATCTCGGGAAAGAATGGTAATGTTAAAATTTGGAGAACTTTACAATACATTCTAAAAATCTACGTTATATTTTGTGGTACTCGTTTCTAAGATTAAATGCATCACCGCCAGGGGCGCTATTTAACTATTGTTTTTAATGGAATACCTTAATTTGATATTTATATAAGAAGTTCTTCTTTCTTTTTTTCTTTTATCGTTTATTGTTGCAAATAATAATTCATATATTTTTTGTAACACTTTTTTATAGGTTTTGGTTTTTAGTACAAACCTTTTTCCACATCGTTTGTTTTCAATATAATTTTCAACTTATTACCTTTCTTTTCTAATATATATAATTCTCATTTTTCAATATACAGGAAGAGGAAGTAGGATCCGGATTTAAACCTGATTGAACATGTACTGCCATTTAAATATTATATCTCATCATTAATTTGAAAGAAGATTCATTAATTTATTCAGGTTAACTACAGTTTTACAAGCATTTAGGGGTGTAGATGTGAACTACCTAAACGAGTCTTATGCCCATTTGTGCCTAGAATTGACATTCAATGAATTTATTAAATACGAAATATTGCCTTCAAAGTGCCAGTTAAATTAAACCAAGCTTAACATGTAGGTGTAAATGGACATTAGGTTTCTAAAAGTTATCAATATTTCAAAAAGTAGATAGGTTGATAGCAGTCATATAATAAATATCTTTAAGAGTGGGAATAAAGTTTTTTTTTGTAACAGATGATAAAAATAAAAAATCTACATACTCTGAGTAATACATGTCATCTTCATATCCTTCCATCAATTTTTTGTAAATATAATGGTCTGTATAGTCACATAAACATTTCATAATCAAAATTAAAGGAGCATAATACAAAATTTTCCTATAACTGAACATTAACTTCGCACTGCCATCAGTAACAAAATGCAAAACATTGTTCTAAAATAAAAAGAAAAAGTTTCTGAATGCACCAAAAGATAGCCTACTTACCACAGCTGTTTGATCAGTTTTAACACATCTAATTAACACGCCATATTCAGAGAATGATGATCCACGTGATTTCCAGTTTGATCTCTTAATGGTTATTGGATAATTTCTTCTAGTCATCAATAACATACGTACTAATCTCTCTAAACCCTTAATAATAAAATAACCTCCCCACTCTTGCTCATGCTCACTATGTTTAACTAAATCTGATGGATTCATAGTAGCTAAATGACAACGATTCGACTATAACAAAAATATTAATAAAAGACCACATCTTTTACATGCCATTTGCCACATTGCAAAATAATGCTTACTTTAACCATAATGGGTATATCACCAAGATCTTTATCAAATGCAATCTGTGGTTTTCCATTAATTGACCACAACACCCTGATGCACAATTTGCCTCTATATGTAACTCCCCTTTGCTTACATTCTGTTGGATATATATTTTGATTTCGTAATCCTACTACACCTAACGGTGCTGCTGGATAACTAATTGTAGCATCATCAATTATCAAAGATATTTTGTCTTTACTGGGTAGTTCAAATTCGACAGGATAAAGGTTGGATATGGCATCATCCAATCCTGTATCAACCATATAATTGAAACTAGAAATATGGGGTTTTCCTAATTCTCCTAATAGCTATAAAGGTTTTACAAATTACATTGTGATTAATTAACTATAGCTGCTGTCAACTTACAGGATTTTGTTCTAATGGTGGTTTTCCAAAATTAGCATTCGTTAAATTTTTTAGAGTAGGTTCTGTAAGCATTTTGACAGTTACATCTAACAAGTTAAACTGTTAGGTTAGAACGTGGTTAAAACGCAAAGCACGTGTGTCACACGTGTGTTTTCGTTTCTTTCACTTTCCACGACTGCCACTTTTAGAAATACAATATGGGTTAGGTCCCAATATTCCGGGCAAAAGGTTCGAGAAATTAACACGCCACTTGAATAATACGAATACTTTTATTAGCACACCGCATATAATGCAGTCAGGCTGTTACAGCAGTATCACTGGTTACAAGAAGAGCAAAGAAGAAGAGTAAACGATCAGTCTGTCTTATCAGAGATAATATATCCACGAGATAGTAAACTTAACGTTAAAAAATTTAAACGCTTTTCATGTGGAGGGGGGGGCAACGTTTAAGTCTCTGTTCATAGAGGCGCGCTATACTACGCGCGCGTAATTTAAATATATACTTACATACATATATAGGATTTTGTTACTATTTCATAATTGAAAATACTTATATTATTGTAAACATAAATACAAATATTGTACATTGTTTACAATAATACAAGTATTTTCAATTATGAAATAAATGTATTGTGGGATTTCTATTACAATTATTCCAAATAAACGCTCTTTTAAATGTAAATTCATTTATTTACACAAAACAGTTTATGTAATACAGAAGAATGACAAATTGTTTCTATATCCAAACATATAGAACTAGTTGTTAAATCTTATAATATACATCCTTGTTGGAGAACACTGTACCACTACAGTGCTATATGTGGTATTTCAACGAGGACTATGTGAATTAACTTCTCAAATTCCTGCATTACGGCAATCATAAAATTCCTATACATTGCTCATAACAAACAAAACAGTTCTGTTAAACAATGCAACGTTGTAATGAACCACTAACCACCAAGTATGCATCTTATGCATAGAGTATGCACACACACATGTGCGACACACCTCCCAGTGTAACGATAAAATAAAACATGATTAAAAGAAAAAAAAATATTACAAACTGTGTATGTTGAAATTAGTCGAAATATGGATATTTTACAATACGAGTAATGTATTCATAACTAATATAATGCACACATGAATCTGATAAATATGATTCGTTAATATGAATATTGAAATTTGAGATAGGTAGTACAATACAAATGCATTTAATAAGAAATCTTATAAAGTATTGAAATTGCAGGTTATGATTAGTTTACAGAGTATTAAAAATAACAGATTTCACAGGTTTTTGCATTGGTGGGGTTGCTGAAGATGTGTTGATATTGATGCGTGCGTAAGGATGGTCGTGTTGAATGATGCTTGGCTCTTGAAGTATGAATGCTGGTTTCAAGCGATCTATAGAAATTTTGTCTTCTCGTCCATTGACATTGATAGTAAAGTATTTTTCAGTACGGTGGATAACGGGGTATGGTCTGTGATAGGTAGGTTGCAATGGTTTACGGTGGGCATCGTGTCGGATAAACACGTGTGATGTCGAAGACAATTCTGGATGGATAAATGGTTTCGGTGTTGTGTGGTTTTGTGGCGGAACTGGTTTGATGTCACGCATTTGTTGACGAAGGTTTTTAACAAATGTTGAGATATCAGGACTTAAAGTAGTATCGAAAAAAATCAGATGGCAATCGTAGGGTTTGACCGTATGTGTTCTCGGCTACAGTCGAGTTTGTCTCTGGTATAATAAATGATAGGCGTAGCAACACTGTAGGTAATTTTTCTATCCATTTAGCTGTTAACTGGGCTGTAAGAGCGGATTTCATTACACGGTGCCATCTTTCGATTTTACCATTAGATGAAGGATGATAAGCCATTGTTCTTAAATGATTAATTCCGAGTAGAACGCACAATTGACGGACTAAGGTGCTTTCGAACTGTCGTCCCCTATCGGTAGTAATATACTTAGGAAGTCCAAATCGCGAAATCCAGTGAGTATACATTGCATAAGCGACTGTTTCGGCTGTCATATCTTTAAGCAAAATGGAAAAGCATTGATCCCAGGATGAGCAAGATTATGAATATCATCAAAAATCTGTCGTCTATATGGAAGTGGTATGTATGGTCGTAATTGATCCTGAGGTTAATTCGTACAGTTGCCCTTGAATTTCAGCAGCATTTGGTACGCATCTTCTGAAGAAATTGACCAATCCAAGGAATCGGCGGAGTTCTTTCACGGTTTTCGGAAGAGGATACTCCCGGATAAGTTCTGTCCGTTCCTTTAGTGGGAATGCGGATACCGTGTATCCCAAAAAAGGAACTTCCTTGGCATTGCGAATAGGCATTTGGGGTAGTTGATTTGGATGTCATATTCTCGCAACCTGGTGAGTAATATTCATAGGTGTTGATCATTCTCATTTTTGTCAATTGAAGCGATCAGAATATCATTGATATACGCAAATGTGAAAGGCATATCCCTCGTGATAGAATGGATAAATCGCTGGAAAGTTTGGGCTGCATTTCGAAGTCCAAAAGGTAGCTTGAGAAATTCGAATAATCCGAATGGTGTTATTACAGCTGTTTTTCCAATGTCCTCCTTTGCCATGGGAATCTGATGAAATGCTCGAATTAAATCGATTTTTGAGAAAACTGTCTTACCAGCGAGTTCAACATTGAAATCTTGAAGATTGGGAACAGGATATCGGTCTGGTTTGGTGATGGCATTCAGCAAACGAAAATCGCTGCATGGACGCCATGAACCGTCCCTCTTCGGTACCATGTATAGTGGACTGGCCCATTGACTTTTGGAAGGTCTACAAATTCCAAGTTGTACCATATGTTGGAATTCCAATTTGGCGGCTGCTAACTTGTCGACTGGTAATCGTTGTGCTTTTGCTGCTACTGGTGGGCCTGTAGTCTCAATATAGTGAACTATAACATGTTGAGGCACTTGTGGAGTTGGTAGATTCTCGAGCCATCAAAGATGTTGTGGAAGGATAGTTTGTGTGTCTAAATCGTCTTTACTCGATGCAAGAATGAAACTTATATGTGTGGGCAATCGTTGCAAGAAAATAGTCTTGAGAAAGTCATCTGTCACATCGGATCCAGCAAGGGAACGCATTTCACGTAACAATTGTGAAGGACGTTTGTCACCAAGTTCCATTTCATTTAAGAGCTTTTTTGCTCTCCTAACTTCTGTTTCCGTAAATTCTGATATTAGCCGGTTCTTCATGGCAGTGTATGGTTGTGGCGGCAGTGGCCTTGATATGAAATCACTAACCATGTCAGCAATTTCTGCATCGATAGATCCCAACACATAGTGGTACTTGGTAGTTTCATTGGTTATTCCAGAAGTTATAAATTGCGACTCAATCTGAAGTAACCACGTTCTTACGTTATGTCGCCAAAATGGTGGAATTTTTATAGCCACACGTGCTAGTTGTTCTGGTCGTTCTGCACCTGTTGTATTCGTCGTGTCGTCGCCTGGCATGGTTTTTGAATCGATAACGTCTTTTGGTTTGTTTACACGTCGGGTCACCAATATGGGTTAGGTTCCGGGCCCGGGCAAAAGGTTCGAGAAATTAACACGTCACTTGAATAATACGAATACTTTTATTAGCACACCGCATATAATGCAGTCAGGCTGCTACAGCAGTAGCACTGGTTACACGAAGAGCAAAGAAGAAGAGTAAACAATGATCAGGGGTGCTATTCTTTGGAAGGATACTTTGCGAACTTCGACTCGAAGCGAAGACATCAGAATACGGCTTCAGCAACGCGAAGGCTGTTTGCGAGTTTGCGAGCGATCGAGAGAGATTTCATACTTTGCGAAGGGTGCAGAATAGCACCCCTGGGGCCCTATTCTCGAACTCGAGAGAAGTGAGGTGTTCGTGTAGGAGAAGGAGCGATCACATCCTACGGTCACTTCTCCCGGTGGCGCTAACCCGTATTCTTGACACTAAGTGATAACGCGATCCTATACTGTTCCTACACGATCCGCGTTATCGGTGTTGCCATATATTTTGTACTGTTGTTTCTAAAGACATTTGCCTACATTTTTACTCAATATGAAATTTCCCGCTCCTACAAAACGATTGCAAATTTCATAAAATCCATATTTGACTCTGTTGGAGTTGTTAATATAAGGAAAAAGAAATCAAACAAGGTCTAGATCCTCACAGAACAGAATTCTTTAATAACACACGATGGATTGCACATTTATTTGTCAAATTTGCAGTGGTGAATATATTATGTGATATTACATATCAATCTATCACAATCTAATTATTAAACAAAATCAGGCAAAATGTCCAAACCACCAAGTGGTGCAGTAAAGAATACTCAAAAGGAAGCCCTAGTTGAGTTTATGCAACAAAACCCAAATTTGCAAAGTGGGCAATTCACAAGAGATTTTACATTTACGAAAACCCATCAATTGCCAGATTTTTTGTTAATTATTGCAATTTTATTCTATGCCAGAAGCGGCTATAATAAAAGACTGGTGCCATGGGCGTAAAGTAACATAAAATGTAATATTTGTGTTATTTATAATTTACAAAGAATGTTACATAGATATGATGGGATACGAAGAAAAACATGAAGGCAAAAGCTGCTCAGCTAAAACAGCATCCAGTTGAAACAAGCGGAGCTGAATCTTCAAACATTATACTGAACGCAATTGATGACAGGATCGTAGATATGATTTGGCTAACACCAGCAGTACTACGCTTTCCAATTCCTTCTTGATAAGTTCTGTGGCCATAAAAATGTAAAGCAACAAGTACCTAATAAAATATATATTAAAAACTTACATCATTAAATTGCATAAGTGGTAACATACCTTAGTTTCTATTGACAAAGCAGATACCCCCGATGGTAGATACATAAATGAACAGATCAGTTCTATTAGTACCCGAGTCAGTTGTTTTGTTAAACGAAAATTTTTGACAAATTGTGCGCCTGGCATATCGAATGCATTTTGTCTAAGAACCGTTCTCACCCATGGAATCTCTAGGGCTTGTAACTTAGTTCCCACCAAATCAAGGTTGACTTGATTAATTCTCTACAATTCCTCCACGTCCATTTTTGAGAAATCATGATAAAACGAACGGTGATCAATATAAATTTTCTTATATTCACTGAAATATACGCCGTCCCAACAATAACCTAACTATATGCAAAGCAAAGATGGAATCAATAATAATAACAATGTGAGCAACGTTAGCTTCTATCGCCCACTTCGCGTGTATTCATTTCTCTTGAAATCTTCGCTTTCGCCTACTCCGGACCAAGCGAAGTACGCTCTCTCAACTTTCAGTAGATGTGAGCATGGGTAAATTTATAGTAAATTTCAAGAATAAATCTTTTCATAAGTTGAGAGAACCAAGTCACAACCACGCCCTCTGTTCCTACGAAAGTCGTGCGAAGTTTGTGTTCTCACGACTCAAGAATAGGGTCCCAGGGGTGCTATTCTGTACCCAGTCAGTCGTATATATAGAGCAGTGTTCCCAACCTTTAAGTATAGGATTTCCCACGAGAACTATCAAAATTTCCCTTTTTTTAACAAAATTTCCACGAATGCGCAAAACCATGGTATTGGCACAGTATAGAAAGATAACATTAGAGACAGATTGGCTTCCCGCTCTCGTCCGTTTTTCGAATCGTAGTAAAATGAGCGTGGCCGGTCATAAATAAATCGTATTGCGCAGCACGTGAATCGTGTACGATCGTGCATTTCATTCAAGAAAATTTTGGCGGGGTGCTAGTGTTTATAGCAGCACGCATGATACAAGAAAATATTATATTTTCTTGTATCATGGCAGCACGTATGTATGTGTATGTATCAATCACGATAAATTAAATACCACGTTTAGGCACTTATGTTATGTCGCTATGATGTTCACCCCCATTTTATTTTTAAATTTCGTTTGTTCTCTTGATCTCCTATTTGTGATTCTTGGTTTACGTGTACGGTGTATTAGCCACACATTTTATTGTTATTTTTTTCATAGACAGTTTCACATACGTTTTTTGTGTTCAGTTTTAAGTGATCATTCATAAGTATTTTAATATAATCAATTGTACACTTTAATGTCAAAAATACAACTATGGGACTAATAACACCACATACTAAGAAAAGGTGTTTTAAAGTATGAAGTGCACTTCAATGTTTACAGTAAGAAGTACCCGAGAGATCAACATTTAATTTTTTGTTTTTATTAAAGGTTGTAATGTAAGCAATAGATCATAGCAATCATTGGTGATGCTTGATGATGGAACCAGAGGAATTTGGATCAACTACCTGCATTGGTTACAATCGTTGGCATACTCCCAACTGCAGGAATAGTGCGAGAGATAATTACAATTTAAGTTTTTTCGCAAAATTCGTTGTGATACATTTGTGGATCTTTGATATGGAAATGTTTAAATGTTTACAATTGTGATGTTTGTGAAGGGTTTTCCCAGCAACACGATCAGTTAGACAATTCAACGTTATTTTGCCATTTAAAGGCATGTGAACATGCGAATAAGCAGAAATTTGGAAAATTGAAAACACCTTTCTTTTATGTGATAATATTAGAGAAAATATTTTTTAATACTTTTGAATTAGTGTCACCACAACTGAAGTGTTTGGAAAAATTCATAGCACAGTCCAGTTCTATTAATTTTGAACATCCATGTCAAGAATGCAATTATTTTACACATTGAAGTTTCTGATTTCAAAGATGTTGGGCTTCAGGGTACACATTAAATAGAAGCACATGTGAAATCGGCAGAAAAAGCTTGACAAAATGGAGTGACAAAGCCATATAACTTCATAAAGTTGTCAATTATATCAATATGTAAATAACTTTCGACTTGCTACCTTTCGTTGCTGGAATAAATTGTTGACCAGTACATTTGTATGTAATCTCTAATGAAAACTTTCTGTTTGTAATATTTTTCATTGTCTATATTGTAGGCATAGCAAATATAAACTATTCACTACTTATGTCTTTCAATATTAACCTGTTTACTCTTACCTGGAAATTAACTGGCAAAAGCCCAATCAGAAATGTCCAGTATATCGTATATGCATTGCTGTTATAATGAAAGCTTTCTAATCCAGACAATGCATATTTTTTCTGAGAAGCCAGACTTAATAAAATTCACGTTATTTTGTAAAAATATGGGAGAACGACGTTTCCATATGATAGGTAATTTCTTTTAGTTAATTATATAATTAAATTACAGCAATAGAAAATTTAACAGATCGGTATTTTTCAATAGATTAAGTGCTATCAACTAGGTATATCACTAAATTTCAAATCAAAAATGCCACTATAAATAAAGTGGCTTATTTTATGCAGTTTTATAATTTTGAATATATAGGAAATTTTGCGATCAGGTAAATAAATTCACTTCTATACTTTTATAATGTTTACTTACAGTTGCGTTATTATTATCAGGTTATAGTATCAATAATAACGAAATGTCAATTTATTAAAACATTTCTACAAAAAAAATTGGTTATATGCACATTGCATGTTTATAATTCACAGCTAATATTCTTACAGCGACTCTTTCTCTTGCATCTACTAAATTTCGACCAATTCAATAATAAATATATGATATAACTTTGACATAACCTCCGCTATAAAGCATAGAGATCAAATTTTTAAATGTTCCTACATTTTTCCGGTAGACGCATAGGATGCGCGTGGCCGTGCACTCCGTAGCATCAATGTGATCAAGGTCCTTAAAATAGGACGAAGAATTTCATTCATAAAAAGGGGTTCTGTCATTACTGATATATTTCTATACTGTGGTATTGGTACCATACAAGATATGGATCTTGCGCATCTCGTGATGACGCGGTTGGGGTCCACTCCTACCAATCAAATATATCAGTGAGCTGTTATATAGTCGCAGCATTCTATTGAAGCAATAAAACTTTTTACGCATTACCAAATAAATAGAAATGAACAAATATAAATAATAAATCCACATGTAAATGGAGTATACATTCAAAGTGTTTTAAATCACAATTGAATAATAACTTTAATCTTAATTTTCAATGAAAATATCATAGAATAACATGAACACACGCTGATGACGTGGTTGGGAGCAACTGCGCGACCTCGAGCGTATTTGGAACTTCGGAAGAGCATAGCTTCTATATTTGTACCTGGTATATACGTTTTATTTTAGGATATCACTACGTTGCTAAAAAAAAAAATCCCACGAATACCATGCTATTTCCCTTTTTCCCTTCGACTTCAAAACTTCCCACGAATCGGGAAATTTTTCACGTGTTGGCAACACTGATATAGAGAGAGAGTACGCACACACACATGCGCGACAGACGAGTGGTACTTTCTCTGGTGTGAACTCAGCCACAACAATATACAATGCAAAATTGTTAAAAATGACATGATGATAACATTATATGTCAGTATATGTTCTCAACATTCCTATAATATCTATATTTTATTTCTGCCTTTTATCATGTTTTACAAACTTTGTTAAAAGTATTTGTAGAGATTCAATAATAACAAACAAACATTAATTTTTGCTGAGTTTACATAAAAATAGAAAGAGCGGGTTCTTCTCCAAATACAAACTTAACAAACAGTGAATTTAAAATAAAATTACGTACTTGTATTTGGCTTTGGCTTGTAATTTTGTTGCACGCAATAGTTAAAAGAATAAAATTTTGTTCTATATTTTATGAATCACCTAAAATAAAATTGTTGACATAGTTTTGATAGGTATTTGCTGATTATATTAGAGCTTTGTCCGATTTGCACAGATAAGGATATATGATGTATCCATATACCATACACAGAGATTCAAAATGATTGTCAATTCAATTTACTTCTGACTTCTGATTTTTGTTAAGAATGGAAGCTTATTATTTATTTTGCTTTTTTTTAAATACCATTATTATAAGTGAAGAATGATAAAAAAGTACTTCCTAATTGTTATACCTCGTAATTTTTTACTGTATTTAAGTAATCACTTTTCACGACTGGTTTTACCTGTCTTGTCTTATATTGACCGGAAAGCCTGCGGTACGGCACAGATAGTTTTTAAATTATATTCAATTTTGTAAGAATTTGACTATTACATGTATAGGAGTTATTTTTTTTATTCTGTAAGATATCAATAATAACGTGGAATTTTATCAATAACCAAAAATATTTGCAAAGAAAAAGGTTTTATTACATACAAAATATACAACATAAAAAGGGACCTTAAAAGATATTTACTTTTCTTCGTTCTGTATTGTATTGGCTTGAATAATTTCCTCATTGGATTTCTCCACACTTACAACGGCAGATATTCCAAGAAAAACGTTTATAATAATACGATATATAAAATCGTAGGTTCCGTAAATCCATCGCATTACACATAAAAAAGGCAAGCCAACGAATAATACCAACGCCAAGCCCAAAATTGGTATCAAAATTTTGCTAATAAAGTGCGTTATGCAATAGAATATATACCATAATGCAAGAAATGGACTCATCGAAGTCGCTATAAAACCCAGTAGTAAAAGGAAAAATTTGTTTTCTTCCTCCTTTTTATTCATGCTTAGATATACTTTGTATAACTCGTTCATGTATAATGAAGTACAAGACATTTTTACTAAAATTTATGAAAATTTAACAGTTCGACGTCAAAAGGTAAATTACGTTGTAAATGTACACTTGTTTTGTCAATGTCAACGATAAAGGCGAGCTGTTTTAATAAAACTAATGCCATTTTAATTGCTTGTGCTGCCATCAGTTCTTCCAATAACTTCAAGATATTACAAGTACTTTCCACATTGACAGCTTATTATAATTTATACGATTTATTTTACAATTTTTGACGTAACTGTCAATATGCAATTGTTTTAGGACGGCATCAAAATAAGAAATACGTTTTTTTACCTCCTATTCCTTCTTACTTCTATGAGCGTTTATTAAAAAAGAGTACGCATTATTCATGTTGGCCAAAAACATTTCTCTAACCTTTGACTTAAAACTGCTAGAAACATTTTGTTCGCATTTTATATGATTCTACTGCATTGGATGTTGCTTACAATAAATAATTTCCAGAAATAACGCACTGTCCTTTTTCAGTAAAATATTTCTTCAATTTCTTGTCTTTACTTATATTAAACTGCATTAAAACATTTTGAGCGCCACTGATATTTAAAAGGATCTTTACACATGCGCAGTAATAAACAGTTAGATGGCGAAACAAGATGGAAGTGTTGATTAGTTGAGTATGTTTTCTTCTTTTATCGAATAAATACACCACTAATATATACGTTTGGTTCAAAATATGTTAAAGGAAAAGCAAGTGTACGATATGGGAACTACAGGACATTCTATAGACACATTTAATGCTGCAGGTGAGTTATTGTAATGGGTTGTTACAATTCTATTTTGCAATTAAATCTAGGCACTTAATTTTTATAGCAATGAGATAGAATTAACGTGGTTATATTCAAGGAAATCCGCAACTTTGTTTAATAAACTCTTAGCGGTGTTATGTATATTTGAAACTTTAAACCTTTCTGATGTAAACTGTACTGACAATTCCTATTGTATGTTTAAAAAAACTTGTTTTTTTTTCAGAATTGACGCCTGAACAACAAAAAATTCTAATTGATATTCGCAGAAGGAAGACAGAACTGTTGCTGGAAATACAGGTAAGTGCAGATTTGCTTACGATTACGCGATGGGACTAATTTACAAAATCATTTATTTGAGTGATGTATTTCTAAGTAGTTTACGCTTACGTTTTCTCTTAGCACTTGTATAATTGATTAACTTCTGCATTTATTACTTATATCTAAGCCTTATCATTTATAATAGATATTTAGTGGAAGCAGTAACTTGGGGTTTTCAAACATTGTTTACATTATATTGTAGGTTGAGTCATCCTATGAACATGCATACTTATGTTTTGACATTTTTTTTCACGTTGCAAATTATTCAATAAGCTATTCTCAAATACTGGAACAAATAAGTCTACTATAAAAATTAACTTAAACTGTTATGATTTATTCCATGCACTCTTTGTGTCCTTTCTGTCTTCTGGATATTTCCTATTTTTTTGTAAATAAATTTTATTTCTGTTTTAAAAATTATTGAATTGGTAGGTAGATCTAAGCAGGTTTCCTATTTGTTTTGGGGTATTAATTAATGTCCTATTTCTATTAAGTAAATTTTTGTACTAGGGGGGATGTACTAAGGGGATTTAGGTTTCACAAGAAAATTCGGTAGTTCGTTACAGAATTTAGCTTGAACCTATTTAGTTAAAGTTTCAACTTGTTCAAATTAACAATCAAAATGTTTCCACTTAAGATATTTCTGGTACAAACACTAAAACGTAAATTGCACTTTTCCTTTTAGAATCTGTAAGCTCAAGATTTTAGCTTTAAAACAAGTGCACATTCTTTTAACTTATACCTCTTATTCACAAAATATGGTTGAGTTTTAAGGTGCTAACATTAAAAAATGACGAGAAAAAATTAAAACAATAGCGAAGGTGACATTTTTCATTTAAATTTAAGAAAAACCTTATAATAATAACAACATATGTCTTTATTTTCCATATTAATATAGGTACGTCATAAATTAATAATTTATTTAGTATATAAACTCAATTATAAGTTATCAAAATGTAAAAGAGAGAAAAAAAATTGGGAAACCGCATCAATTACTCCCAGCCATAATTACCGCTTGTAAAGGATTGTTCATGGACCGAATAAGTTTATTCACCCTGTCTTGCGATATAGCGTCCCATTCTTCGGTATGACTTGTTTGAAGTGTGAGATTCAGTTCTCGTAGCAGGTGCGGGATTTCTAGCCCGAACTTTCCTTTTCAATTTATCCCACAAGTGTTCAATAGGATTACAGTCTGGGCTAGTATATAGCTCTTATACGAACTTCTTGCAAATATAGCCATACTGAAGCTGCACGGGCATTATTGCACATCAGGATTAAGTTTCCTCCAATAAAACCAACATAGAGAACAACATGGTTTTCTAAAATTTCTCCAATATATTGGTTCACTGTCAAACCTCGTTCGGCCACTAGTTTCAATAAAAACTAGCTCAGTTAAGCAAAGCTTTCTCCCCGCTTTCTGTATGCCCATATTCTTTTATCGCTGCCGCGTAGATACACTGCTTTCATTCGAGAACAATACAGAGCGCCATTGCTCGTTTGTCCATTTAATGTGTTCTCTTTACGGACATGGGCTGCTCGATAGGCTGGTGTCAAATTTGGACTAGTAGCTGGCCTCTTTGACACAAGGTCAGCTGCGTGGAGTCGTATTCTGATTGTCTAGGCATTGACATCCGCTTCCCGCGTTTCTCTGAGCTCCTATTGAATTTAGACCCTAGTGAAAGCCCTATCTCTTAGAGAGGTGTGGGCAATGAATCGGTTGTCTCTCTCCAAAGTGCACCGCTTTCTGCCAGAACCTTTTCTCCAATGAAAGTTACCAGTCTCTTGGTATCTCCGGTAACCCCTTGACAGCGCAGACTGACTCACATTCAGAACACGAGCGACTTTACGCTGACTCTGGCCTTGTTGCAATAACGTAATCGCTTCAGTCGCTTTTCCGTTTGTTGTATCCATTCGTAGGTAATATTTTTGAATATTGACGGTGCAAATGTGTACCTGTGTATACCGGTTGACGTTTTATAGTCAATTAGATAAGAGTTGATAAGGTAGAGAGCTTTTACACTACTTAATGTCAATGATGTAGGGATGGATGGCTGCTCCGGATCGGACCTGTTCTTTCGGAGCAGGTTCGCTTATCGGAGTAAATGCACCAAGTTCGCTTTTTGTAAAAGAGTGTGTTTGCTAATCTGCCGGGTACGGGTGCGGAGAACAGAATGCAGCCTCGGACTCGATCGAATCGATTGAACTAAATGGAGGTAGAGTGCCGAAGCTGGAGCTATTGCACCAGTGCACCCTTACCCGCAGTGGTTCTAAATCTTAACCAGTTCACAGAATAGAAAATACCTATTCAGATTCAGTTTTCTGTGGTCTGTGACCTGTTACAGAGTTTGTTTGTTTTGACTCTGGTTTGGTTTTGAGAATTTGACACATTTAGGTATAGTTTGTGTATTGTAGAGCTTATTTTTTTTTAAAAAAGTGAAATATCTTTAAAGTAATGGAAGAATTGTAAAAAATAAACAAATGGATAAATGTTAAAAATAATAAAAAAAAAAGGAAAAAAGAAGAAAACAAGGTCTTGATTCTCACAAAATTCTTTAATGTATCGCACCATCGGTTTCGCTCTAGCCGAGCATCTTCATGTCAGAATTTAAAATCAGTTTAACCTGGAATATTTTTAAACTGGTTTTAAATTCTAGCCTGAAGATGCTTGGCTAAAGCGAAACCAGTCGTGCTGTACATTAAAGAATTTTGTGAGGATCAAGAGCTTGTAATCTTCTTTTTTTCCTTTAAATACAACTCACGTAGAGTCAAATTATGGGTTTTACAAATAAAAAAGGGGTGCAACGTTTGGAGAAAATTTAAAAAGAGGAAAAATTACAAGAAAAAAATGCGAAAAAGTTTAAAAACTGGAAAAGCATACCTACGAGTTTATAAGAGAAAAAAAAAATGGATTAAGAAACGAGGAAATGAAAAAAAAAGATAAAAAAGTAAGCAATTGTGGTTCATATACTGTATACCTCGCTTTTATAAAAAGGGAAATATTTGAAAACGTGATAGAAAAATTGTAAAAAAATAAACAAATGAAAAAATATTAAAAACATCTTTTAATGTTAAAAAGGTTTGGAGAAATTTAAAAAAAAGTAAAAATATCGGTTTTTCTTTTAATGCGAAAAAGTTTAAAAAAATGGAAAAATATACAACTGTAAAAAAGAGATAAAAAATGGATTTTTAAAATGGAAAGGTAAAAGAACGAAAAAAAAATAAATGCAAAAAGGGAAAAAATTGAAAAATGTTAAAGTTAAGGAAATAAAAAAATAAAAGGTAAAAAAGATTTTAAAAAGTGAAAAAAATGAAAAAACAACAATTTTTAAAAATAAAACCAAAGAAGGTGAACAAATTGGAAAAATTGTTTAAAAAATGAAAAAAAAAAGACAGCAGAGGCGAAAAACAAAAGAAAACCCGAACCTGAAGGGTACACACTCTGAAAGTGGAATGTTATCGGGTAAAGGGACTGACTTACGTGCCTCTTCAAGGGGCACGTTTTAGGAGAACACTCGACACAGTCTTCCCACTTCGCTACATTTGCTTTTGCATTTGTGGTACTAGTGTAATAAAAAAGGGTAGAGTTTAGAAGTGGGTCCGTAGACATGTGAACCTGTTTTCTTGCATCAGCTTCAGAACCGGAGTCGCAACTGGTGCACCTGCTCCGCATAAGGAGCAGGTCGTACCATTCCTACAATGATGTCAACTAGTGCAGAATCTTGTGTTTTATCAGGCACAACATATTGTAGGGTAGTCTAAGTGCAGAAAAAGTGTAAGTTAAAAGAGTCTGTACTCATTTTAAAGCCAAGATCTTGAACTTAAAGGTTTTAAAAGCAAAAACGGAATTTAAGTTTCACTTTTTGTGCCAGATACATTTTTCTGCGAGTGTGCGATCTGAGTTGATTTTTTTTTGCTCCCAAGTGTATAAATGCCGTTAGATAGACAAACTTGAAACATTAAATTAAATTATGTTTTGGGTTGTGGAAACTGTGGAAACATCAGTACAATAGTAGCATCTCATCTATTTTGTAGTAGTTTTCTCCCTAAGTAGTCTAGCAAATACGTTAAATACTTATATGTATTACAGAAATTGTCCAATAGATGGCGCTTCTCCCATTTGATTCCAATGATAACATATTTAGTAGAAATAGCGAGGCACCAAATACTTTGAAATACGATTATGCAACATTAATCTGGTATTTTTAGCAGATAAATGTCCTAAACTGCTTTGCTTACAAATGATCTGCTCCTACTCCGCTAATAAACCATTTCTCAAAAACAGCTCCTGCTGTTTAGTTGCTCCGAGGTCCAAATGTATGTCTCACTTAAGGCTGGTTTACATGAAGCTAGTGGGGAAGCAAGTCAAGTGAGTAAGTAATTTGCTGTGCTTACTTGCTCCGTGTAAACATCTACATACCTCCTATTTCAGGTGAACCAAGTATGATACAAGTTGTCAGATAAGCTAATAAGACAGTCGGATGAATAGAACCAGATTCTATTTACTTGCCGACTTGCTTTGAAAATTCAAGTAAGTTACCTGCTGATTTGATTTGCTTCTCCATGCCTCCTATTTCAGACAAGGCAAGTACGATATAACTTCAGGCATTATCAGGCCGACTTGCTTTCTTCTTCTACTAAACTGTAATCCTTAAGGCCGCTTTACAGTTCGCAAATTTTTGTAAAAATTTTGTAAATAGTGCATGCGCGTTCAATGGATTTCGATAAGCTGTGTGCAATCTTATTGGTATTGCACGGAATAGAACGTGTTCTAATATTTCATTGCGCGCAATTTTATTGCACGTAATACCAACAATTGCGAACTGTAAAGCGGCCTTTAAAATTTAATTATACTATAGAAAAGTAATGATCATTAATAAACGAGAAATCTTCAAAAAATAAAGGTGAGCAAATCACTAAATGCGCCGGCACGTCTTGTATGCTATTTTCATGAAAAGGAAATCATGAAATATGCTCGATTTACTGAAATGAACATAAATATCTAAAACGATAAAGAATGATCGCCATGATGTGGCGTCACGAAAATGTCCGCCAATAAAAGTGTGTACACCCGTTCATAGATGGCAGCATTATATTTATGTATTTATTAATGATATTATATTTTTGAAATATATCAATATCACTCGAAATATAAATGACTTGTAAAAGCCTCTTCCAGATCATATTTTTTGTTACTAATATATGGTAAATACTAGTATTCGTAAATGAATAAGATGAGAACTATAGACAACCAAATATACAGATTGGCACTTGTATAATATGTACTATGTATAAATCCTTATAATTTTCAAAGTCGAAACTTAATAAAGTGTTTATTTGGTTTTAAAAGTTTAATGAAGATTAATACAATTAATATTAAATCCGATAATTTCATTATATTAAAAATTTGTAATAAGTATCAGTTAAATTAGAACATTTTTTCATTATTCATTCAATAAATCACATGAGATGTAGAAAATGTTGTCCATGACTTGCTAAGCAGACATTAATTCTAATCTTCATATTGTCGACCACTCTCTGTAGTTCTGTAATTCTTCTACCATAATTTGTTAAATTTCGTTCCTAATTTCATCTTGAAGCTCTTCCAGATTATGAAGTATATTCTTAAAAATATTATTTTTAGTAAATTAAAATCAGGAGATATTAGATCGGAGGACCTGGGTGGCCAAAGGACTTGACTAATGATCTTGTTATCGTAAAATTCTTGGACTAACTGTCATGCGGAGCTCAATATCATCCAATGTTGCTTTGTTGGTTTTCCAGGAGACTTCCCCTTACAAATACTTTTTTTTTTGAAATTGTCTAATAATTTATTTTTATGATTCACAAAACTATAACGATTAAAATCTCTCTCAGCAAACTGCTACGTAAATTGTTAAATGCAAGATTCCAAATTGTATTCCCTTGATGCGTCTGGATTTTGAGTTACTATCATAGTGTAACTCAAAATCCAAATAGATCATTAAAATAAGTGCGTCTTCCACAGAAGTAAACATTTTTTTAACTAAAATTGAAATGTAAATACATGTATAGTATTCATACATAATGCATTATAGTCTTACCTTATTGAATTAAAATGCAGGTAAGAAAAGGGCAGGTTTTTAATATATCCAAAATAACAAGAAGAAAAAGCAACAACGAACAAGACACAATATCTAAAATTAATATTATACGGACGGAGCCGCAAAAACATATTTTTCATTGAAACCTCGCATAACTAAAATACATACAGTTACGGACAAATGTCATACGCATATTCTTTTATAATAAAATTAATAAAACATTTCAATTAAAATTTTGCATAACTTTAATTTTTTTTATTATCTCTCAATACTTCCTAAATAGTTAGCTTTTCATTGCTTTTTTACAACATAATAGTGAAAAATAAATTGGAATTAACTCTTGTCTGCGATTGTATATCTAGGCACTAATATTAGGTCTCTTATATTTTTAACAGTAAAAAAATTAGAACACTGAATAGTTGAAATGAAAGCAGTAGGTGTTGCAGAAATCAAGGCATCCTTATAAATTTGATGGTGCCATCGGTAAATATGGGGACAACTTTGTGTTTCAGCACGATAACTGTCCCATGCAGAAATCGCAAATCGTGCAAGAATGGATACGTTCCGCAAACATTTATTTAGCAAGTATTGACCTTGCCTCTAAATAGTCCAGACTTAAGTCCTATTGAAAATGTTTGAGCTCATTAAAGCATAATATATATTTATACATATATAAAGACTTCATTCCAGAACAGGGAGATAAACTATGAGAAACTTCTAGGAAGTAATCGAAAATAATGGGGACTGGAGACATTGGATGCTTCAAGATTGAAGAAACGAATTTATGCAAATGTTATAATTAGATAAAACAATAAAATATATTTATAGTGAGAACATTTTGTTATTACAGTATCACATGTGTATATGTATGATACGTTACTAGCAAAGTATGTCCTTCCATTTACTATTGAAAACTATATATTTTATTAATATTCAAATTCACTTATTGCTAAATGCTACAATTAAAAAATTACGAAAACGAAAGAAAGAAACTTGTTTAACCACTATATTCCATATTGGCCGTATGTATGCGAAATAAGGTATTCTAATAAATCAATAAGAACATTCAGAAACAGAAAATACATTTTATCAAGGAATACATAAAAATATTATTTCAACGCGTGGTTGTTTATGTCTTAATAACTAAAACTAAATTATAAAAACAAGAAATCCTGTGTGGGATAAATACACAACGAATCATACATAACATCTGTTTATAGCGATAAGCCGCAGTCGTAGTAAAAGCTATAGTCCATCTTAAATTAGCTCGCCACATTTTCGCCTAGATGGTTAACTTTTTTTTTTTGGTAAAAACTGTGCTTTTCCGAGTCTTTCTAAGCGGTATACCAAATGCGCGAAATTTTACTTCTGAAAAACTTCTTTTTCTCATTATTCTTCTATGAAGACACTACAAAATGGGATTTAACTTTGTTATTGCGTAACATAAAGACAATTCTCCCTGCTTTAGTATCAGTACATATAGTGTGATATTGTTTAGTAGGAAGTGTAAGTGAATCATTTATGATTATAACATGTTATTTTTGAGCGTTCCTCTTCTGCTAATTATTTGGATATGTGGGTTTGATACAAAACCAAATTTTGTTAACTATATAAATTAAATAAGTGCTATTGCACCAAAAATTATGAATTTATTTATTGATGAGAAATGTGTTATTTTTTGCATTCATCCGATATATGGGATTCTTTAATTCAGGTATCAATTTCGTACTACTTCTGTTGATTTTAATCTGTGCTAAAGTTTTCTTAAATATGGGTTTTATGGAGTTTTTAATTAGGAGGATAATTGTGGGGTTATATAATTATGCTGAATAGATTTAATGCAAATATCTTATAGCGTATTCTACTGGATGCACTTGTGGTAGCGCAACTCGTGGTTTGACATTTCACATTTAATATTTTTTTTATTGGATTTTGTCAAGAAACACCTCAGCAAGAACGGACAAACAGCGTCGGCACCTTTGATCTCAGAGGGGAAAAATTCGTCACCTTCAGTCTGCTTATTAACTGCTATATAGACTAAAATGAACTTAAAGTGCTACCTGTTAGATTGAGATGTTCCTTTATCACAGCTGTTACTTGCTTGAATGTGCGTTTATTGTTATAGGTTATAAAAACCTAGGAAACTCTCAAATGATTTTCAAGAGCTATTTTGACAAGAGACACGCTTGACTTTCTATTTGCTAGAACGAACTCCGAAAAGGTGGCGATTCCGCACTGCAAAAATTTGCTAGGTATCCGTTCTTCTTTAGATGTTTCTTGCTTTTGCATGGAATTGCGCATGACACGGGAATTGTGTCACAAACATGGAGACATTGAAATTCTCTGCATGGATAAAAAATCCCATTTTGAAAATAAAAAATAAACGTGAAGTAATGCGAAATAGAAAAAATAGTGTAAACCACAGGTGTTACAATAGGCGTTTTCGATTGCACATAGTTGGTTAACCAATGAGTTCGAACGGTTGGAACCATGACGCGATAGGTAAGAACCGAGTTGATCGGGTACTAACAACAAGTTATCCGTTCGAATGTAAACAGTTATAGAGGTTCGGTTATAACTGTTGTAGGTTACAACATTTAGGTTCATATTTCGAAATGCTAACATTACACTAGGTTTTTTTTTTTATGAAATGTATAAGAGAATTAGTGAAAATGAAATGTTTACGTCTTGTATTATGGACGATATTACACATTTTCCAAACAACGGTTTGAATGTTTTACCTATCATGTAAAAAAAAATGTGCGAACGGAACTATATCTGCAATCCTTTATACAAAAGAGCAGCGGCGCGGCGGCTGGTGCTTACGTTTTACAAGAACCATTACAATGATCTAATTTCTTCCTATTAGTTTGTAACATGTTCTTATTTCGGACAATAGCACACGAGCTTTAATTATTGTATTGGCCCCGCCTCTGACATGTGCACCAGCCGCCACTGCAAAAGAGTAAGACATTACAGGATACCAGATTATTTCGAAACTTCATAGATATCTGGTGTATGGTTTTTATATGCTATACATTTTAGAACGCAAGTCCAAACATTTCTGTGTTTGGTCCGCTTATAAGCTATAAGAAATAACATAAAACACATCTTTGTATTTACCGTGGATTAAACTATATATCAATATAGTTGTTTCTTCAAATTCAACATTTACGTTATTTGTTATAAATTTAAGCAACATTCTTATAATAATCGGGTAACAGGATTTGTTATTAAACGACCAAAACATAGAATATATAAACAAACAATTGCAGACACTAAGAGGAGGTTTTGTATGTTGTTAAAAACGTTTAATACTTTAACTACCGACTCTGGTTAAAATTGGTTCAACCAGGTTGGAACTATGACGTCAGGAAAAACACAATCGAAAACTATTGGTTATAAACGAATGATACCTTGTAAAAACCAATGTACAATCGAAAACACCTAATGACTGTCCTAATGCTCGTACAACATTGAATCACTCACGGCTCCTGATTTAAACTTGTACTCGTATTATAACGAACGTCATTGTAACACTAGTGTTTTAATATACTATATTGTTGTAATGCCAGTACGAGTTTACAACAGTCACTGTAACACGTGTCTTTTATGTTTTTTTTTTTTTTATATTTCGCATTAATTTACTTTTATTTATTATTTAAAATGGGATTGCCTACTCATGCAGGGAATTTAAATGTTTCCATGTTTGTGACATAATTCTCATATCATGCCTAATTCCATGCAAAAGTGCAAACCACGATTTGCGCTACCAACTTCACATATAATGTCACCACAAACAGTGTCATAAAGTGGAAAAACAGTTACACAAAATGCTCATTGTATATGCGATGTAGAAGAAAGAGTATATTAAAACACTACAATGTTACAATGACGTTTGTTGTAATTCGAATACAAGTTATACTATTTTTTCTATTTCGCATTAATTTACGTTTATTTATTATTGAAAATGGGTTTTCTTATCCTTGCAAGGAATTTTATGTGCGAAATAGAAAAGAGATTTTGTTTAGTTTTTGTTCATCAAGATTGTGGTGTAAGCAATCCACTTTACGGCCTTGTATATCCATTATATATTTATTACATTATATTTATCTTGATGGCTGCTATTTCTTTTATTATTTATTTTTTCATTTATTGATAATACTTTCATTACCTTTATTTTTTTACTTTTATCCATTGACGCCATTGTCAATACTACACACTTACCCAACACAATGGAGCAAGTGTTTATTCCGCATTTTATATATTAATAACATTATCCTTTAGTTCTGCCAAAGGTGAAATACTATACTGATGCCTTTTTAATAAGGTATGATAAATTTACAAGCTATGTAAACAAGCTAGGAGATGTGAACTTTTATTTGTCAATAGAAAATGTACGAAGATATATCTGTGGCAAAAATAAAGCAGTCTTATAAGAAACACTTTGAAAATTATTGAATAAAAAAACACTTAAACCTCTAAAAAATGTGCGCAAAAAACTAGTATGAAGTTTAGTACATTAGTATTATAACAGACGAAATCCGTATTTCAATATTGAAAATAAATGTAGCCAAACTACACACTTTTCTCGGTTACACACTTACCTGACTTTACCTTAGAAGTTAGTGAAAAAGTAAAAATGGGGTTTGATCCAGTTTTTAAAATTAGTGGCGTTTAGCTTCTTTTTTTTTCTAAGTGCTATGGTTTTTGAATTGTAGACCGAGATTATGGTATTTAAATATAAATTGGGTGCTTAAGCATAATTTAAAAAAAAAAAACAGTTTTTAAAAATATCAAATTTTTAGCTTGTTTTTCAAAATAAATATGAACTATTTTTGAAATCCCCATTTTGTGTTTAATCAAAATAAAGAATAATATACAGACTGTTCCATTTAAGCAATCTTGAGTTTGTCTGATAACTCGAAAACTGCTAAACCTGGAAAAGAACTAACTACGTCACTGGATTTTACGTAGAAAATAACTGGATTGTACACCATTTTTACTTTTTCATTAATTTTCATAGCAAACAAGGGTATCCGAAAATTCAAAATTTTCAATTTCGTCCTGTATATCAAAAACTAAGGGGGTTAGGGAATTTTTCTTGCAGCATCCTTTGCTTCGCAAAAAAAGGACACTGTCACAAAACCCGCAACTCTCTACTCTTATAATAACTAGATACTCTGTTAAAGTGCTCAAAGAAGGGCAGGCTGCACTTCTATAGAACGATCTTTGTCTGCATCACTGCATAACGAGTTCAGAATTTCGTTTGTCGATTTCTGTGTAAATACCATTGGCGTAAAATGCACCCCTAAAATAAATAAAATACACACAGGTAGATATTTTGTGCAATTACATTAACTATATTGAATACAAAGATACTGCAGTCACGTCCAACTAATTTTGTCGGTCTGCTTACACTCGATGATATATCGTCCTGGTTATAGATCAATTAGAACATGTGTCGATTCATGCATATGCACTTGATTTGAAATGACAACTCTGAGAAACCATTAAAAACTAACTGCAAATGTGTTGAAATTTGTTTAGAATCTAAAATAAAGATGCTATATACAACAGCAAACATCTAATAAAATAATGTTTGTGAAATCAAGGATTTACATCAATCAGCAGTGCGAGAGAATTAAAATCGAAATCCATTGGGCAAGAGAGTTGTATTAAAACTAAAAGCCGAATTCAATTTGTATCTTTAGACAGCATATTCTAATTTGTAACCTTCTTTTGTTTACAAATACGTGTTTAAGGGATACTGACGTAAGCGTGGGATTAAACTAATCGATCAGGTAAAAATAAATCATACTTTCCTTTATATTTACTGCCCGTGATGACGTAGTATCGAACACCGACTCAATAAACTCTAATAACATATTTCAAATATTTGGTTTCCAAATATAAATTAATCGCATCATCAAAACTACGCAGTTCTATTGTCCATAAACTTAGTCTGAATTTTTGTAATAAGTGAACGAGTTAATTTGTAACTTTTAACATTCAGAAATTATATTTTTCCTCATATTCATCGGTACATCGGGTTTTTTTTATTTTATTTTTTTAAGATATTTTTATTAGATGCGTTATTAGTACCCAGTTACAGTTTATATAAATTCAATTTTACATTCTGTAAATACCTTATTGCTCTTCAGGTTACATATTTTCCAATTTACAAATTATATTTTCGTGGAAAACTTTTCTTTTGCGCTCGCCATAACTTAGGCGGATATTACACTATAAAAGTCCTTTGATGAAGATCTTTAATAAAGGCCTTTTATAAAAGGTATCTATCTTTTATAAAAGTTAACCCATTACACTAAAAAGTTGTCTGTCAAATACCTTTGCTTAGTCTATTCTATTTTTAAAGTTAGTTTACTGTTTAGCAATGCATTAAAACTTATTGTACACTAGTGTAAAGGTTTTAATAAAAACAAACATCATGGAACAGCAGCTGAAAGCAAAAAATCATTTGTTCGTTCATTATCACATACATGTAATTACTTGTATAAATTAGGGGCTTACTTAGGCACGAAACTAGAAGATTTTTTTTATGGAAAAGTTGAAAATAAAATTTAATTTATTGTAGATTTTTGCTTGAAAAGTTCTTATAATGAAAGAATTCCAAGTTTTGTCGGTGCAAATTCTTGGACCACCGAATCAGATGGAGACTCTACGAAATGTTAATGTCGGTTTTTAACTTAGATTTATTTGGTCCTAACAGGTGGTATGGAAGATTTCTTCTGGTGTTTATTTCTGGCGGCCAAAAATACTGCAGCATGTATCTTAATACGAAGATACATATATACTGATAATACTAATAGCAAATACAATATAAATATATATACGTGGAAAGAATAGTTCCGCTGGCGTACTGTGGATGTCACAGCTAGGCTGATTTTAGAAAAGTGTACGACCAAACAAATATTAAACGTGATCTGACGTGGTTAAACGTAAGTGGAATTTTCCGTTGCACAAACGCGTAAAAATATATATAAGATAACCGAAGAGTCGGTGCGAGACGGATGAAGTGGTTTAACTGCGCGCGCAGCGAAGAGGTAAAGCATTTATAAATGAATTGTCATTTCCCAAAATTGTTGTGAAATTAATATTAAAGGAGGCAAAACAGCTCTATTTAGTACGTTAACTAAATAAGTATAATCGATGGATTCATAGAAGAATAACTCTCCAAACATTCGTTCATTCTGTAAAATAACTTGAATAAATATAAACCGCAGAACTAACACCTAACATCCGATCCTCAGACCATCCACTTATTTATATGCCAGGGGGTAGAATTCAAATTTGCCGCGATTATTTATAGTTACTGAAAATGTCAAGATCGTATTAAACTATAATAGAAAATCGTTGGTAATTCAGACTTGGATGTTTTAAGTTACCAAAAATTATGGTGGGGAATTCGAATTTTGCCAATAGGAATAGATTTCTTAATTACCCACAGCTGTAATACTCAAGTGCTTCCGTATCAAGTAGTTCGCTTGGTCCATTGCCTATTTTTGTATGTGCCTTGTCCCGCTGCTTTTTAATTTCCACCGCGGAGAAACTACAGTGGCGCCGCTCTAGATTACGCCAGCGGAACTACACATCTTTGACCATATGTATACTAGTATAATATTTGCTAATAACTAGAAGCCCAGTGATGAAGAGCCCGGTATAGTAACTTGTAAGATGAGAGTTCGAGTCTGGGTAGTAATCTCATTTTTATTTTTCGTAATGATAAGGGGCAAAACAAGGTTTAATTTACCAAGATTTTCTGGAAAATTATTTAGTGCGAAAATCAATATGAGTAATTAGTAACATTTGTGAGCATTCCCGTAAATTGCATTGGGAATTTGTATTTTGTTAAAGCATAAATAACTTGATGGTTCATTTAATGTAATATTTTTCTTACCGATTTTGGACCTTTATTTTGATCAACCCACGTGCAATATAAAGGTCTATCCCCGCCTACATTAGATGTCATATATGGTAAATAAGGATGTAGTGTTACGTAGGGTTGGGTTTTAAAACCGAAGTGTTTTGTTATTGGTTGACAGAATAAAAGCTGATTTTTTTTTTGTTAATCCGTATAAAGGATCCCACACACCGACGCGAAACTTTCGCAACGCAAACTTTCCGCGAGTGGAATCTAAATAATCACACTGATTCCGCGCGTCCTGAGTTAGACGAGCCCATATACCGCCGTGTTTATTGGTCCCCTGCGGTTTCGTTTTTAACAGTTTTGATGGAAAATAAAAATTAATATAACTACATATGAACTCATTGCAAAAAACAAATTTAGTTAATAATAATTTGTTTAATAAATATTTAAATAAAATTAATAATTAAATGTAATGTAGTTTCCAAGATGCTGGACTATATAGAGATGGCAGTTCCCATTAAAGAAATCCAATGTAATATAGAGGTATCATATTCCGTATTTTGATTATCAATAATGAATAGGAAGATTTTTTTAAACTAAGAAATATTTTACGTATGTTTATTATTGACTAAACTTCCGGGGGTTGTTTACATAGAAACGCAGTTGTCAATTGTGGAATACATAAAGAAAACAGTTGTTTTAACTAAATTTTTCAATTTACATATAAATAAAAAATATGTATATGCACTATAGAATAGATTATATATGGAATAGACATTTTTTTTATATTAATTTGCGTTACCTACATGCGAGCTTTTATGTCATTGAGTTTCTTTAGACCAATGGCGTTTAATGGAGTAATTGACCATGCAAAATGAAACAGTTTCGTCACTGAATAAAATGTCTTTTTTCCCAGTAGGGAGGAAAGTTGTACTTTTCCTCCCTAGCGGAAAGTAAGTGACATTGACATGATGAAACTGTACATTTTATAATATGTGAAAACTTTGTAAAATATATAGTTATATTCCAAACCAAGGGAGGAAAGTGCTCTATTGCATGCCTTGGGCAATTACAAACCTCGCCTTCGGCTATTGCAGGCCGCGGGCAAATATTATAAACCAAGCCGAAGTAATTGCCCAAGCCCTGCAATAGAGCACTTTCCTCCCTTGGTTTGAAATATACTATTTTACAAACTTTTCGTCATTGATGCAACGTTCGATAACTGCTTCGCAAAAGTCGGATCTGTCATATTTGCCTTTAGGATATAATTCGTTTGCTTTATTCAACTTATAGAATCGATACTTATTTTTCTTTAAAACTCTGTAGATCGTATTCTGTGAAACATTCAGCGCTATTCTGAATTTTTTCTGCTGGATGTACGCGACGTTTCTTCTACTGCAGTGCAAATTAAAATATTCTTTTCCTCATTTTGTGATATTAGGGTCTTTCTATGAAGATGTGGGTACAAATAACCATGCATTTCACAATTTTTAATTATGCGGCGTACAGTTTCATAACCGTTAGCTTTTTCAAATTGTGCTTGGAAAGAACAAGTAATTTGCTTGACAGACTCACGACCATAATAATGTTTTACTACGAATTTCTTTTCTTTCAGGGAGAACATATCTATTATTACAAACAAAAATAATAATAGGAGAACAACAATAAACAGCAATGCAACTAAAAATAATTGAAATATTTACTTATCCTAAATAGTACATATAAATAATAAATATAAAAAATCTTAATGCATTGCAATCCTAAACTAAACAAATATCGACTGCACTCTAATGCGGCTCGCATACAACTGACGAAGCATAGATAATATAGATGGCTTTCTTCTGTACAAAACTTCAGTAATTTAAACGATCTTAGTGAAGATAGGCACAAATACAGCGCTGACGCGGTAGGAAGATAAACTAAATGAAAACGCGCGTAATTTGAACCGCTGATCTACAGTTGATATTATCAATACTACAGTTAAATACTGTAACAACTAAAAAATTACAGATTTCGAATTGCGTATAATCTAAGTACATATTATTTAAAATCAATAAGTGTATGCAATTCATCTGTAATTTTTTATTTAGAGTTGTTACAGTATTTAATTGCAGTATTGATACATAATATAAATATATATAACTTATGTCGACATTTGAGCTATTAATGAGTTAATTGCTTAGTGGTATGAATTCCCAGATTATTAAGAACAATTTTAAATTTAATAATAATAATAATAGAACTTTATTTTCAACACTACATGATATGAAAACTAGTCAACAAAAGACAATAGAAAAAGAAAAATATACATAAAATACAACTGTCGAAACACAGTCTTGCATTAATTATTATATAGCATTTAAAATTACACCTGTAACTAATAATTAAAGAATCGAACAAAAAAATAATTTAATATGGGATCTTAATACTTCTTGCTAGTTATGACAACAAATATAACTATATTAAAAAAAAACAATTCTCATGTTAAAATTACCTGCAAGTAATTTATAATGATCCAATGTCATAAAAGAATTTTCCTGAGTGGGCACTATTGTAAAACCTAAAAATTGTAAGTTATATTGCCTCTTTCCTCCTGATAGAAGTGTTCTTCACTCACCTGGCAAATTTACAGTTGGTAAACTACATTCCTTTAAGCCAGACTTGCTATAATATTTTGGGTCGATTTTACAAACTTCATGGAAATGATACGATATTTCTCGTGAACTTCTTGAGGTGGTAATATCTTTAGTTTAGCATTGCCAATCCTCTTAATCCATTCATTATATATTTTCAAATTGCAATATATGTAAAAAAAATATATCCAACTGAGAAAGTAGAAAGAAAACTCACCAATCATCGGTATATGGAAATCGATGAAGTTTTTCTTCTTTGGATGTATTCCTACATCCAGAAACACAACACTGTAGAACCATTTTCTATAATCAATTTTTAATTCTGTAATTAATGCATCACTTTGGTAGCAAAAAGTATGTACTTACGAAAAATAATAAATCTTCCAAATACTAAAACTAACAAGGGTACTATATTTTAATGACTTATATACCTAAAACTAACTGATAAGTCTTCTAAATACCACATGATTTGTACCATACTTACAAAAACTAATAAAACATAAAACTCTTAAATAAAAAACGTCCAATATCGTTAAGGGATTATTACACCTGAAATTGACGATTCCACAGTAATAATCACAACCACGTAATTTTATCTTCTATCATACTTACAAAAATAAATAAAACTTAAAAACTCTTAAATAAATAACGTCCAAAATCGTATAATGCACTTCCACAGATTCTACACCTAAAATTTATGATTCATTTGTATAATTTAAGATTACCCCTCAATTATATTCATTCACTTACCAATTACGAACTTCAAAATACAATAATTGTTCTAAAAAAACGCAAACTGCTGTTTTTCTGCTCTAAAATATCACAATAAACATAACCACAACCGTTAAAACAACAAAAGAATACAAAATGGCAATTGGAAAATAGGCTAATGACTCATACTAGGCAGACGCGCCCTCTAACATGTCCTGTAAATAAATGTAAATATGCATATTTAAAAAAGTTTGAAATTTCGCGGTAGCGTTTTGGCGGCATTTACATCAGCGCTTTGCGGGTGGAAGATACACTACTACAATATTTGACCTTGGGTATTAAGATGGATCCCCCTGTGACGAAGTGATGATCCGATAGCATACTCCCAGTATAGTCGACCACTAAGATTAACCCTACATGTAACGAACAATCTGTATATATACATTGCTTCATTTCATATTGAATATATAAGCGCACCTTTTTTATTTAAATTACTCCATCCTTTGCATCTGCTGTAAATTTAATGAGGAACTTATTTCATTTTAGTTCCCAATAGGGATTGAAAACATTTCACATTTATATTAAAATAATGTATTCGTTATATAATATAAATGGAAATCCTTGTCTATATATGTATTTGGAAAGTATCGTATGTAAGTAACATATTACCTTAGCATTTTTGTTTTTTTGAATAGAGTTGTAGTTTAAAATTATTTATCTTATCTTTTTATTAGAAAAGGACATTAAGTAACTAACTTAATTACATTAAAATGTTATTATTCCCCGTGTTCGTGTAAAAACTGTTGGAGCTCTCATTAATTACCTCTAATTGGTCTCCTTATTAGAATAATGCATTAACATTCTATAAAACACCTGCTACATATATTTCTGAAAAGAAATTGTCAGTACATTCTAACATAAACATTTACATTTAACATTACGCAGATCTAATATGACTTACTTTTGTGTAACATATTTTAACTATGTATTATGAGGTGATTATTTAGCCTTTTAAAAATTTAAAAGGAAAAATAGAATGTAAATAATAAGATATGTTATAGGATTTTTTAACATTCACATGTTTTTCGTTTGTGTTCTTAAATTTACAAGAGTTTATTACATAAAGTATATCAAAAACACAGAATTGTGATAAATAACTTCTTTGTTATTGAATTTAAAATGTTACAATGACCTACACATGAAATTGCAGCATCGCCAAATAGTGCTAGCTGAACTACTGGAAGTAGTTATCTCCGTTCACAAAATTTTAAGGTTGGCATTAAAAAAAAATTCCCAGATTCATGGTAATCATCTTTAGCGGTTAATTAAAATATAATTTATTCGCAAATGCGAGTAGGGCACTAATACGGTAAAATGTAAATTATTGGCGTGAAATTCCTTTTTTCGAATTTACATAATTCTTTGAATGTGTCGTATAACTTACCGGAGTGGGCGATGTATATTTAATTTATTATACGAATACCGGAGGCTATTTTAAAAGATTTTAATAGAATCGAGATGATGTGCTCCTGAAATTAAGTTAGTAATAGCAATTTTTTAACAATCTTATCTTCGATTTTGACATCAAATACGTACTAAAAATTTTTACTTGTAAAATGGGGAAATATTTATTACTTAATTGTGGAAAATTCATGGGGTACATCTGTGATGAAAGTACGTAAAATATCTGCAAGGTTTTAGTAAAAGTAACTTGTAAAAACAATTGCTGACAATTTTAAGTCTTTATTTTCCACACATTTGTGGAATAAATACACTGCATAGGGCTGAGTGCCTACGAGAATGGCATATAATCAATTAGCGGAACATTGTTTTGGATTTATTATACGTCCACCCGTGACACACAGAATGAATTCTAGAGTTGTTATTAGGATTCCGATATTTTACTATCCGGGTGTACATGCTATCCGAAACCTATTTAGGATTGGTAATAACGTCGTGAAAATTGCCAAATATTAAAAAATTCAATCAAAATCGCTTTATAAAACCGGTTTTGAAATGGGTTTTTAAAATGGTTGTAGATTCGTAAATTATTTAAGAATAATTAGTAAAGTCAGCATTGTTAAAGAAGATAGGTATTTGAAATGCAAACGTATATGTCGTATATTTTTAATATGTAACAAATGCCTATTCTACCTTGACACACTTCAAGTGTAGTTAATATTATTCTTTTAATATATCTTTTATATAATTGAAAACATTACATTGGTTCAAACAGAACGTTTTTTGTTGTTTTAAATCAATAAATAAATAAATAATAAATAAAATTGTTTCAAAATTTTTAAAATTATAATAGAAATAGAAAAAAACTGTTAGCAAATAATATTTTGTGTTGGATACAATGTGCCATACATACTTTTTCTTACTTCGCATATATACAATGAGAACTTAGTATAACTGTTTTGCCAAAAAACAGTGTCACAAATTTCCACTTTGTAACAGTGCTTTTACACTTTGTGACACTGTTTGTGGTGACATTATATGTCAGGTTGGTAGTTAGTAGTGCAACTCGTGGTTTGACATTTCACATTTGATATTTTTAATAGAGGTTTTTCCATGGAAATACGCATAACGCAAAAATTGTGTCACAAACATGGACATATTGAAATTCCCTGCATGGATAAGAAACCCCATTTTAAATAATAAATAAAAGTAGATTAGTGCGAAGTAATAAAAAATAGTATAAAAAACGCGTGTTACAATGACTGTTGTAATACTCGTACATTGAATTTTGTACTCGTATTACAACAGACGTCATTGTAACACTAGTTTTTATACACCTATCTCTTGTTGACCTCGGTATTTGAAGTCGAAAACCAATTATTTTAAATAAAGTTGTGGGTTATTCGTATATAACATAATCATTCTCATTACATTAACACATTTTTAAACTGTACACTACAATACTATATTAGAAACAATCTAACATTAAATATTCTCAACAGATTTCATGATAAAAATCGTTACTGAGAAATATGCGGGCCCCATCTACTTCACTTTAGGCTAAACGTCGCATTTTGTGACTACTTGAGAGCTGTAGCGTACTACCTATCAATGTTGCACTTAACTAAAAGATGACTCATAACGAAACTCATGACGATAGTTTTTGGAATTTGTTCATATGATTTGCATGAAGGTCACACTATGATTGGGTGTTGGAATTTAAGGAAACGCGGAGGCTGCTTCTTCAGCACTCAAAAGGATAATAATAATTTGCGGCTATCAATAATAAGGTCTGCGACTTCTTCCCAGATCCTCCCAGAGTAAGGTTTTTGCCATGGTTTTCTCTTACTCCGTGGCTATATATAATCAGTATCTTTGGCGAATACTGGGAGATAATGAAAGTCGTTCCATGGGCGCATTTAATAATAACTGATAGCTGACCGAGTTACAGTAGACTCGCGATTATGTGAACTAATCACATTTCACATATTTCATCATTTCACAAAAGTAGTATTCATATGGTCGCGAGGCTACTGTATTATATTTTTGTTACTAAGAATCATAGGGAAATTATCTAGTTAGAGTAGGAACATATCAATTGTTATGGAACCCATATAGTACTTAGAATAGGTAGCCTCGTGTAGTATCTTTTTTTTAGGTAGAGCACGGGGTTGGGATGATTTGTAATAATTTAGTTTTCATAAATAAAGAGTCATGTTATTAATTCTACCGCCTGATACGATAAATTAACTCTCATTTCCCTAAAACGTGTAACGCTACCGATAAATTTTCTCACACTTAAAAGTATTATCTCACCTACTCTGTCAATCATTATCAAGTTTATCCCTAAACGCTTTTTTAACTACACTAGCCGAAATTAGCCCAAATCTAATAATCGAAATCTATCTCCCCTAGACACAGCCTCTTTCGCTACCTGATCTGCCCTCTCATTACCGATTGTACCTACATGAGCCCTAGTTCAAAAGTTTTATATCGCCCTGCCGCAACATATCCCATGTATCTAACAACAAATCAGTCGGATTTTTTAAATTGCCTAACGCCTCTAATACAGATAAGCTATCTGTTATAATTCTCACGTCCCGCATAAATTCCCCCCGCGTACAACATTGCCGGTTCAATAGCGCCCCTGTAAATAGTACTCTAGCCGATGCTCTAATTTTATTACTACCTTTCGCGGTAATATACTGAATATGCGCTTTAAAATTTAATTTATCATCTAAAATAACTCCAAAATATTTCGCACATACAATGAGCACTTTGCGTAACTGTTTTGCCGGAAAACAGTCCCACTTTGTAACACTGTTTTCCCACTTGGTGACACTGTTTGTGGTGACATTTTATGTGAGGCTGGTGGTTCGACTCGTGATTTGACATTTCACATTTGACATTTTTATATAGGCTTTTGCATGCAATTGCTAGAATTGTGTTACAAAACATGGAAACGTTGTAATTCCCTCCATGGAGGAGATGATTTTTAATAATAAATAAACGCAAATTAATCCGAAATAGAAAAAATAGTATAATAACACACGTGTTACAATAGTATATTAAAGTACGAGTTTCATAAGGCATGATTTTGTCGCACGAGTTCAAGTATAGAAAACGAGCCGCAGGCGAGTTTTCTAATGAACGAGTGCGATAAAAAGCCTTATGAAACGAGTCCTTTATACTATTTTTTCTATTTTGCATTATAAATTGATAATAAATACTTAATAAAAATCTCATTAAAAATGTTGAGTTTTATTTTTATATGAAGTTGGTCACATTGACATACGATTGACATTTGACGAATTCAAAATTCAAATTCGGCTATTTAAATTGTTTAAACAATATATTTCATAATATAGTCTCTGTAAACTGTAAAAAATGAGTGTACTGAGACAAATTTATCTTGTACGCCACCACAACTGCGTGAAATTGCGGATAACGCCGTCATAAATTTATTACCGAAAAATCAAAAGCAGTATATGAAAATGCTACCATCATTTGAACTATGGCTGTACAGAATAATGTCAACACAATATCTGAAAACATTTTATTGGCATATTTTGAATTACAAGGTAAAAATAAGAAATCTTCTACCTTATGGTCTATGTATTCCATGCTTCGTTCTTGCTTTTCCATTTATAAAAATACAGACAATAAAAAATATATTAAATTGCAAGCCTATTTAAAACGATTCTCTGAGGGATACGAGGCTAAGAAATCTAAAATTTATGCATTGAAGATATTAATAAATTTATAGAAGAGGTTCTGACGCATTGTATTTAGCAATAAAGGTACGATATTATTGCAAAATGTAATTTTTTATGTAATGGATTTAATTTTAGATCGTTTTAATAATGGGTTACACATGTGCCTGTAGACGAGATGAATTAACAAATATGTCCATACATGATTTAGAATTAAGAGTGATATTATTTTGGTGACAGTACCTAAAACAAAAAATAATATCGTAAGAGTTTTTGCAATTACGGATGAAAGATGGATTACTTTAATTAAAAAATATGTCGCCCTGCGACCAAAAAATATTAATCATTCAAGATTCTTCCTTACATATCGCAATGGTTATTGTATATCGTGCCCGATTGGAATTAACGATTGGCAAAATGCCTAAATTAATAGCTGATTTTCTAAAATTGCCCAATTCAGAGCTTTATACTGGACATTGCTTTAGACGTTCTAGTGCTACACACTTAGCAGACGCAGGCAGTGATTTGCTGACTATAAAACGTCATGGTGGATGGAAGTCATCTGCGGTAGCTGAGGGTTACATCGAAACATCTATGAAAAGTAAAGTGGCTGTAGCGCACAACTTATCAGGGCCAAGTACATCTGGCCATTCTAGAGTTATATCATCGAATGATTCTCAATCACAAGAGTCTACCATTAAAGCCAATAACATAACTCAGCAAAACTTTGTTACGAAGAATTGCCTGGCATAACAATACATGCTCAAGATACTTGTTCCGTCAGTGTAAATGTATACAGTAATTCCACGTTTCATAACAATAACAATGTAAACTAAATTGTATAGAATTTTGATTAAAGATTTACAATTTACATGCATTAAACGTCAATTTGCTTTCTGTCATAATGTATTGAATACGCCAACCTATAGAAATGAAAAAAGGCGTATCACAATGAAGCACTTTTCGATACGCAAAAGCGTGTACAATTGGGTTTTTATGAACGCAAAATAGAAAAAGACTGTTGTAATACTCGTGCATTGTACTCGTATTACAACGAACGTCATTGTAACACTAATGTTTTAATCTCAGATCATGGATACCGCTATACCGTAAGAACTTATAACCGACACTGTTTCAAAGATGTGCAACGTGCCTTTTTCTCATTATTCCTTTCGTGAGTATGTCATCTCCAATGTCGCTATCTTTCTCTGTACCCCCCATTGTCGCGCAAGCATAGTATTCGCGATACGTAGCATTTTTATTTTCTCGACCGTTTGTCACATCTGTCATGCATGTTTGTTGACATTCGAGTTTTAAGTTTCTATTTAAATTCTATTTAATAAGATTAAATATGTAAGGAAGGGACTTTATGTTATCGTTCAGAAAATTCAAATTATATTTTCTTAAATCGTGCATTACATAACAGCAGTATGAATTTCGCGCTTGCAATCATCACCAAGCAAGGTAGAACTTCATAAGTCGGAACGAGAAAGAGCAAAATAATTTGTCTGTGCTATGTTGGAAACATAGTTGAGAACCTAACGCGGTATCTATGTAATATATATGATCTAAGGTTTTAATATATACATTTCTATATATCCAGATTTCTATATAATTTAACATAAAATATGCACACATATAAAGTTATAAAATATACCGTCCATTACACAAATAAGGTGTGCGCCACTATAATTACCAATACCAAGTGCTGATTATACTGTAATCCATAAAATTTAACTAGAGTATAGGAAAGCAGAGGGTAGGAAAGAAGCAGACATATAGCCGTGTCTCCCACTACATGCCTAACGCCCAATATCGTTTCAACATTGGTATCGGCGCGTATTGCAATGTCATTTTATACATACTATAAGATCCCCATACTAAAATTAAATTTTGTCGACTACGGTATACTCGTGCAACTAAATAATAAAATAAATAGTTAAGGTAGATTTTATTAGGGTAGCTAATTTAAATTTTATGCACCGAACTATACAACAATCATGTTTTTTTTTTTTTAATGTGAACATATACAATGACAATGACATTTTGTGTGCATACAATGTACAAAAACTCTACCTATTATCCAGAGAGTTATGCATACATTTGAAAAACTATGCGTATACGATTCATGTATGCATGCATGAAATAACTACACGAAGTTAGCGTCATGCATGTAGAATGCAACGTTTTTTTTTGCTCCGGGCGCATTTTAAAATTGAAACCCGATTGTTCACGATCGTTCGCCGGCCGTAACCACTTTCTTCGTGACAGCCTTGCCTTCGGCTAAACCGATATTCGTCACCGTAGCAAGTTGCAACCGGATACACCCCAATTGAAAGGCAGCGGAGATACACACACCATCCGAGTGCGGGATGAACGTCGGTCGGCGTGTTCCGTATGAGATTGGCGTGCTTTCGGCGCTATTCGTAATTTGTAAACAATATTATTCGCATGCTATCTAATGCTTGAGGAGCGAACGGTACACACTCACGTCGTGCTAGTTGTCGGTGTAACATTCGCCGAACAGGAGTGATTTAGTGTCACGTAGGAAAATACTCGATTAAACAAGTGTTGCTCTTGCAAGTATAATTTCTTCATCACCGTTTAATTGAAGGACTCGTGCTTTTCGTTCATATTTCGCTGCTCGTTTTCGCAAGTGTTGTTCTGACGTATTTATTTTGTTGACTCGTGCAGTGCGTGTTCTGACGTTGTAAAAAGTGCGAAAACGACTTGTTTTCTTTTTATATATATAAGAAGTTACCAACTGGTATAAGTGAATAAACAGTAATCAACTGCATGACGATCACGTGATACACGAAATTATATGGTTATAGGAAGTGTGCTTTGTTTTTTTCGTTAATGCGTCCATGCGGTCCCGAGACAGATGTCAAAATGCAATATAATACAGTCGGCAGAGAAAGAAAAGGTTCCGTAACCTCTGTGCATGGCGTGTCGAATTGGTTTTCTTCCTTGAGAAGGACGCCGAAAAAGAGCAAGGTTATTCAAAAATCCACGTTCACCTCCCGCAGCGAGTGGGATCTATCTAAAAAGTTCTCCGGATCTAGATTGGTATGTACTGTTTGCGAATTCTTTCTTATTGACTCACACCTGTAAATGATTCAAACATTCTTCTTGTATATTATTTTCATTTGGTTTTTTTTTTGTATATCTAAAATTTAAATGTTTACGTCGACTATCTATTTGCATTGGCGCGCGTTTATTAGCAGATTCATAAATTGTTGACGTGGTGTATGATTTTAAAGTCCAATAATTTCCATTTTAAAATATTCCATACCTTGTTTTCATCAGTATTAATAATTTAGTACATAGCACACATTTTTTTGTGTTCTGTATTTATAATTTAGCACATAATTATAAATAAAAGTTATTATCAGGTTCGAAATAATTTAGATTTCTTTGCATTTAGTGACAAAAGGCTTAGCTGAATGTCCTCTATTACCTAACCTCTTACTAATAATTCAAAATATCAGTATACACTAACATATAGGCATACAGAAGGAGATTCGCTGGAAATACATGCTGTAAAAATCAACAAGAATATTTTAGCAGCCAGAATTATCGGATCGTTTTTAATGTACAGTGAAGGACTTAAATCTACTTACAGCTTTAAATTATTGATTACTACTTAGAATAAGTGAACCAAATTTTGATATAATAAGTAAAGTCCCAAAAAGGTTTTATATATTTGAATGATACAAATAAGAAATAAGTGGTTCAGTTCAATTACCTAGATAACATAAAATGATCGTCACTTGGCAAACTTTCAGTATGTAGTGGGTCCTCCGTTAGCGTCAATAACTGCTTGCGTCCCGGCTGTTGATAAAGTTTCTTTAGGTGTTATTTTGTCCCATTCACTCACCAATACAGTTTTCATCGTTCTCGCATCATTCAATTGCGACGAATCTTACATTTCAAATAACCTCAATAGGTGATTGAGCCCTCTGGTGCATAACATAGTAAGCACTCTTTCACAATCTGCGCAGTGTGTTTTGGGTCGTTATCTAGTTGGAATATCCAACGACCTCTAAGACCCAAACCTTCCACAGATGGCTTCAAATTTTCTTCCAAAATATTTTTATATAGGAATCGATCCATAATTTGATTAATCGATGCCATCTTTCCTATACCAATCTTTGCTCAATCTTTTTAAATCCACTGCTGCATTTTTCTTTCACTATATTTTGGCCCGACCATCACTTCCGAAAACATTATACTTTGATTCGTCACTGAACAAAACCCTTGACCAAAAATGCATTCCTTTGTCGATATGCTTATTTGCAAACTCTAGGTGAAGACGAGGTTTTTTTTTCCGAAATTAACGACTTTTACTCGGAGTTTTGCTGAAAAATCCATTCTGTTGCAGACATTTTTGCATAGTTGTTGGATGAATGGACAGATACACTCCGATATACATATATCGAGCACTTTTAGGATTTTTTCTTGCACTTAACTTTTGAAAGTAGCAGCTTTATCATGTTTTTTTTTTATGTAATAGTCTGTATTGTTGCGCGACTCAAATTCACAATTTTTGATATTTTACAATTTAATTTGTTCTCATTTCTATGTTTAATTATTAATTTTCTGTTATCAATCGAAATCTTCTTTCTAGATGGCATTTTTCAGTTCAGTTGTTAGCAAAACGGAATAACATAGTACACTAAGTGGAACATAATGGTGTGCATTTAATGCGAAATAATGTGAAATGAAAAAAAAGAACTGCTTAACCGCTACTGTTTGATATGGCTACTATAATCAACAAGCTGATAACACTTTATGTAGATTTTTGTCGTGTTTATTTTCCATAGTATTTGCATTTTTTTGAATATTCAAGCAAATATTATATTAAAAATTAAAGTTACACCATTTGTTTTCCGTTAGAAGTTTAATTTTTGCCAAAACTAGAAAATTTACATTTGTATGTGGATTTAAGTCCGTCACTGTATCTGCGCATTTTTTTTTGTATCCGATAGGGTTTACACACACCAAACTCACTTGGAATTTCTTAATTCGTCCAGTACTTACTGAGAAACCGATTAAAATATTCTTTGTTCATTACGAATCAATGGATATTATCCTAATTGCCAAGTCTAAAAAACTTTCCATTAGATATATTTTCCGACAAATTAGACTTAAGTTTTTCAATATTTACACGTTTATTAGGAGCTGCCACTTACGAGTCTAGTAAGCCAGAAAAATTAGTGCTGAAAACCCGGATTTTTTGATATAAAATCCGGGCAAACTTTAATGAAGGCATCAATATTGTAAATATTGAAAATGCAATGAAGATAAAAACATTTATTACGTAAATTTTGATATATGAATTTGTAAAATACATACACCTAACATTTCAAACTTGAAGTTTTCATTCAAAATTGGGCATAAAAACGGTTATAATAAGAGATGGTTATTTTTGTCAGCATTTCATACAGCTAATTGCTCAATTGTGCACTAGTTTACTCGTGTCGTTTCTGGGCTGTAAAAAGCTGAGTTATTATTTTTAATGGGAAAAAAAACTGGATGCATTGTAATAGATAGATACATATAAAAAAATCACAATAGAAATTCATATTTCTACTAATTCACATGAATTAGTGTTTAATTAATAAATTATTAGTATTATTAATAGTATACTATACAACTAATAATATAATTTATTCATTTGATGTATTCCTTGCAACTCTTTTATTTTACGTAACATCTTCATTCACAAGTGTGTAAATTGCTTGGACCAACAGTTATGTAAATTTATACTGTCTATAACGTAAAAATTTCTCATTTTGTTTATGATTGTACATATTAGATACATATTATTTATTGTTTCTACATCGCAAGCCAATCGGGCAAACTAATGCAGAATTGCTTATGCCAATGCCAGCCGACCTATGTTGGCAAAAATAACCATCTCTAGTTTTTATTGACATTCTTAGTTATACGGTAAATATGTAAAAAAAGTTATTAAACAAGAACAAACACTACACAGTCGAAACTTTATCGATTAAAATTTGCTATGAATTCTCAACACTTTCAAACCCGGATGGTTTCAAAAAATCTCCGAGGACGTTCCCGGACCCTTGCAAAAAGAGGGCAAATCCGAGGAAATCGGATCAGCATCAGCCCTAAGTTTTTCGCCTAAACATTAGCCAAATGTTGCAAAGTACATGTCCGCCATTGTATTTGAATTTTGCATGATTCATATCCGAGGGTCCATTAATAAATGTTTCTTTTTGTTTTGATTTTAATATTGTAATCACACAGAAAACAACTGCATAATACCATACAAAATATGTACCCAATTATATATCTATTGTATATAAAATATGACTGACTATAAGACATTTTTTCGAATAAAAATAAATAAATTATCCTAGCATTAAAGAATAAACAACCGTATCGAAATATTTACAATTTTATTTCCTCAAACATATGAAAAATGAAACTGTAATAATTGAAGTTACAGATTGTTATTATAATGATGTCCTTGTTGAAGTCATCGAAATAGAAATATACCTATGTATACTACTTGGTAAACAACCTCTGAAATACGAGAAATTGAAGCAAAGAGAAACTTCTATTTTTGCTTGCTTTATATAAACTTCCTATCCATATGGTTTTCATTTGATATGCGGAAATATTTGCATATTCAAGCATATACCTGTATATTCTTCTAGCAAATTGCTCATCTCAATTAGGAACTCATTTTAAAGCAGCACATAATCACATATGTATATATATTAGCATCCTTTGTAGGCTTTAAGTTATGCTTAGTTCATTCTACGTCACTATTATTGTAACATCACAGTTAATACATGAAGGAAAGCAGCTCATAAAACAAAACTTACATTACATGTACTTACAAATTCATATTTTTAGTTTATCACCTGTTGTAACCTGTTTTTTTTTTCTTCTGTTTTTAATTGTTGGTAAATTTTTTAACCGCTAGTGTTAACATGCATTGATAAATCGGTCCTTAGCTAACTTAGTTAACTAAAGAATAGAAAGTATTTTAAAATAGCTTTTTTACGTATTGATGTATTAATAAAATTATTTAAAAAACTTCATTATTTAGCGTATGAAAGTTTTAAAATAATTTGAGGCATGTCGATTAAAATGAGAAACACCAAAAACTATTCTGAAAATTACCAACTGCACGACTTCCTTTTTTCTTATTCTATGGTAAAATCACAGGTAGCTTAATGACGTTTTTAAATGAACACTCGTTCTGTAATTATACGCATAAGTAGTGTCGACGTAAAAACAGCAAATGAAAATAATATTATGGATTTTTTTATATTTAAGCTTCATCTACAGTTGAATAGATTTCCTTAAATTTTAAAAATAATTTATAGAGTTGGGCAAATTTTCCGGCGCGGCAGGTACGTATTCAGAACGTGCGCTCCAACTCATGTACTCCAATAAAACAGATGAATCGTAAAGTTGCAAGTCAATAACAACAGGGCCTGTTTTTCTTATAAAATGTAAAAACAATATTTTATCTAAATATGTAGTGATATAAAATGCGAATGCATCGCAAGGTGGCCCGTTTGTTCGCCCGCTTTGTCCGATTTTGTCCCCAAGGAAAATTTGCACAAATCTATTAATATGACTTATGCTTTATAAATACATACCAAATTACAATAATACGATTGATCTGCTTTATTTATATTACATTATTTGAGGCCCGTGTCGCAATACGTATCTGCTCCGCCGGACAGTTGCCCAACTCTAATAATTTATTCTTATTCCGGTCCGTAGTTTTTCCTTTATTTTTTTTTACTGAGTACATAAACACCAGAAATCCTAGTACTGTATTATATTTTCATGAAGTGTTTACATTTTTAAAAATTATATATTTTTACATTGAAATTTGTAAAGGTGTGTAAATGTCCATCATGAAACAAAAACATCCCGAGATTTGTGTATTTTGAGGCGATTATATCATCTTCCGTTTCCACTAAACGGGATATTTATAAGATATCTCATAAACTCGCATCTCCCGTCGTAATATTTTGGTTTCACGAAATGAAGTTCAGATGTTCTGCTGTTTCCGCGTTTCTGTTCCTTGTAGGATTTTTTGCGACTCTATTTAAAAAAAAATGTATAATCTGTAAGCGAAACGTTGATATCGATGAAACAAAGAAATGCTGCAACTTGTACGTTAGTTATCTTGCGCATGTGAGTTGTTGAAAAATAGTAAAGGATAAAGAGTGAGAGAATATCATCTGTTTCGTTTTTACTTTTTCATAAGCACGTGGTGTAGAACTAATGATACTTCCTCCAATGCGTTAATAGTTAGAGCCAGTTGATTTCATAACACGTTCACAAACTTCATAAATTTAAACATGAAAATATTAACACTTTAACGGCCACATTGTGCACTGGTCGAAATTTCGACATTCTTTTAGTTTGTGTTCTGTTAAGATCATAAAAAAACAGTGGGTTACAAAAATAATAAAAAATAAAGATGGCAGTTCTCTTGTTTCACTATAGTAACAACGTATATTTAGCACAACTTGAATACATGGCAAACACGTTCATAAAACATTTATCTCTTTACCAGGTAAATATCTTAATAACAACTGTGATCATCAGAGCTGCGACTCGCATTAATTCCAATGCAGAGAGCAACTGGCAGAAGCTTAGAATAACGATTACTGAAATCCATTTTCAAGAAATTACTGTATGTTCCTACGACAAATTTATTTATTAAATCAATAACGTAATAACACAGTTAGAATGAAAACAACTTGCTTTCACACACTATGGTTAATGGTTAGTCAACTGAAGTCAGTGCAATTAATTGTGGGTCTTACAAAAAAAATACTTGGTATTGCTAAATGAATATAACTAATACAACCAAATCGGTAATTATTTAGTGTAGACAAACGTTTAATTTGAAAGAAATAGTTAATTAATTGATTCTAATATGTAGGCACATTTAATACAATTTTCTGGAATATTTAACCTAATCCAGTTTATCTTTGTTAAAACAAATAGTGTAAACATTTGAATCGAGTATCCAGTACTGACAAAGTAAGTTACTTGAAGGAAATAAATATTTGTTTGCCCATAGATAAACAAACCACCTGTTTGTGTCAATGAATATTTCATTAATGAAATATTCATTGACACAAACAAATTAATTTAACAATTTCTTTTTTTTTCGTGTAGCATTTACTATACTGCCAAGTGTAATAAGAACAATAATCTAGATTAGTCACTAGCAATCTAATTCAGAGACATTAAAATGATTTTAATAATAGTGCCGTACTTAAAATTATTATCCACTTATCGTGTGCTTGTTATAAACGATGCCTGTTGAAAATCAAACATTCCTTATCGTTGCATGTCGACTAATTTCACAGGAAATGTCAGTATGTGAATGTTGTCGTAGATACAACAGCAAACCTTTCTCGATTTCTTTGGAGGATTGTATAAGTTTATACTATATATATTGAAGGCGCAATAGTTTACACAATAGTCTAGTCATATGGATGCATGTATATTCAATATTAGCTTTAGATAGTGCACAAGCTATGATGTTGTTTTCATGAAGGGAGTGTTCAGAATTTGGTTGAAAACGAGTTTTTAAAATATTTAAAATTTTTGTTTTGTTTTTATTTATTTACCTTTTGCCACCAACTAATCGCGACTTTTACAAACATCAATTAAAAAGTTATTTATTTTTTTCAAGCAAAGTAAGTAAAGAAAATTGTTTATGTATCTGCAAAATCAAGAGAACAAATAACACTTAGATATGTGCTCTAGAAAACAAAAGTCTTGACTCAAGTTTGTCATAAATAGAGATAGAATCATTGGAGTTTCTTCAGTATTTCAATGTTTCTCTCTTTAATTTTGAGTCAAGACTTTTGTATTTGATGGTACATAAACGCATTAATTTGTTCATGTTATAGAAATCATGTCTTCCTTATTTATAGAAATATAAAATTAAGCATAAAGTAAGTAAACAGAAACTTTAGATATATTTTAATTAAAGTACCTCTATTAAACCACAACCTCAGAGAAATCTCTCCCAAACCAATGCTTTAAATTCCATTCTCCCTATTAAAATAGCACAACAGGCGTTTTAAAATCAATAAAATTAAATGTTTCAACTTTAAACACATATACTATTATTGCTTATGTAATGTTTTATTTATTAAATAATAGTGTCACTTCAAACAACATAAAAAATTAAATTTTGATATTAATTACGTAGCTTTATAATTCCCATTCATGTTTTACGTTATCTGGCCTAGTCCAAAACCGGTTGTAAATATAATAAAAACGTAAGGATTTGATACAGAACAGCGCTCTCTTTGCTTTTAATCGTTAAATGTTTTAAAATTGCATTACTTATCTCTTTGACTTTACATAATTGAAGTACTGGAAATTAGAAATACAACGGTATAAACAAAAAAAAATATTGCGTAACAAGCAGCCATTAATAGTGTTTAGAATCGTATAAGTAGCGCAGTATCACAAAAATGCGTGCCAGTCTGTAGATTGGAAGAAAAAAATTTACTTCAATGTTTATTTAAATTTTCGAAAATAGTCTACGTATAATTAAATTAAGTATGATGTCAAATAGCACTGTTATAAAATGTTTAAAATACCTTCTAATTTTCTTTTCCAAATAAATATATGGATATGTTATTACTTTTTCAAAAATGTTACAAAAATTTCTAACAGATAGCTCTTCTTGTTGAAACTAAAATGCAAACGAGCTTATTTCTATGAAATTTAAAAACTTAATCATGTAACATCAATTAAAACAGAAGATATACAATATTATTTTGAATCCACATAAGTATCTCAAGTAAAAGTCGTGACGGGAATAAGTAAATCGACAATATAGGGGATCCTAAAGCTTTTATTTTTTATTATTCACTTGATTATTTTGTATTAAATGTTTCTTGAATGCAATTTTGGTTCGTGTGGTTAATGTTTACAATGATACCTTGTTCGATTTTATATCTTTAAAAAATAAGAAAAATATCGTTGGTTATTTTGAATATGGAACATCTGGTGTGTCTACAAGAAATTTCGAAAGACTCGGATATACACCTGCACCATTGCTTAATTACAACTCCGACTGCGGCCCTAAAATGTCTGTTTATATAAATACCTAACAATGAAATATTTCCATTAGTATAATGCTCCTTATATTTGTTGAATAGATATTGTATTTACATGTATTGTATATAAATTCCTGGAAATTTAATAAAATCTAAATGTTTACTAATTATAGTACTTATGACATAATGGCCTCATACATACGTCATAGTAATCTATAAGGATGAAGATAAAGACAAGGAAATGTTATGTAATTCGTTTATATGCTACAACTTTTTATATGCATTTTGGAATTGCTTTTTGGGCTTTGCTTAATCCTTATTTCTGTAGCGTAATATTGTACAAAAAAAAATCACGAACTTTATTTAAAATTTGGTAGAAAATAGTGCGGTGCAGCTTTTACATAAAACCTATGTATCTTTGGTAATTTTTGGTGTAATCTGTCGTGTAAATTATATTATTAATTTCAGTAGTTTTGGAAAACTTGGAATACTTTTTACATTTATTTTTATTACATTTCGGTATGTGTACACTTAATTTTTCGAGACAGGATGTGTTTACGGGGTGTAGGATAAGGATTTAGGAAAAGCCTAAAGTTATTATTATTATTGCTTACTATCTAATTTAGTTGTTAATCTTTAATCTTAAAGTAGGGTTTATTTACTATACATATTAATTCCTGGGGTTTTCCCTTCATTTATTTGAGTTTATATATCTCAATCTTTTATTGTATGTATTTATTAGTTTTCATTATCTGCACTTCTGTTATTGGTCCAAGCATATTTCTTTCATCCTGATTAGGGTCAATTCCTAATTGAAGGGTAGGTATACATTAGCATAATCACACATTTAACATATTGTAATCCCGTTGTTTACCTGCAAAGACATTAGTTGGTTTTTCCCAGCAAATTTAATCATTTAATTAGTAGTTAGGCCTTCTTGTATTTCCACCATCCCCTGAGGCATTATTTTTCATATAAATACTCATCCAACATCAATTTAAAATCAGTACCGTCAGAGATAGTCAGTACCTACCTCTCATCAACAACATTCAGCTGCGGTGCTCACGTATTTTACAACATAAACAATGGTTGAGCCTTTTTTAGTGAATTTTTAATAGCTTTAAAGTTTTATGTAGTGTTAAATATATGAAACTATTATATAAAATTCATTTAAACTTTCATTGGTCCTGCGAACTGTAAAATAATTAGTGCGGATTGCAATCTACAGTCCACAAGGAAATCGCAGCCCTCCGCACAGGGATCATCATTATATCGCAACACTGCGTCTTTTAGGGAACTGCCAGGTTGTCATAGATTTTAAGCTTTCAAAAAGTCTCAAAAAGGTCAGGGTTACTTCGCGAAGTTTCCAGTGCTGTCCCGGAAGTTACTAAAGTCCAAACTTTAAAATCGTCGCTAATTGAAGCAGAACAAATTTGCGGAAAAAAATCGTATTTTCTTTAAAAACGGTAGCGTTTTTATAAACTGGGAAAGATTAAGAGCTAAAAAAATACTGTTCAATGTCCAATTCTTAATTTTTATTATATTTTACTACCGGTTTCGGACTATGCCATCTTCAGGTAAATAAAAAGTGGAAAAGTGAGTGGAATACAAAGCTATGTCATGAATGTTGAAATTAACATTTTTATATTGTATTTTTGTTTACCTGAAGATGGCCAAAGTCCGAAACCGGTAGTAAAAATAAAAATTAAGGATTGGATGCCGAACAGTATTTTTTTTTGCTAGTTAATCTTTCCCAATTAACTCTAGCAATCCTGAATTTACAATAACTTTTAATAAACCTCTTAGAAAAACGTTTGTAGGGATGGGGACCTTAGAGATACCCAGCATATTTAAAAATCTGCCTAAAAGCAAGAAAACTGCATTCATTTATCTTTGAAAATACTAACGCCGTGTATACACTGACCCTTTTTAGGGAACACAACGTATACCGACTTCGGTGGTAAACTGAGAAACGCGCGCGCGCCGAGATTTCAGTCAGTACTAGTACCTATATCTTTTAGAGGAGACAGCCAAAGCTTTTCTATTAGAAAGGAAATTTGAAATTTTATCTGTTCTTGTTGAGGTGGTTTTTGCAGTAGATACAATGGTCTTTTTCGGTTCTGTAGCCTCAACCTTTTTCTTCTCTTATTTTTACATTTTCCCCCACACAGTTTTTGCCCATATTTCGCAAAGGATATATCTACAACATGCACTCACCTATGGATTAAATCAAACACAAAATCGACCTAGAGTTTTCCCCGTTTTTTTCTTTTAAATACATTTGTTGCCGCATAACATGTTTTCTATATACCTAGTTGTGTATTTCAACGTACATACAGTAAAGTTAATGTTAACAGTAATGACAAATTAAACACACCATTTGTTTACCTCATTCCTTCCACCAAATCCTTCTCAAGGTAGTAAAATTCGTTGAGGTGAAGCATTTTCAGGTATCTGCTTTTCGCGTCTTCATATTCATCGCTTCGACTTATGCCTACAGGTTTGGAGAAAAAAAGTATATCCACACGATGTGCAGCTGAACGAGCAAAAGAAAAGATATCGATTCCTAGTAATGGAAAGGAACTTACGTCTTATCTCTCTTACTCGCTCAGGCTCGCATCGTTTTTATTTCTCAGCCGTACCCGATATTTAGAAGAAATCGACATAAACCAGCTTGCAACAGAATATACTAGATACATAAAGAAGTGAGATATTTGCCGGTCTCGGTTTTTCGACCTCCTCACTCAAACGCCAAAGTTAGACAAACAAAAACGGGTTGCCCTAGTCATTGCACATAGCGCGTGTTTAACAGGTATACAGTTTCAACGAAGGAAATCTTGTGATACGCTGCAAACAGGCAAATGCGATAGGTGAACGAAGTTGTGTGTATAAATGAGATGAATGTGTATACAAAGTTTGTCCTTTAAGTTTATCTTTGCGTTTATACTCCTTGGTTATCTTTGTTTATTTTGGTAAAATACATATCATTGAACCATATATTCTTAGATGGACAGCCGTTAGTGGTACAATATTAAAAACAGATTATGAATAGTGATGAGCGGAATAACGATTTATTAATAGTGCTGCTATTCGCTATTGCTATTTTCAATAGCAGTCACATATTGTAAAACTCTACAACAAACTAATGTAAATATTTTTTTGGTATAATACCCATTTTAGACATTACAGGCAAAAATTAATTATGACACAAGTACATTAATTTATTTTCATTTTAAATAGTATTAGTAAATAGTAACATCTGGGTTTTTTTTCTATCATTTAACCGTGTGCTACGTTTACTTAAGACTTGACCAGTTTTTGTAAAAAAAGCCTTTTGCAAGTCTCTGAGGAAAACAAAGTGCACAGTTTTTTTTCCTGCAATTCGTGACAGATTTGGGTAATGGTATTTATGTTTGCCCTTAATATTAATAATAAGTATTTACACTGTGGAAAATATTACGGTGTTGGCGTTAATTTTGCCCTAGTCAAATATTTTAGTGTTGATTTTTACAAACTTTGCCAGACGAATTGACTACATGTGTTTAGTAGAACAGAAATTACTAGAATTTGGTGTGAATTTTTGTTCAGATATGAGGATTTACTATTTTCTCTAGACATTCAGAAGCATCAACCATCAGAATTTTTCCCTCGGATAGAAATATAGAAACCCCACCTAATCTAATACAGTATTGCATTATACGCACCACCTGCATTGCACGTGTATCTGTTTTCGAGTTTGTTTCTGCGTATTAACATATCCAAACAAACCACCAAATGTGACTGACCTGCAAAGTGTAACCTTGTGTTATTTATTAAACATTAATTCCAGTGGGCATAAAAAATTTCAACATCTTAAAGATGTATGGGAACAACTATTACGTAATTAGTTCAGATTTGAATCAAATTGCATAAACATTCACTTAATTTATAATGGTTCTCAAAAAATCATTTTAATATTAGTACGTTTAGTTGAAACCAAAACTTTTGAATGAGTGGTTCTGTATATTTATAATGAGAAAACGTCTTAAAGAGAGAATATTTATAGCACTAAGAATAGAGATTGCATATTAAAAAGACGTTGTGTTTAGAAAACGGTGTTAAATCATCCAAGAACGCATTCATTTAGTTAAACAGCTAGTAAATTTGTCTAGTCTAGATCAAAAAAATGTGACTAGAAGTATATATAATTCCACGTGTTAGTTGGACAAAATAACCCCTTAGCAATAGACAATACTTGACTATCTTTGTTCGTCAAATTTAAACTTCTATAGTTCTCGACAAAATAACACGAAAACAGTGTGGACCTCTCCTGACTATTAAATTAGTCAAAAAAGTGTTAAAATTTTCAACAGTGTAGGATCGAAACGATTCCTAATACAAAAATTACGTTCCCTATTTTCTACGGGCTTTTATAACCCCGGGCTTAAGTCCTTTTAAGTGAATGCCCTAATTACTAAATTTTACTTTCAATTTTTTCATAAATTATAAACACAGAATCACTGTTTGAAATATTGATATTTCGCTACTTACTGGTAAATGACTAAACTGCTAGAACTTGACCGGAATGCATTCAGTTCTGGTGGTGATTCAGGCTATTTGTTAATGCTAATTACCATAAGTAGTTATAAATCGTTGTTTTCTCCCTATTTTGATTTTCGCTTAATTGATTGCTAAAGCGATTTTTTAATAGCGCCGAGTAAATCACCAATAGCTATATATCCCTGATCACTACATGATGTACTGACTCCATGATTGACAATGTAATTTTTTACTCCAAGTATCGCGAATTTATCAAAAGTCGTGGATATATTTTAGCACCTTTGGCGATTCTATGGTTGATTTATATTTTTGTTTTTTTAATACACATATATAACAATACGCATTTCGTTATATGACTTTTCTGCTAAATAAAATTATTGATTAATTAAACATAAATGGACGTATAAAATATATAGTACTTCCTAATATATTCCATTTTTCCATATGTATATGTCTAGTTATGGACCTTCAAATATAAACATTAATACTTTCAGCTGTAAGGAAATTAACGCTTTCACCCAGCTGCCAGTGACGAACATACACGCCAATGGTAGTAGTTGATGTATACCTGCATACAGTAATGTAAACAATGTCAATTATTGTAAACAATTGTCAGTTTTAGTTGGAACATTTCCTCTCATCACTGATGAGCCAGAAATCCACAGTTTGGTTATGTCAAAATTGTTTAAAACAGTCATTTTGATGTTTTATTTATTCTTTTTTTTTATTGACGTTCTTTTTTTTCATGTGCCGACTTACACCTTGAAACTTTGAACTAAAAGTATAATTAACTATCGCTTCCATATTTACACTCCTTACCTGGATATTTTACGTGTAAATTATAATGTAATATATTCACTATTCGATTTTATTTATTTTACATTCTCATTTGCTTAATGACATATTTTGAATTGTCTCTACTTCCTGTTTGGTTGAAGTGCAAACGAATTGAAAAGCGGTACAAACGGGCACAGACGATGCTCTTCCGAATAGCGTTGGCCGTTTTGCGATATCTCAAAAAATAGCCAAATTTTTCTGTACGACTTACTTATTTTCAAGTATTTCTACTTGCGGTTTGGTTGAAGTACAAACGATTTAAAAGGAGGTACAAACGATGGTCTTTCGAATGACGTTATCCGATTTTGAATATCTTGTACTTGCTTGTTGAAATTTGTTTAACCCTTTCTATTTTTTTAACTCTTGAGGTACAAACGAAACCGGAGGTTGTACAAACGGGTACAAAGGAAGTAGAATCGGACTGTACAAGGTTTTTTTTTTTAATTTTGTAGCAAAAACATGTAATACGTCCCCGTTAAAACGTGAATGACCGTCCACTTAGAGCTCGACAAATTGCTCGTGATAATTGCACATGGCAAAAAGGGCGGAGCTGAAGCATATATACTGTAAACCGGCCATCTTACGCGCTCCCCACTCCAGTACAATGTGCGCACAATGACTCACTACTGTCACGAGATATTTGTTGGACTGTACGTCCACGTTTATCAAACTACAACCAAAAACCAAGGCATCGCACTGTGGTCCGAATTTAGATAAAAATGGAACTATTTTTTTTCCATTAAATCGATTCTTGATCAATTGTAGATCATGACAAAAATGTAAAAAAATAGGTTAGTTTTAGAGAGGCAGGATGCAATTATTTAAAATTAATCGGTTTCTTTTAACACTTTTTATTCATTTATCATACCAAAAATTATCTCAAAAATTTTGGTGACAATTTTTCTAAGAAATTTTGTCGCGATACTTCAGGTCATTTTACAGAGGAATAAATTTTAACTGGAATTTTCACGATATTTGTTGTTGTAAGCATAGAAATCCTAAACAAATAGCAGTTAACCCATAAACCAGCAAAATATGGATCATAATTGCTTAGATTTAGGTTACAACTTAGAAGTGCAAATGGCACTAACTTTATTCCTGTGTAAAAGGACTTGAAAGTGTCGCGACAAAATTCTTAGGAAAATTCTCACCAAAATTTTCGGACTAATTTTTGTTGTGATTTATGTAAAAATTCTCGTACGTGTAAAACGGCTCTTATACAGTGAAATGTATGTAAGTACGGAGATAAACAGAAAACTGCGGGTACCTTGTGGTTGTTTTAAGGGTCAAATTTCCTAAATAATATTTAGTTATTTTATTTATTTGCTGCATGTCAGCGTTTTCTTCTGTTCCAAAGAGGGTTTTGCCTCCCCACAGGTAGTAGGAGAAAGGGTCGGACTAATTGGTCTCATAAATAGATAAACTGCCTTCCAAACCTTTGTAATCGTAAGCTCCAGCTATTGCCGTTTTATTATTTATCAACCGGGATCCAATTTACACATGTATATCAGGTAGCTAAAATCTGTAGGAACTAATTTAACGATTATTAATAGTGGCTCTTTATTTCGGGAGGCAATTTACCGGTACCCGTTCCAAAGCACTGAACGAGGTAGTTAAAAAGATGTTCAGTTTGCAAACTGCGGCTTTCTCCAGATTTTTCTCGTAGCTTAAATCGAAAAGATGTTTCCTTGGCAACATTTTAATGGACTTTCCTGGTATAAAGTAAGTTAATTATTGGTTAAGGGTGTTATTAAATCTATTTTTATAGTTATTTAAATCCAATGGTTGTAATTCGTAGTATAAAAACTATGCTGACACACGAAAAAGATACTTTAACAAAATCCAGTTTTATGTTTTAACTAAACAAAGGGGTGTTTTTCATTACACACACTATCAACATTACCATATAAATAATAATAAGAATAAAGATAATAATGCTGGCTACATGTATTTATTTATATATGTATATGTTTGATATTGGAGTATTGTCGAGATTCGCAATAAAATAAATAACTCTCAAAAGAGCAAGTGATCGCACGTAAAAATTTTATGTTTTTGCAGACACTTCAAACTTCTTTGGTGATTCGTGCAGAGCGGGGACTCGCGGATTTTTTTAATGTGTCACTAAAAGCAAAGTTGATGTTATGTCGACAAATAACGGGAGAAATAACTAATAATATCTTTTTTTTTCTAGGTACTTATATGTATATTAACACACCTCTAGCGTATTGTATAAAATAACTGACAAAATGACATGTTTTGCAAGCTTGTAAAATGCAGAAAAGTTTTTCTATTTTTGTTTTCTAAAAAGTAATTCTGAACAACCTAATCTACGATTTAACGAAAAAAATAATTAGTTCCGTTTTTAACTAAATTTGACCACTGTGTATCGCTTTAAGCTTTAACTAAGGTCGCTCCGCCTCCTCTCGCCGCTGCTGTACGCCAATCAAGTTACCGTTCAGTAGTAATGGGTTGCTACGAAGCAAACTGCTAGTTTGTAGCAGTGTGTTGTAGCTATTCAATATCAAAAGAAGCTGCTACTTTTGTAGCACTTTCCTGATATAGCAGAATGTTCTGAAACGTACATGTATATTCGTAGCAGTAAAGCAGTGTATAAAACGTAGTGATGTATAAAACTGCTTCTTTACGTTAGCGGCTACAACCTGCTTACCTGCTTCAGTAAATGTTTCTAAATATGTTATGTAAAGGAGTATCGTGCGTCGGTTTGGATCGCAGTTGCGTGTTCTCGAACGTGCAAATTTTGTCGTTAGGGGTATTTAGATCGTCTTGATGACTTTGGGAGGCACGTGGCGCAGAAGGAATTATTTTTTTTCAATGATTAACTAATGCCGAACTAATTATCTCTCCATTATTTACAGATAAAAAAGGGGCTAAAATAAGTATGCCCGAATTCAGAAAAACAAGGTCTATTATAATCTGCAAAAATATACCGGGTGTTCCATTTAAATAAAAAAAATAGAGAGAACTTCCGATTGAACCGGAAGTACAGTGATAACAATAAAATCAACATCAGATATATTATATTTCCTTACACTTATCTGCAACGTTTCGTCAACACCATCCTCTTCGTTTTAAAGATATTTGCTTGGTTCCATACTTTATCCCAACCCTGTATATAAAGCTATTCACATACGTACTGCTGTGTACTGAAAGTACCAAAGGAAAATGCAAAATGAAAATCAAAAATGAAAAATAAAATTAGCTAGCTCAACAGATAAAAATTAAAAAGGGCGCAAAAGAACAATTAAACTCAGGGTTACCCTCGCAAATTAAAACTAATCACGAAAAGTAAATTGTGGGTGAAAGAAATCTGACTTTCTTTAATTACTCCAAAAATTGAAAAGGTTCAATCAAAAATAAAAGAACAGAATTTAGAATGACGTTAATAACAATCAATAATTTTTATTATATAAAAAAAAACATTTAGTTACAAATTGTAGAAAAAAAAAACCATGAGCTTAGGGCTCTGGCCGAAATCAAAAACTGCATTAGACTGTAATTTACAAAAGGACAATGCTAAATCCTTTATCAAAGCAAAAAACAAATTTGTTCAGGAAGATAATCCTTTTTTCATAAAAATCCACGTGGTTTCAAATTAAACAAACTAAATTAAACGTGGACAATTCAAGTAAATTAATAATAGAAAAACTCACATACAAGCACAGAGCTTCTATTCACCCAACCCGAGGTGATTAATGAATAATAACAAAACAGCAAAATAAAAAACCGAAATATAAACTCTTTTAACTAAAATATATCTTCCTGCACGAAATAATAAATGATCCTATATCTAATTTGTGTACACAAGAATATAATACCAATTATTATATAGCGAGTTCCTTGATGGATGAAATAAATCAAATTAACGAAACAAATCTTTAAATAAAAATGAAATACCAAAATGGCAGCTAACAAAATAAATTTACGTCTACTTACACCGGCATCTTGTCAAGGAACTGGCCTCACAGGGTTAAAACAGTCGCATACATATAAAATCCTACTCACGCGCTACGTGTAGCGCGACCGCATCAAAAATCAGTCCGCCCACGGACAAAATCACAAAACATAACAACATAAACAATACAAGTGAACTCAATATGTACAACTGAATGAAATGAATTTAAACAAACTGAACAATTAATTAAATAAATTAAACAAATCAACTCAATTAACAAAATCTTATACAAAATAAAATACACAATTGAAATTGTGGAAACTCTTGCGAAACATTGATAAAGACTGATCGGAATGAACAAGAAGAAAAAAACTGAATTCGCGAAAACCGGGGTGCCAGACGACAGCAGTACGTATGTAACTCCACTCGTTACTGAATCAAATAACGTCGTCCGCAATATATACATATAAATATTGTGTGACTAGCGTTAACAAAAGATACTTTGGGGCGGTGTGCAAATTTGTAGATACAGTTTACCTGTTTAATGTATACCTCTATTTAAGGAAAATTGGCTACAAAAAGTAGCTGCTTCTTAAACTGTTAACCAAAAGTAGCAGAAGCAGGTTGTAGCTGCTAACGTAAAGAAACAGTTTTATACATCACTACCGTTCAATATCGCACCTCCTTGTGTTTATCTGTATAAGTCTCTCATAACTTCTGTGTACTATCAACTGGACTTGAGCAATCTACATCAACATCATTATCTTCCTGCAAACTAGGGATAAAATCAACTTGTCTATAGGAAATCTTATACCCTGTTATAACCTAATTATGCGATTTATTTTTAACATATGATTTGTTTGCTGCATATTATCATCAGTAGGTAACTGTATCCTACACAAAACAACCGTGGGAAAATAATGGAAGCGGAAAACAATAAAATAGAACGGACATTACTTATGGCGGTGTGAAATGCAACGATGCAATCATATAACCACAATCGTTTTTTTTCCATACACGTTTATTAGAACATACGCCAAATAACTTCATTATTCAACAAAATGGGCGCAATTTTTGCACTTATTCTTATCGCATTTCTAATTGTTTAAAATACATTGTCGATAGCAGAGTTATCATCACTATTGTGTGTACACGTGTCTGAACAAAACTTGTTCGGACTCTTATACTCGACAGTGTGTGGTGAAATAAATAATACCAATGAGTCAAGAAATAACTGGAAAATAATTCAATTAAAGGTAGATATTAACGCCTTTCTTGAGATACTTATTTATACAATCTTACGTCACTAGCTATGACTGCATTTTTATAATTGGCATCTCAGTTCGGTAAGGAACATCTTTAATTTCTAATTCTAATATTTTCGGCCATGTGTTACATCATCCTGCACATCTTCGCCTTGTTTTTGTTAGTTGTTTTGTGTCTCTCACTAGAAAGGGATCTACTTGAACTGTACCGTTTTATCTGTTACGCGAGGAGTTTTTACAATTTTCTAAATTGTTTATCTACCGCAATAAATGTTTTGACATTTATTTTACATTGCTTTAACTTTGTGTGCCAATCCAAAGTAATATTACTTTTTAATATAGTCTGGGAGATCGTATGAGGGTATACATTTAGTGTTTTGCAATTGCGAGGTCACGTTTCATTTACATAAATCAAGTATGTGTTTTGACATTACCGCTTTTCAATTTAAGAAGTAAATATTAAGTATATATGCAATTGTCTGGAATTATTATTGTGAACAACATAATTTGCGTAATAAGGAACTGATATGTTCTAAGAATAAAGCTTTGGGAATATTAATTATCGATGGCAGATTAAACTCCACTTTGATTTATTTTACTCAGATTGGAGGATATTTTAGAAGTTTGCACTGCTAGTTTCATACATAACGTAGATTATAATCTATTTTCTGATAGTTTCAATTAGTTTTCTCTTCTCGAAATGATGAAAAGTGCAAAGAAGTTTCGTTACTTCTATCCTTGTATACTATCTCAAACTAGAGTACATCTATGATTTCTACAAAGTCTGTGTTATAGTTTTAAAATATGTACTTATATGTACAAAACCATATTTTATAATTTCTTTTACTTTTTAACTGCATATATGATATAAATGCGCTTATGATTCACATATATTCACAGACAAGACCTTTGTAAACGTGACGTCAGTGAACTAATAATAATTAGTAAAGTGGAAATATTATGCCGCCTATTCAAATATGTTTTCGCAAACGATGATGTCATTTATTACAATACAGTAATAAGTATTTTGTATTGAAATTTTCAGGTTTAAATTCGATCACTAGAGATATCCAGATATTTTACGACCTGAGAAAGAAATTAGATTTTTTTTTTCGTTTACAGAGCGCTATTTTTTATTGTCTCTTGTCAAAATCAGATTCGTTAGGATTTTCATTTAATTGCTCGTGTTAGTTTATGCTGGTTTAAATCTCAAGTCAATTGTTGAATAAAAGGATTTCAAATATAAAAGTAATGAAAGCAAAACCATTTACATGAATTCAAATAAAATAGTTTATTCGCAACCATAACTATAAAATAATATAGCTACTTTTAACATGCACGAGGTTTAAAAATACTAGATGCAAAGTGTTGATCTTGGGTTGAAAGTGATCACGTCTATCTTTTGGGTGGGAATGACGTTTCAGTCAATAAATAATCTCTGGTCAATAATCAAAAACATGTCAGTTCAACTTTTGGGTATCACGTTATTAGTAATTTTGCATGATTTTTGACAAATGTATATTTGACATATATGATCAAAGCTGTTACATACTATATTCGACATGGCATTCATATCAGTACTACCAATTGCGTATAATTAAATATCGCAGAATAATAAGTATTTCAATTTCCAACATATTTAACATAATTGCGAATAAAATAGTACACACTATCGTTGGTGGACATTTTATTTCAGTGTTGGGTTCTGACTGACATGATCCCTCTACTGTAATGAACATTATTCACCTGGCATGTAATATATTATTTCAAACCAACAAAATAATCTTAAAAAGAAATAGTTATAAATATAATAAAATAAAATAAATTCTCCCAATAATCAAGATGAAATGAAGAAGGACAATATTGAATTATACAAAATAATTGGATGCATTTTTCTCAAAGGTACCCTAGTGGAAGAATAAGATAAAATACTAAAACAGTGAATTGTGCAGTAAAACTATAATGAACCCTTCATAAATCAAGACGAAATATTTGTTTCAAACTGGCTGACCTCGGAGAAAACTCGACTTGCGTATGCAAACTTATAATTCGATCATCAAAAAACTCACAGAGAAAGACTATAGTTTCTCTTGTCCTATGTCCTGTGGCGCCGTTTTGCTGGAAATAACCATTTTGAAGTTCATCTTTGTGAAGTTGTTGAACAAATTTATTCAAAATGTTATTTCTGTACATCTCTGCATTAATGAAATTTCTCCTGCGAGAAAGTGGAATCCAAAACGAATTTTCTGACTATAGAATGAAGATTCAACAAAAAATGCAGATTATCAATGCCCATACTTGCGTATACGCACCTCTCATGATCTCTTTTTTCTAATATCTTAGAAACGATTAGGTTTAACGTTGTAGATATAATTTAAATTCATGTCCTCAAAAGAAAACGTTCACCTAAGAGTTACCCTATATACTCTAACGGAAATTCATTAAAAATAGGCAAGATGTGGGAGCAATAGAAAAGATTGTTCAAAGAAATTGGGAGAGCTACAAATTTTAAAGCAGAATTCTAGAAAATTTACCAAGAACTTCCCCGTAATATCATTATTCTCACTTGATTTTTTGCAACCTGGAAACTAGTTTTTAACACTAAAATTGATCCCTGCAGAATTTGCAAACTTCTTTGTAAATAATGAAAATTAATATATTTTTAGATCACATTCGTATAAGTGTTCTATGATGGTTATTATATTTTTGTCGTTAATAAAGTTGAAACGTTTCTACGCTATTTCTATTCGTTCATAAATAGACGTAAGTGTCTAATTTTAAGTTATTCACAGAATGTCCTACATAATTTGTATAATCATTTACGGTCTTCTGTATGCAAATGTATATCATCGAAATGACGCAAAATGTTTAGAAAATTTATATTGGAATTCGACTTATAAAGAATTTGTAAGTCGAATGAAAATATCTACTTTTATGTTACATCATTTACATTTGATACCATAGGATATACGTGCACATATTCCAAATTTTGTTTGTGTGTGCCTAGCCTGAAAAGTAAATGAATTAAGGATTTTCAACTTTTTTATTTGTGCTGAATTCGCTGTAAATTTCGGGTATCCTTAATGTCGATTTCCTTTTGGAAATCAATACTTTTATTTCTTTTGTTCTGACTTCTCTTTTGTTATTCTACCATCTTTTGTTTTTCCATTGGTCGCTTATTTTTTTTTTATTTTTGGCGTACGCATACATATACTTTTCCGGTAATAAATTCTTGAATAAAATGTGTTCCGGGTTCGCAGTTCGGGAAAACAAACACTTAAATTATATTTTAATAATTCTTTATTTCTTTGTTCAGAGTTTCTTTTACACTATTGATTTTGATGTGTGCAAATCAGAATGAGAGTGAGCCCGTATGCATAATGTCAAGTATTTACTTCATGCTTTAAGCAAATATTAGTAGGTAAGTTTTTAAGTCTGCTAAATTTCTTAGTCTTGAAAACAGCGCAGTTCATGCAAGTTCGCGCTCAAAAAGTATATACAAACCGACGAAATACTGATACGCATACATATAAACAATTATATATATATTTGTGGCACATCATGTAAGATATCTAGCAAACACATCCTTGGACAATACAGACGAAACTAAAGGTGGTGCATTGTTACGATATGAAAAAATGGATATATTCCTCAGGTACATTGGAGATCTTGGTTTTCAAGCGGATGTAGGTGAAGACAAGGGCATTCATCAATCAACTGTTAGCCGCGCAGCCACAAAAATTTGTTAAAAGTCAAACAATGGATATTTCCTACAAACAGACACGACATAGAAGAAGCTGAAAGAGAGTGGCAAGTAGTGTTTAATTTCCCTGGTTGCATTGGAGCATTGGATTGTAGGCATGTGGAAACGGTCTAATATCAGTATAAGGTGATGAATACGAAAATAGAAGAAATCGGCACTCTATTAACGCGCAATAGCATGGAAATGTTCACTAGCGTTGATGCTATAAGCACAGGTGCGACTCATGACAGCAGAGTATTACGCAAATCTGGGTTGATAGAGATTATAGCTCCTGACTGAGAAAATACATTTATAATTGCTGACGCTGGATATGGAATATTCGTGGCTTATGACACCATACAAAAATCCCATTAATGACCTGCAAAGAAATTGCAATCAAGTCCATGCTCGAAATAGTTATTATAGAGATGGTTTTTGGACAAGTTAAGAGGCTTCCATTTCTCAGTTCAAAAGTTCGATTTTATGTTGATATTATTCCTTCAATAATTGTAAGCTGTTTTGTATTACATAATGTAGCAAAACACATATACGATAGATCCTTTGATGGAACAAAATAACATTAGAGCAGCTGGAGTAAGAAAAAAGGGATGAAATTGCACATTTGTCATAGCCAAACGGCGTTACTGCTTAATTGGTGTCTTTCCTGCTTGCTAATACATTTTTGGTGCAATATATATCTTTGTTTATGCTTTGTTATTGGGTAATATTCAGTATGTATTTATACGATATATAAAATACGGGCGAAGTTAAAAAAAAGGTTGCGAATATGCAAGATTTTCTTTGTTAATGTGTCTATTAACAAAAGTACAAATTCTTTTAATAATAATGGGTAACCTGCATTTTCTTCAGCCACCAGTACCTTCATGTTGGAACCACATTCGTACGTCCAAGAGAAGGTCTTCAAATAACACTGGAAGTTCGTTCTGCAAGATTTAAGTTTCCATCGATGAAATATGGACCAATAAGTTTATTGCCAATTATTACACAGCAAACATTTACGTTCCAAGGATGTTGATGTTCAACTTGGCGGAAATGTTAGTTTATGTTAAAATAAAAAAAAACACCAAATCATGTTTGCTTGCTTTTCTTTTTTGTGTGTTTTTTGTAGACGTTTACAATCATGTTTTTTGCGATTACAGCGCAATCTGTTACGAATACAAAAAAAGGTTTCAAACAAAAACTACATACTTGATGGCGTAGAATCCGAATCTGCAATACAAAATGGGGGTTCCTATTTAAGATTTCAAAGTTGTCTCCCCTCCCACTCTGAGGGGAAGGGACGGAGAGGGAGATCGAACTCAGCACCATTCAGTGAGCTCCCTACATTATAGCAAATCTTAAGATCTTTTTTTGATTTGATGCAGTGTTTTAGAGATATTCCGTTTTCTCGAGATAAAAGCTCACCCAGTATAGTGATGATCTTTGTATATTCCTTAATCGAAAATCATAATATTCTAATGTTATACTTCGCCTGCTGCATTCGTTGGACTGATTTGAAGGAAAATTACATGTGGCAACATTGTTGTATATTACTTAAGTTGTATTGACTTGCGAGGTAATTAAGGGTGTAGTAAAAAACATCGTATGAAGTTTTGTATTCATAATTTTATTTTATTGTAATAAATGACAAAACAAGACTTCGCAATTCAATATGGGAATAGTAATTATTAATGAATTACATTTACTAAAATTAGAGTTTATTTTATCGCCTTAAATGTTGAAATTGGAATCCGTTGGCTTCAATCCACACGATTTCTCTTTAAAATCGTGTTGAAATTCAGTCGAAGAAGGTTATCGTTTTCATACAGTACTAATTGAGGGATCCTCATTGTAAAATATGCTCCTCTACTTACATAGTGTGTCTTTGGTCTTGTGATCTTCCAGAATTTAGATGACTTAATATAAGCGAACTAATCTTCCGAAGACGTTGGCCCGACCTATGAAAGATATTTGCTTAGGATGCTTCCGGTTTGGGTTAGCGAGCACGATATTCTTGGATTGCCTCGTTTCCATTTACATTACGTGGACAACCTACATATCGACATACTCAATAAATGAAAAAGCCATCATGTTCAACGAACGAAAGCAAAAAAAAAACGTAACAAGACTGAATAACACTAAAATTAATAAATGAATGTAAAATAATAATAAATTGCTATTTCTAAAGACAAAAAAAAACAGGCAGAAGATAAATAACAAATACGACACAAGTAATTTTGACAATTCTAATTATTTCAACTATTTACAATTCTGTCTTTAACATTGCATTCACTGTTTTATGTTGCTGTATGTTATTAGTTATTATATATTCCAGTGACAAAGAAATCTTAAAAACGAACTTACGACGCAAAAGAATATTACTTACGAAAAACTTATCTCCAGAAATCTACATCACTTCACCCTCCTACTTCTTTTATCAAGAAGTGTTAGGTAAAATTGCATATTAACTAACTGAATATTAAAACTTTCAAGACTTCGTGTAGACGCAGAATGTAAAATAGATGATTTTTTTTTTCAATTAAGATAAACGGCAAAGAAGGACAAAGAAGGTCGCCACTCGCCGGTCTTTCGTGAAGATCTACACATCCTGTATCACGATGTTTTCGTTTTACATTCGAAAGACGTGTTCTTACCCTATTGACGGGCAACAATACCTTAAGGGAAAATGTCATTCACGTAATTTACTGCAAACGTTAAAGTGTTACTAAATAGGGATGATATTGGACCAAACTAGCTAATATGAGTAAATGTATTATATCTACGCTTAATGGAAACTGGGATAAGCTAATTGTATAGAAAGTATCATGTTTCAGAATCAGATGTATGTGTCTAAAGCCTTATTATCTAGGTTAAAAGCTTGTCGTTATTCAACTGAAGCATTTTTAAAATAAGCTAACATTTAATTTTAAAGTTATTGATTGAGGAAGAAGTTTGCAAATTATTAATAAGGCAATTGTTAAATACGGGTATCTTAGGTGATTTAAAACATTTTTGCGCTTAAAACGTATATTTAATTGCTTTGCAAATAAATTCAGTAGTTAGAAGCATTAGTAATACCCCAATTCACTCTGTGTTTAAATACATAGATCTAAAGCTAATTGATTCTGACCGCCTCAGTAGCATTTAGATCAATGCCAAATCGATAATAGCGTTAAATATAGAACAACGTGCAGTCATTTGTATGTAATAGCAATTGCACAGCACGTGATTGTCTAATGTAAATTTGCTCTTGAACAAAGACTCGTTCTAGTTATTGGCTAAGTTTGAGACATATTAAAACAATATTATTTCGTTGTAATTAGGCAAAGCATTTAATCTGCTTCAAGAGGCAAAATATCGAAATAAGTGCTATTTATACATACATCAGGACCATTTACCAGAAAATAGTTTTACAATCCAAGAGGAATTACTGTAGTTATAATAATTACTTTAAAGAAAGACGATCTATTTCAATAAATTTTTTCATTATTTCGCAGTTGCTACATATTTTTACAAAGAGACGTATCATATTTTTGTTTTATAAACGGGCGTTAATCAAAAGTACTGTTAAATTGTGCAAATACAAAAACTTTTAAAATGGGCATTCACTTTTTTTGACAATCTCGTTAGAAAACAGAATGAATTAAATTTGAAATGAAGAGTACAGAGAGAGAGAGCACAAAAACTTCAAAGATACTAACTATTGAAACATTAATGGAAGATAAAAGGACATAAATGCATATATATAACCAAATTAATAGCTTGGTTTTGTTAAATGCTCGTGCGTGAACGCTTGGAAATTGTTGATGTTTCCCACAAAATGTGGTGCAGATTTGTTTCCGCTTAATTTAATTGTACTGTTAAAGTAAAATTTAAGCAACATTTTCTGGTATAATTCTTTTTTAGTAAAGCAGATAGAAATACTTCAAACAGACACTCACTTGAGGCTTGAAAACATCTTCAATAGTACATTTATTGAGCAATATAGCAATAGTGAAAGTGTAAAGATATTAGAGAGGCAACATTAAAATGAATAACAAAATAATGGTTTGTTGTTAATAATATAGCAGTGTTTACAATAAACCTACCCTTTTTTTTTTGTTCCACACATGACTTATATTTAATAAGATTGATAGCAATAGCATTTGCAATCCAAACATGTACTTATTTGCATAATCCATTTTTCAAATTTAAACAAAAGTGATTCTGTACAAATCTATTTCTTTTCCCGAAATGTATGGGACTAATCAGTTCTCTCCTTAAAAAATATTTACTTGTCACACCAATTAATCGATTTAAAAACGGGTTCCAGGTGTATTCATTGAATTTAATTGCCACTTCAGAAATCGGTGAAGGAAAAGATTTTGCAAACGTATTATAATATTGCAGGTAGCCACAGATCTTCTATAAAAATGGGCAACTGGTATTGGGATATTTGAAAATTTGTGGTAGTTACCACAGCCTGTTTATATTTCGTACATGCCATCAATGATTTTCCACGATTAAATTAATTGCTTGTAATAACTTCTAAGGAAATTTCATATTCGTGACTTCATTGTCTATTAGCAACTAACAATTAATTTTAATTTTGTCATGATTATGTCGTATTTAATTAAGTTGATTTCGTAATTTTCCTAATGATTCTCTGCTCCTCTCTATTAGGCAATTAGCAGATTAGAGAAGGGTTTTAACCCATTAGTGACCAAATTGATTTTACTAAAAAATATCAAAAAATCATTTATATATCACAAATATAATTTTACACAAGAAACTCTAAAGCATCACGCACATGTATGTGTCCAGGCGTTGATGAGTTCAATATGGTTTTAGACCATATGTTGGTAGTTTTAAAATTATATTATATATGTATTGTAAGATGATGATAGTGATAGAATACTAAACTCAATATGTTTACGAAGATTCTGCTAATTTAGTCAATTTAAACCTACAATTTTGTTTTAGATTGAAACGTGTTAACATAGGTTGATTTTAAACCACTCTTGTGCTGTTGCACTCATTAAATTGATAAATTGCAGAGAATTATCGCAATGGACAGACACTTCGTATTTCGCTTTTTCTAAAGCCCCTCTGCGATAACTGCCATGCCTCACAGCAAAAGTGTATAAAGTCCGTGTTTTAAAGGTTTTTTAACTGTTGGTTCTTAAATCGTAAAAAGTGCTGAATGGTGCAATAATGGAAACACAGTGAAAATGAACACAATTGACGATTAACAATAACTATGTGAGTTATTATTCTTTAAATGTGGATTCTGTAAACTTTTCTTTATGTAACTTAATATACTTCTGTTCTGAGGTACGGATATATATTATTGTATTTTCTATCTTTGTTTTCTATATGTATCTTAGGTTTTCTACTTGGTTTATTTTGCAGCATGTTATTATTTAAAATACCTGTACAAAGTACACTAGCGACACTTTCTAATTGTACGACCTACAGCATAAAACAGAGCCTAAATGTGTAGCATGGGTAGTAGACGACTTATGTATTCACTGCCGTCTTCGAAATATGTAAACACAGATGTGCGGTCTCGGTGTTTTTTTGTGGTAAATCTACTTTAAATGTAAGGAAGAATGCAGTAAATAAACATAGAAAAAAACATTGATCTTATAAAATAGAGAGAATTAAATACATCAAAGGCGCATACTTATGCCTGCCGACCTACCTCGGTTAGCACAATTCGAATTTTTTCATTTACTTACCTTAAATATAATATTGTATACAAACAGATGTTTTGTTTTCTTTACAAATCCCTACAGCTTTACCAAATATGTTTGTGTTTTTAATCCAATTGATTCACAATGATTGTTTTCATAACTATTTTTAATTCGCCCCGGCTCCTTTTTTCGATATTAACATAATGAATAATTAATATTATATAAACTAATCATTAATTACTAATTTAAACCTGCATTTTGTATTTATAGCTATCACTACTGTTCAATTTAGCACTAATTCAAATTTTGTATTTCTTTTGAAAAAATATTGTGAGACTTTTGAGGTAAAATCTTTGAAACTAGGGAATTTATAATCGAAATATTATTTTATCTTGCTATTATAATATTAATGGAACATACCATTACTATAACTAATAAAAAATATTTCTGACGAGTGTAGAGCTTTTCCTTCTAATATCTGATAATCTGATATAAAAATCATGGTTTTGAATGCATCCTCGCAATATCTCCTTTATTATTTAATGTTAAAGAAGGAAGCCGAAGCGAGTTAAAAAAAATGATATGAATCATCATGACATTAATTAGATTAAAAATATAAGCATATTTGGGTAACGCTGCAGGGAAAACAAAACATGCATTTCTGTCAATAACGAAATTACTACAAATTTCTCTGCATTTAATAAATTAATTGGCGCAACACCCCTTCACGAAAAGTGGAAGTAGTAATTAATCCTATTACTATATTGTTTAATTCTTGCATAGGGGCTGTCACAATCTAGTTAATGCATTAACTAGATTGAATGAAACACTTTTTTCATGTGTTCAGTAATATTGAAAAAAGTGTTCCATTCATAACGGAGGTGTAGTAAAGCACACCTCAGATTTCAGTATAGCTAAATACTTTAAATGTCTTTATGCGATGCATTTTGATAGTTTCATTAGTATTTGCATACGTATACAATGAATAAAAGTAATAAACCCATTGATATTGCTATTTATTGTATAATTAACATGCCTTTGGTTTAGTTCCTAGTCATAGTTCAACTGTAAAATGAAAATATCTTTTAAAATCATTTAATAACACTACAGCTATTCGAAATACTTCAAACATCAAATAAATTTATTCCTACGCAAAGATAACAAATACATAAGAGATGCATTCAACTTCGCACATTAATAAATCCAGTCTAAGCTTTTTTAAAATAACCGTCAGAGAGACCGCACATCTGTGTTTACATATTTCGAAGCGGCCAGTTACTGCATAAATCCGTCTACTATCCACGTTAAAGATATGGGCTCTATTTTACCCTGTAGGTCATACAACTAGAAAGTGTCGCTAGTGTACATGCAGGCTAACCCATACATACAGAAATAAATTGTAAAACCCGCAATTGTGCATTTATTTTAAAGCATTAAATACGAAACATACATATAATATGTCAGCATTAGTTTTCAGGAAATAAATTATAATCGGATTATTACTAGACACTACTAAAGAATATGATTTAAATTTTAGTATTTACTGATATCTAAATACTTTCATATTTTTTATTTGAAAGAATAGTTTTGCATAGACCAACAATAAGCAATTAAAGCAAATTAAGGAACAATGAGGTTACAAACTATCAAGGTTGCAGACTGTTTTATCAATAATTAGTATTATTGATTATATTAGAGTGGTCGCCCATCAACATCGCACTAGAAACTTCGATAGCGTGTCGATGAAGCTTACTACAGCGCCCTGTATAAGCAATTTAACCATCTATGATGATATCCGCGTTATACAGATAGCGCTATCTGCTAGCGCAGTTGGAAATCTAAATCGACTATGTACGAGAGATTACGATCTATTTTCTATTTACGATCTGGCTCACCTCACTTTAGTTTTCAAGCAGACTATTTTAAAACGTGCTGGCTATATGAGTTCAACATGAGTAGTTCCTAGCTTAACTCACAAAACCGAAACGAGGTGAACCAGACGGTAAATAGAATAAACCTAATATGAAAGATTGAAGGAGTATGCCCATGTGTGACGGTTGCCCAACTTCTCATAGATGTAATTTAGATATCATGCAAAAAAAATGATTAATCCAAAAACACGTTCTGTATTTAGAAGAGTGCGAACCGCAAAAAACTGCTTAGATCTTGCTTCAGAAACTTCTCCATATCTGTATAAATTAAATTTTCTTATTATATTGCAATTTATCCACGAAAAACAATTACACTACGTATATAGATTAGATAACTACTTTTATTTAATGAAGTTCATTGATATTTATTAATAATTTAATCTACAGTGAAATAAATCTGTGGAATATTAGGCATATTAGTTTTAATGATGAACGTATTTTCCACGGTTCTAGCAATTCTGAAAGGAAGTTGTCTAGTACTTTGATGAATTGACTAGACATTTTCACTAACAGGCGTTTTGTAAATCCAAATATTATTTGCCTTTACCTATCAAAAACATTAATGCGAAATTCTTTATACCTACCTACAATTTCAATTCGCTCATAGTTGTACTTACATACTGAGAGGGAGAGAGAGAGAGAAATAAATAGTTTGGTTGATCATTTAGCAGTTAACTGAATGCGTCATTTTTTTTATATACCAGCAATATAGTTTAATGTTAAATTTAAGCTTAAAATATACTTTAGGGTTCTAAGTATTTAGTTTAACATTTTTTTTTGCATTTATCTCACCATTTAATGGTCAGATCTAGGGTTGGCAGCACTTACCACTACAAAAATGTTGAAAAATGTTTTCATTCCTCTCACAATCAGTGACAGCTACACGCAGGCCAACGAATGAATTTTTTTATCGACCCAAATTAGTGCTATTGTTTAGAAAATCTATCCGTGCATTCATTACACATACGAAACGGTTTCACAAAATTCGAAAGCGTTATATGTAGATCTCTGTCCCTCGCTTTGCAACCGTTTATGTATGTATGTATCCTTCTTCCTCGGAATCTCCCATTGCAATGTCTTCTGAGCTGGTAACTAGTGAGTTATCGTTCACTTCCGGTACATGCAAAAAAAGAACAATTTGACTTTGCCAGATGACCTCGTGCGAATGTTTTAACGATGTGAATCGAGTTCTAAGAAACGAGTTTTTAAGCTCGGAACAAGTGGTTAATAGAGTGCATTCTGTGCTCGCCACATGTATGTATAAGTATTAAGCTGCAGACACCAGGAGCCCTGTAAGATGGATGAGACAGAACAAATGCCTGCTCTTATTTTAATTTTATATCTTAAACGAAACATCTCGGCAATTAGAGAAGTGCAATAACGAAACGAAAACTTCTTGACATTTTTAATTCCAGGAAATGCAGAGTTGATTATTTACTATTTTTGTGTGGTTTGTAACATACTTACTTGCCAGGGTAATTAAATTGGAGAGAAATGAAAAGGTTATTTCACTTTATTGCGATGTTAAATGTTAAGAATTAATGTAACATTTAAGTGGAGAAATGAAACTGCAAAGCAATGTTAAATAAGAAATGTTTTAGTCAATATGTTAAGTGTAAATTTAAGATAGACTTCTACGCTATGCGACTAAACTATTGGGCCGTGTCAGTCATGTTAAGAATAATATTTGGGCAACCATTGACTAGTGAGAAACTGTTAGGAATTGCTATTACGAACAATGCCATTAAACACATTGCTCGTATTCAAAAGAGAAACTTCCACTCGATTAACTGATAAATAGTTACTAGAACAGTATTTTTTTCTTCTCTTGTTAATGTAGTATATTTTCATAAAGTGACTACTAGTGAGGTTTACAGCTCTACGTGCAGTGGTATCACTTTCCATCCGACAGTTTTGGAGATACATGCACAAATTCCATTGTATTCACACTATCCGTTGTGTAATCATTTACATTTTCATGACCACAAGTATATTCAACTTTTTGTTTCCTGCAAGATTGTACATTATTTTTTCACTATTGACATTTTGCATACTCAATTCGTGCAAATTAGATATACCAAGTGAACGCACGTGAGCTGGCGATAGCTAAAGTAAAGGGTAATTACACATATTACATCCGTTTCTTAAAATAGGAAGGGAATATACGCAATTATTGTGATTTTTTTTTTGACGTATGTAAAACCTTATCCGACACGTTATGGATGTGTAACGGTAACCATCAACTTAAAAATGGATTATTATGCGCTTAAGCAAAAGCCATCTACAATCTACACTGAAACGTACATTATAAAATTACGTAATGAATCGTTGGCAATTTTGTAACCAATGTTATGCAAAGAAATTTTTGAATTTACATAGTAAGCTGTGGCACGTCTAAAACTCCGCCAATGCCTGCCCCAAGCTAAGATGAGAAAAGAGTAGGGGGAGGAGTATCAACCTCGTTAAAAAACCAGGTTTTATCAGGCCCGGATGAAAAACAACCTGTTCGAGGGTCTATACTTAGAGCTACAGATATCCTAATCAAACGGAGGCAGAAACCAGACCACAAAGATAGGGAAATAGAATTAACTTAAGGTGGGATATATGAGTCAAACCACTAAGGGCAATAAGAAGGGTATCGAAGGTTAAAAAGATCTAAAACACCTTTTGAAACATCACCACAAACGTGACAAGCATCATCTGGAAGAAACAATGAATCAAGAGCAGATGGATCTGATTCAAAACGACTTGTAATTGCGATGTACGATTGCTCCGAGTGAAAGTATTAATTTTTGTGCAATTTACGAAGAAAATCTTCACTGGAAGAGTATTAAATATGACTTTTCGCGACCAAGTCACAAGAACCTAATTCAAGGCAAAGCCATCCATAATGAATCTTTGAGAGGGCATGGATTTAACTACTGTTGAATCCAACGACCTTCCAAAGAGGCCAAGGACAGTAGCCCTAAATCCAGGCCAGCAGGAAGTAAGGGCAAGGTAAAGAATCTGGGGTATCGGATGTGAACTGGTTTCTAGTAGAACCTCCGTAATATCCAGAAATACTTAAATTACTGTCATTAATCAACTTTGGTTGCAGACAAAATAGGTCATGGGACAAGGATATGTCGAAGAAGATAACTATCGGATCGGCATGTTGACGATCATGACTTACCACGAACCAAGGACTCACTGACTATAGGGAGCTTATATTACAGCAGAACTAAACTTCAGTCTGAAGGGCAATGAAATGGGAGAATTAAATACAAAAACGGGTGCAGTGTTTCTGGAGACTCTAACCAGACAGCTCCCACCAAGCAAAAATGGGGTATTCTTCTATAACTTCTGATTGAAATCTACTTAGTAATTTCTAGTAATTTTGAAAGGTAATTTACACGGTAACATTACACAACTTGGAATGCGTGTTTACATTGAACAATCCTGTAAATGAGGATGTCAATTCATATTATAATATTGCGAAAGTAATTGGCACTTCACATGCTAAATGATCTGTGAATGCTAAAAATAGCGGTTATCATAATAAACAATACATTTTGCACTTATTTTACATTACACACAATATTTTTACAAACATTTAAACAAATTCTTGTGCGTTTTGAGGAGTATGATATAAATTTCCCTATTTTTCCAGAACTCAGAAATTAGGGTAGAAATCTGAAGTATATGGTTATATTTTATTTTGTCGACATTAAAATATGAACGAAAAAATCTTTAATAAATTAATAAAATAAAATTTTATAAGAAAATTAAACATTTTGATAATATAAAAAGTAACTTACATGTTCGTAAAATAGGAAACATAATGGAAACGTAATGTAAAATATCATTAATTTTTTTAAAATTTATCAAGTAAAAGGTAAAATTTTAGCACAAATGTTAATATTAGTCCAAATGTTGCGTTATATCTTTTGGGATATTGGTGGAGAATTTAATAAGCACGCTAAACACGATATTCCACATTTTTCAAAGAATTTGTTTTTAATTAATACATATTTTAATATATATCTTTATGAAATTTGACGTTTTTACCAAAAAATGATTCATAATTGTAAAAAATGAAATGCTTGAGAATTGTCTTTCAATTCATAATATTGCAGCAAATTTAAGAAAAGACATTCATTTTGATTGACAAGGATATGATCCAACTGTCATGATATTATCATTTTACCGCATATAAGGTGTCTTCCATTTACAAGATATATCAGATCGTATCATATCATTTCAGTTATTACGTCACATTAGCCTATTCCATTTCCAAGATCACTCGGAAAAGAAGTGATATTTTCTGCACCCCCCGCACCGATCGAGCACAACCTAGGGAACTAGTGATTTTTGATATTTTTATATCAGAACGAGAGAAGTCAGAGTGACAGAACGCGCACGTGCTTACCCCGTGCGCGTTCTGTCACTCTGACATTCTGTTTGATTTTCTAATAACCATCAATTATGTACGAAATTGTTTATTGACAAGCCAAATAACAGCAGTCCACACATAATTGATGTAGGGAACCAATTTTCAATTGGAAAACTGTGTGACTCAGAGAGACAATGATTTTGATACTTGTGCAGCACAAGTCACACCAGGTGCACTTATTGCAGCTCCAAGAAGAACTAGTGGAAAAATACTTATTTGAAAGCGAATGTTATGGGAAAAGAAGTGAAATCGATAAAGAAAATAGTAAGAAGTATCAAGAATACTTGACAGAAGGTTTAGAGATAAAACAGCAAAAATTGGAGTTAGATAGAAGGACACTTGCGGCGTTAACAAATTTTGAAACTGCAAAATTGAATTTAAGTTTCTTAAATTAAGAGTTTAATTTTTTTTTAGTTCAAATTTTGATAAATTTAATACTGTAATTATTAAAAATTATATAATTGTTTTCTTTAACTTTTGATCAGTTGAAATCAGTATATTTAGTTTTAAAGTAAAATTTTTATTCCTTAATCCATTTTTTATTTTGATATACATATTAAAGGATCAGAAATATAACTTATTTGTTCACAGTATAATAAATAAAACATGAAATAAAACTTACACATTTGGTAATGCAACTTTATTTAGGAAAATAGTATTTAAATAATAATATAATATAATAGTATAACCGTAATCTGCCGGTAACTTCAATTTTTATAATAGACAAAAATGACAAGATGACATGACAATCTGATCGTGATCAGTTCAGTTGCTAAAAACGCATTCTCTTTATAGATGATGTTTTAGTGATATTATTTGATATGAAATTATCACTTCAGGGAAATCTTTTTGATACAACTTGCAAATGGAAGACACCTATAGTGTAAGTGTTAAAACCTGACATAAGTCACATAGGCCAACTTTCTTATTTGAAGAGATAAGAGATAGAATTGTTCTTCCAAAAGCAGTATTGTAGATAATTACTTAACTAAGAAAAAATAACAAATAACTTCATCGTAGTTTTGCCAGATATTTCGGTAATTACTAAAAAGGTATTTTTGTAAATGGCAAAAATACATTGTATTTTTCTAACACAATTTGAAAAATCTCAATGAAAAAATGTTACACATTTTTTTTTGTCGGAGCATCAGTTTTAGAGCAATAAGTAAAAGTAAAAAAGGTTAAAATAATCAGTGTTGATTGACTATTAATGCAGCAGTGGAAGCAGGCCTAGGAAAAAAAAAGGCAAAAATTGTATGGAGGCAACTAGCCATCATTGTTAGTTGACAAAAACTGTTGTGTATGAGACTTATTCATTTGGTGAAATAAAAAATCAAGAAATGAGAAAAATAAAACATCGCAGACAGTATATAAAATAGACTATCAAAATTGTAGTGGTGTATATATTGGTAAAACCATGCAATATTTATAAAACAGAATAAAAGGAAATAAATATAACAAAAATCTTAAATATAAAATAACTCAAAATTATGCTTTGATTTTAACAATAAAATACATAATAGCAAAGAACAAAATTTAAAAACACGTAATAAATCATATAAAACAAAAATATATTAAAACTATACTGATTTTATTATTTATTCAACAAAAAGCCAAGAAACAGATATCAAAATATATACATTGATCAAGAAAAGAAGACTTTTTTAAAATAATTTTTCATTAAGGCCACTTTACAGTTCGCAATTTTTCGTATTGCCTGCAATAAAATTGCGTGCAATACAAATAGCGCATGCGCATTCAATGGATTTCGATTCGAGCTGTGTTTTTTATCTTATTGGTATTGCACGGAATAGAACATGTTCTAATATTTTATTGCGCGCAATTTTTATTGCACAATACGAAAAATTGCGAGCTGTAAAGCGGCCTTTACTTTTTTTTGTAGGTTAACAATATTTTTACCTGATTTGATGAAGATGTGTTTCTTTTTTTTCGAATGATATATTAACCGTTTATGATCACGTGTTGTGTGTTTTAGCAATTAATGTTAGAAGTTAGATATAAATGTTCTGTTTTTGGTGATATTTGGTATAGTATATTATCGTTTCCCGTATTCTAAATACAGCGGTACTCCACTTATTACGTGTTTATTAAATAAAATTCCATGTTTACACTAGACTTTTGTTGCCTTTATTATTATTTTAATAACTTTGATAATGTCATCATTCATATTAAAGTTATATTCATATGTGTATTATATAGCATTACACTGCTCTTTATTCGACTGATAACAATTATCTCACTTCCACCGATAATAATTCACCGGGAAGTGCTGATAATAAGCTTCTGTGAATCATTAAGAACCTTAACTGAGGCACAATAGCAACTTTTTTGGGATATCATGTTTGCTGTTTGCACATATGGGTTAAACGGAAATTCCGTAAATTTAAAGCAAAGTACATTTAAATAGAAATAGGAATGAAAGGATTGGGATCAAAAGTTAACGACCCAATTTCATTATTAGATTCGGTATAATTAAGCGAATTAACTGGATGAAGCCACATAATGCTTCTATTGTAATCCCACGAGTAGTTCGGTTGGAGATGAACAACTAATTTACGTAAATTAATGCCATCATATGTATGGGATTGAAAGATAAGCACGGTTCCCTTTCAAGGTATTATTAGTAAACATAATATGTATTTTTGTTGTAATTTCTAAGACGTGGCATGTTCAAATGTGTTGATTTGATTATAATTAATGTCTCCTTAATTAATACACTTGTACTATGGGAGATTAGTTTCGTTTGTTGATATTAAGTTTAACAGTCGAGAATTTGAATATAATTTAGAGCATTTATCTTAGCAACTATGTACGTCTACTTTTGAAAGTGCGTCATGTAGTTTATCTACTAGAACCAAAATTACCATTTCATTATCATTATTATCAAGAAATAGCTCATATACGAAGTTTTTAAAACAAATTTTAAACTGCGAAGAAGAAAGAATGATAGCACTGTTCCTTATCCTAGTTTGTTTCACATTGTTTTATTTATGCAATACCGTTTTTAATACACTAATACAAGTAACGGAATAAAGTGAGTCATGCTCGCATAAATATCCCCCTTTGGATGGTTCATATAAAGTATTACATTCTTTTTTTTTTGTTTAAAGATTTAGAATGAACAAACAATAAAAAAAGGGAAACCAAAACTAACCGGAAATATTAAACCTCGATGTGGTAACATGCCTAATCAGTATCAATGATGCATTGTAATTACGATATTCTGCAACTACAGTTGATTGATTAAATTTTATTGATTTTAGCTACTGTTCGTCAATCGGACACCGTGATAGTAACAATCATGTTCGCCGACATCTTCGACATCCTTCATGATTTATAAAGTATCTAATACAAAAACCACGTTTTCTCAAAAGCTGCTCATATTTGTATAATATACATATATGTATCATACATATCTAACACTACTATACACTTTAAGTTTTCTTAATTATGTACACTAACCAGCAAAAGTATCCATACGGTATAGCAAATGAAATATAAGTGTTTGTAAAATTGTTTGTTTTCGCATGCATGGAAAATTGAAAAAGCATGCGTACATGAAAATGCATTGGTTAGATATATATTTGTATGATACACAATTAAATATCAGATCTATAATACTATCGTTTTTCTAATTATCAGGAAAATACACACCAAAAATACAACGCAAAAACTCATATGCAATATAAATGCGGTAATTCCCCTATATTAAACTGTATGAATACTTTTGCGTTGTTTTTTGTGTGTATTCTTTTAATAAATAGATAAACGATGGTATTATAGATCTTGTATTTGATTGTATATCAAGAAATATATCTAATAGATGTAATTTCATGTATACTTTGCCAAAATTTCCGCATACGTAAATAACACATTTTTTTTATAAACACTAATATTTCATTGGCTATGGTGTATGAATACTTTTCTGGGTACTGTATGTACAATTCCTTAAGCAACATATTTTTGTGAAATATCGATTAGAAATAGGATGCACAGTTTTGTTAGCATCTATGTCATGTTCAACCCTATTAAGCTCATTAACGATAAAATATTTTTTCCTATTGTAATACAATTTTTAAGTGCATGTAGTACTTTTAAAACGCACACCCAAATAATTTTATAAAGCATATGCACGCCGGCATAAATGTGTTCAGAAAAGTTTCTATTGTCAATAACGGGTAACTGCATCACTGATGACTCATGTAACATGTAGTTATTTATATCCGACTCATAATTACAGATTGTATGGCATTCATAGCTATTTGTACATTGATAAAATACTACTTTGCTCATTACATTAGTTTGTAAAAGAGGATATTTTTAAAGGAAAAAAACATAAACAAGGCAATATTGTTCATAATCTTTGTTTAATTGTTATGAAAGAATAAAAAAATATATTTAAAGGCCGATTCATACTATCGTGAGTCTTCCGACAGGCACAGTCATGAATATGTTAAGTAATGCATTTATTGTTAGCTTGGTTGACCCGTGCGCCCTAATGTGAATTTAAATTGCATGTATATATGTTAAATTGGCAATTTTGCATAATGATGTTACAATTGATTGACTGGGCCCTGACCGGTAGTGTGAATCGGCCTTTAACAATCCAGTGGCAGGAACTAATATTACGACGTATAATATGGGAAAAATGTTCTTTTAGGAATCGCAGTTTAAGTATATGTATTATCATCTTTCTGTGGCTAGATCTATCCCACTATTTCGTAACTACCTACATTCAAATAATTTACTTGTATTCGTCTCCTTCTTATGTACATGGAATTACTATTTGTAAATAACATCTTAAAGTGTGCATTTAAATCTTTTGGCAGGTTTAGTAAATTATCCAGCATCTGTTGTATATATGGTCATAGTGAAGCGTCAATTGTTTTAACATCATCTTCAAGTTATCAATCAATTCATCACGTAGCCCAGAAAGCTTAGTTGCTTTACTGACTGCTTGCTAGCGCTACACCTTCCACTACTACCCATAAATAAAATAAACGATATCTGTGTTTTCTTTTGTTCAGTTGTAATGACTCTTTGTTAAGTCTCCGGTCGTCAATCTTTTGAGTCAAGATGTGGTCGTCTCTGGTAGCTTGTTCCAAATATTTGGTATACTGCGCATTTCCATGCGCAAATAGTAGCAACCGCCAGGACACTGTGGTAAGGCTTTAAGTTTTATGATGTGCTGCTTGATATTATAATATATCTTACAAAATATTGCGAGTTTTTATTATGTATTGACTGACACATTTTTTTGCCGATGTTTTTCTTACAAATTTGGTCGTGTGCGTAATCGTGTATCTGTCACATTAGGACCAAGGTCTCTAGGTTAATGTTCGCGTTGTTTTTTTTTACAGCAACTTAAAGATGAATTGTGTGACGTCGTGGCTGAAATGGAGTCGCTGGACTCGGCGGACGATGGCAAGAACAGCAACAAGACCAAAATGATGTCGATGGGCAGGAAGAAATTCAATATGGATCCGAAGAAAGGCATAGAATTTCTAATAGAAAAGGGATTGTTGCAACAGACTGCCGAAAGTGTTGCGCAATTCTTGCATAAGGGCGAAGGTCTAAATAAGACCGCTATAGGAGATTATCTCGGGGAGAAAAACGAATTCAACGAGAAAGTGCTGCAAGCATTTGTTGATTTGCACGATTTTAGAGATCTGATACTGGTACAAGCGTTGAGGTAAGTACTTTCAAGGTTTTTATGTTTCATCTATACCCTGTCCATCGATATAACGATTCAAATTTTGCGGATTATCGGGGAGTGTTCACTATCTGATGCCATAAGTACAGAGAAATTATGTAAATGAGATGAAAGGCCATATTAGGAGAAATTGGAATATCTTAAGTAGGAATACAATTAATTACGTTTCGTTTAGAACTTTTTTTTTTAAAAGTAAACAATTTAAGAGATACCTGCATTTGTGTTAAAGAATATTGCATTGGTATTTTAAATATTAACATATCTTTCGCTCAATTAATTAATCTGTATAATCAACATATACATGTCTAGGAAAGTATGCAACAAAGTGAAAACTTTTTTATGATTTCTTCCTCAGAAAATTTTATTCTTTATAAAAGATTGTGCTTTACTTTTTCTCCCGTTAAAAAAAAATTAGATTATAGAAACATTTTTATAATTATTGAATACTTGGCTACTTAATGTTAGGTAGGCCAGTCACGTGCTGATGCGTATTGTTTTTGCAAGGGGCATCATATCGATTGATGTTTAAAATATAACTTATTTTTTAATTTCAAGTAATAGCAAAAATACTCTTTAATTTTTGCTATTTAAAGCCGTGTTTCATTTGTTTTAACGGGGAAATGAGTTTTAAGTAAAGCACAAACTTTTATAAAAAATAAACATTTCTGTAAAATAAACCATAAAAAATACCCTTTGTTGCATACCTTCCTGGACACGTATAATATGGTAATAAATAAGGACAGTTGTCGCATAGGGCAGATGTTGAAATTTATGATGGAAAACCATATAGAGATCGTGGAAATATCAGTTTAGATTCAAGAATCGATGTATGTATTCGCGAGTAGTAATATTTCGTTAAGTAGCACTAGCTATGTTTTTGTAATAGATTTTACGTATACTGATTTAGTATATCTTTGTAAATGCGTCCCTGTGGACCCGTGCTGGAAAAAGATTGTATGAGTTCGGTAAACATTTCTTTTCTGAAGATCAAATAATTTAACTTATTAATTAGTTAAATAGCTTATATCTATAGGCAGCCAATACTTGTCTCACCTTATAACATCCCAAAGTGAGATTCCGACGAAGTCCTCGAGGTCCCTGGTCCATGTGAGATCAATTTCCATTACACTATCATTTTATTTTGACGAATATTCACATTCCTCTCTATCCTGTGTTTTCCGTTCTGGTTTTCGAACATCTACTTTCCTCAAAATTTCCACCATTTTTGGAATCCTCCTTGAATTTGAGTTTTCTCTTAGTTCTCAATTCTTCTTCTCAGAATCTTAACTTAAAATTTAACTAGTTAAATTTTGACGATTACAATACATATACAGGTGTCCCACCGAACTGGGTCATTAGCCTTTATTGAACTTCTAGAAAAATTTCATTTTTAATGATTACACTGCATATTCAAAATTAAATTCTTACTAGATGTATAAAAAAAACTCTCATAATCCAGTTCGGTGAGACATCTGTATATATCTGTCCTAACCACTTCACTCTGTGGTTTTATCTCTGTTACTATGTCATCATCACCCGTTTCAAGTAATATTTCATTACTTGTTCTTATACTGATCTTACTAGTGTTGTGCTCAGCACTGGTCTCAACGTCACTCTCTCAATGTTTTTCTGATAGCTATTCAGGGTTGGCAGAAAACAGGGTTTTTTTTTTTTTTTTCAAACAAATCAAAAAAAAAACCGATTTATTGGTTCGCATCGTTTCTTTTTTTGTTTAAATCAATTAATTTAATTTTCGTTTTTTTTTAAATCAAAAAAAAAACAATTGCTTTTATACAATTTTTTTATTTGCACATAAACCAGCGTGCGACCAGCCAGTAAAACGCTTTTATGCGTACGTTTTATTTTTTCAGTAAAATTTACTTCAACTTCTGTAGTTGCATATTTCTAATTGTGGTAGCCCACGATTAGCTCGTAATCTGACTGAGTGCCCCCAAGCCTGTGCATCTCTGATTTATTCTAAACTTCATTTATGAAGTCCATGCTTCGTTTCTGGGATTACCCACCGTTAATAAATAAGGGTAAATAATTATAAAAATATGCTACAGCACCTTCAAATATAGTTATTTTTACAAAAAAAATGTTTTGGTATCACTAAAATTCATTCCAAAATAGTAGAAAAAAAAGAACGATATATAGGTCAACAGATTTTTGTAGATAACCCAAAGTAGTAGCTGGGCGTCAATTACTTGTAAAGTGTAGCCAAGTAGTTAAAAGATTGGCGCAATTGGCGACTAGTAGCCCAATCTAACAACTCTGTTTGGTACACGTTAACAGCAAATGGCTTAAAGACTAGTGGAAATAGGCATAGGAAGCCCACATCCCGGTTTTACAAGCAACAAAATTTTCTATTTATCAAAGATATACTGGATGTAAAATAAACTTTTTTATTATTATTATAATTAACATTTTAAAATAACAAAGTTACACTCGAATAAAATTTCTAAAGTTTACCCTAACGTTGGATATTGCATTCAATCAATTAAAAGATCTACCATTCACGGTTTTCATTTCACTTTTTTGCAACATTGTGTTTCCGAAAAAAAATTAAATATCTTCAACTATAGACATAGAGAACAAAAGTAATCTAGTTTTAAGTGTACAATGCATAAATGCCGTAAAATATAGGTATTATGTTAAGAAAAACATAAGCTTTATTGCACTGATAGTTTTCGGATCACCTGTATATTGCGTATTATTTCTAAATTGTAGATCTAATTAGCCTACATATATCCCGATATATAACTTTTAAAAAATTATTGAGACTACGGCTTTACCGCTATTGCACCCCCCTGTAGATGTGCAATATAGGAATCAAAATAACAAAGATGGAATTGACCTTGCAGCGGTCGTGATACGTTTTACTTATTTACAGTCAGAGTAAAAAGAGGGCGGTAATATGTGGTACATACTGAGGAAGTACTTGGAATCAATTATTCTAATAGTGGTGCTTTATTAATTGGCTCCTTCCTTAATCGTGTATTAATTTTTACTGTAAAATAATATGTATTAGTGATTGCCCGCAATTTTCACTAATCTGAGCGTTTCTTAAGTCGTCACCTATTTCACTATCCTATATACTTCTGATGCGAATCTAAAATTTGTCGATATTGGCACGAATTCAGATTTTCATTTACCATCATGATTGTTTGATACGTAGTAAACCGAAATAAAAATACCATTGTTTTTACAGTGGACAAGATTAGTTTACTATAATGAAACGAAACGGGACCATAAAGTTTGTCGTAACAAGGCCAAGAACAAAATAACGGCATGCGAAACATCGACTTAATGCTCTTCAACAAACACAATAACAGTTCCTAAATTGGTTAATGCGCTACGATGAATTTAAAATAGATTTGTCGAGCTATAAATAGTTAATGTCGCCTGGAGTATGCAAGAAAAACGAAAAGATAATCCTACTTGTTGATGCTTCAAACAGCGGTTCTACGATTCATGGTCGTCGTACTGTTCATAAAAATAAACAACGTTCTATCGATCTGTGCATTATTAAAAGTTACAACCAAGGAACGCATGTACTTGTCGGCGAAGTACGAAATCACTGGGAAAGTCCTAGCTCCCCCCTACCCCTCCTCCCCTACCGTAATCAGTAAATAAGTGACAACTTATAAATTGTTCCGATAAATTGGCCAATTGGGGAAATTTTAATGAGCAAAACCAATTGAGTCAGGTGTGAACGTTTTTGTGGTCAAATGATTACATTGCCGGGAATTATTATTGAATAAAAATGTGCGGAAATAAAAAAAAATGAATTTACATTTCAATCTATTGCATAATTAGACGAAATTCTATGGTAACTGTGCAAGAGTGTCATTGTAATACTAAAAATACGCCAATATAGCATTCAGTAGATGTGGAATTGGTACCACTGGGTTTTGACAACTCAACTCAGCCTTATGCCTATGTCCTAATGAATTTTTTATATTAATTCATCAGTAACAATTAAAACAGCAATAAAAATAGCGCTAAATGTGCTTTTTAAAACTAAATTAATGATATTGTGCATATTTCACATTGGAAGTAAATGTGAAATGAGAAAAAATACGCTTTACCGCACTAGGTATAGCTAATGCTGTGTATACAGGTCTACAGTTAACAAGGCCAAAAAACGTTCTTAGCTTTTTGACTTTCGCCGGCTCGCTATAATCTATTTTACAATTCGAAAGGGTAAACTGTGAAGTCCTATTAGACGACAATATATTTGCGTTGTTTTTGGGGGTAAATCAAAAAAATCAAATGTAATGTCATTTAATTAATGATGTGGAAAATTAATCAAATGCAATAATTAAATATATACATACATATATAATAAATATACATATTTCTTGAACAAATTTAAAATCACTATCTATCCACTGTCAATTAATATGTAGTTTTTATGTAGTTGTTAATATGCTAGTTCATTGAGCGAAGAAACAAGAAAGAAGAACTGACGCCTTTGATATATTTCAAAAAAGTGCATTTAACTTCATGACTTTAGCTCACCAAGCTTTCTTCTTAAAATATACTTTACAGCAATCATAAAGAACGTGCGTTAGACGATATCATTTACCGAAAATCTTCAGAATACTACGCTACTACACCCTTCTGCTTCTTTTGTATTGTGCTGTTATTTATTAAAATAAATGCCACGACCCTTAAATCGTTGCAAGCAGAGAAAAATGCACTATTAGGATATGTCATAGCCAAGCATGCTTTCTATTTAAAAAATAATTTCTTGAGATGTGATTCGAGGTGATCGTGGCATATTTTTATTTACAAAAGGTTACCGCCTTGATCAACTAATCCGATTACGGATGATTGATCGCATTAACAAAATTAACATCAAATAGATCATGTGTGTGTTGGGCTTTATATAAATTCAAGGTTAGTACTTAAAGCTGCATGTGTGTATTCGTACGACAGGACGAATTTTACATAAAAGAAATTGCAATTTTCATACTGAAAGGGTCACTAGAGGGTTAGCGTGATGTAATTTTTAAGTTGCGAGTAAGAATTAATCTGGAAATTCTAAATACGCTGAATCTGTCGTAGATACTTGTTTTACTATGTTTGCTCTGTGAAAATTCATATAAGGCTATTATTTTTGGTGTAAGTTATTGAGGATGCTAAACCATGTATTCTTAGGATATTTAAATTACTTGGTAGCATAAAGTTCAAAAACAACCTGCTGCCGTATATTAATGATGACTTCCTTCTTTCTAGGCAGTTCCTGTGGAGCTTCAGATTACCAGGGGAAGCGCAGAAGATCGATAGGATGATGGAATGCTTCGCTAAGCGGTATTGTGACTGCCAAGGCGAGAACAACATCTTCCAAAACTCGGATACCTGTTACGTCCTCTCGTTCGCTATAATTATGCTCAATACAAGCTTACACAATCCCAGCGTAAAGGACAAACCAACCGTAGAACAATTCATTAACATGAACAGGGGTATTAATATGGGTCAAGATCTTCCTAGGGAATTATTAGAAGTAAGTATGCACGTACATGACAGTAAATTTGAAAAGTTTTCTGAGCTTCAAAATACTTATATTTTCAAAAATCCAAAAATTCTCATTATAAATGCATAAACCACGCAAAAAATATATACATAAATAAAAACTCCATCAAAACAAAGTAGATTAATATTTTTAAATATTTACACGACAATTACTAAAGTTTCATCTTTTCATCCACTTTACCAATGTGATATTTTCGAAAATAGCAACTGTTTTGAATCAGTGCCAGTAAATGCTAAAAATCGAAAGATTCATTTTTATTTATTGATCCGTTGATTGGTTAATTAACAAAGACATATGTACACACCTGGACATTCTTCTAATTTTCGTACTATTCGCTAATTATAAATAACACATTGAAATTTTTAAATAAGACTGGTCATTGTATTAATCTGATTATGAACGGAAATAATTAGTTGTCAATTTCCGACTGACGCGACTCGTCTTTCCATTTACGTAAGCACAGTATCATATGATCGAAGTTCATTATTTAGACAGGTTTATCCTTGTATCTTTTATCAATCAACATAATAATGCATATGAAAACAATGTGATAAAATAAAGGTCACCGCTGAATACAAGAATATGTCTTAATATCGATTAGCTTGAATTATTGTTTATCAGACGTTTGTTTTTAGATTCAATTTTAATCGTGTCAAGTATTGACAAATTGTAGAGAAAACAAAAATGTACCATCGAATGCAAAAAACGCTACGCCAAAGCAGTTCGCTATAATTGGTTTGTTTCAAACATATTGTTAAATTTGCCTTCTCAAAACACTGTTTTCTTTTAGTTAACATTCATTTTAAAACTTTATGAAATATCTCGTATAGAAGAAGGAACTAAAGTTGGAGTTATATCTCATCATCAAGTAACGATGGCACAATAAGCTGCGAGAAATAACTGCAATAAAACTAATGCACAAGATTGCAAAAAAAAAAAATGCGAAGTTACTGTACGTTTTTCAGAACCACTGATTCAAATTGCCGAAAAATATCCACTGAAGTGGAATCCAGAAATTTACTCAGAGAAAATTGTCAGCTTATTATACACGATTTGTCCATATTTATCTTACATGGAAACTAAAAATTCATGCATTGGAACGTGGTTACCAGTATTTATTGAGTAAGTACTGTTTGACTACCGTCATAACAATATCTTGTGTAATGACTTGCAAAAATAACTAAATATAATGCATAGAGAAAACAATATATATGTATGTATGCGTGTATATTTCACAAATAAAAACAAATTAGATTCATTGCTTCAAATCTCGTAAGTTTTGTCATGCACAAAAACCAAAAAGTTATCTCGAGAAATACAAAACTAACAAGAAATAAAGGATTATAACTAACGTAATAAATTAGAGATCGAAGTTATTTATTAATTTATCCTATCCCCTACATTTCAGTTATCGAACACGGATAAGAAAATTACGGTATTATTTAAAGAATTGTGTATATGTAAAAAAATAATTTAATTAATTTATCTCTCATAGATATTTTGACGATACTTGACGATTTTTTTAAATGCGATTGACACCTTTCCTTTCATCTTTGTGGGAATACCGTTATAGATCTTATACGCTATATCGGCCCGTGAACATTTACTAAGAGGAAGCAAAGCTACGCATAAAAATCCGCCTTAGTTGGCACACATATTACAGCGAGGGTCGGAAACCATACCCACCGCCCTTCTTCACTCCTGCACGCAGAATTTCCAAACAAACTACAAGCAGCAGTACTAATCTGGCACACATTGATGAATGTAGGTCTCCGCTGCTATCGGTTATTTCTTCTCTCTCACCTCAACCTTTTATTTATTTCTTTTTCATTCTTAATTTTTATAATCTTTCTGGTTGTTTCATTTTGTTATATTAATACCAATAAAGACTCACAGGCTTACCTCCTCATGCCATAACTAGTGGTCACAGTTTCAACTTTCATGAACCCACTGTTTTAGATATTTGAAACGAATTTTACGAATTTAAGAAAAGGCTTTCATCGGAAGCGATCCATATAAAATTAAATAAAACATGTAATTTTAAAAATGAGTTGAATAATATATCTAATAGTTATAATATCTTTTTAAAGAATCACACTGTATAACAGGTTTGTGAAAATGCGTGTATATTCTGTTGATGGTTGTTTATGCCTTTTTGAAGAACAGTTTTAGTATTTGTTGTATTTATTTTACCTTAATGTACTACAATATGATTTAAATTTCCACATAGGCATATATATATATATATCTAACACTATTCCGCTCTCAATAATATGTAATATAAATTAAAACAACGGCCTGTTATGGAGCTTGTTTAACATGTACGTAAGTAAATCGCGAAATAACATGATCACTGTTTCGTTGAAAATTTTGCATTTTTTTAACTTAAATTTATTTTTTCGTATAATTTTTCATTTTAAAATGGCTTCCAAATTTGTCTACATTAAATTTTTTGTGTCGGTATTATTTTGGTTAGTTTCAAACGAAGTAATATATTTCTGCAAGCTGAGTTGAACCGATTCAAAACTTTGTAAAAGTAATAAAATGGAGAAGGCTAGTTTGGTTCAAGAGGACCCAAGATTGACTTCACCACTTAATGCTGTCACAAAACCGCTAATAATTTACGAAAAATAGGCACCCAACGGAACATTATGCAGCATTATTAATAATATAAAAAATCCTTTGCAAGGGAAAGAAGTTTAATTATTCACGTTCATATCATTTGCTCTTTAATGTATGTGTAAGAAAATTCTAAATTTATGTTTCCTATATTTCTCAAATTTTAATCTTTGTTTAGTTTTACAAATGGACGTAATTATAGGAGAAAATATAACTTTCGATTTTCTTTTCAGGGATTATATGAGAGTATAAAAACCGAACCTTTCAAGATACCAGAGGATGACGGTAACGATCTCATGCACACGTTCTTCAATCCGGACAAGGAGGGATGGCTGTGGAAACAGGGTGGTCGATATAAAAGCTGGAAGAGAAGGTGGTTTATTTTGAATGATAATTGTCTCTATTATTTCGAATATACCACTGACAAGGAACCCAGAGGTATCATACCTTTAGAAAATATATCTGTTAGAGAAGCGGCGGACAGGCAGAAGCAACATTGCTTCGAGTTATACGCCAGTGGCGGTGCCGATTTCATTAAAGCGTGTAAAACCGATTCCGAAGGAAAAGTGGTTGAGGGAAAACATACTGTCTATAGAATGTCAGCCAGTAGTGAAGATGAGAAACAGGATTGGATTACTCGTTTGCAACAAAGTATCAGCCACAATCCGTTCTACGACATGTTGGCGACGCGAAAAAGGAAAGCACAACATAACAACAAGAATTAACAAGTCTGAAAGAGATAAAAACTTTAATGTCGTCAACGTCCTGTGATCTGTGCCTCACAATTTTTACACCAAATCAACGATTCTTTTAATAATCGTGCGTACTTCTAAAAAAAAAGTGCTTTTTCTCTACAGACTAACGCCATAATATAAGAGGTTTCGTTTGTTTCTCTTGTTTTCTTTGTTTTTCAAACATTAATACTAGTCGAATTTTATTTAAGTTTACATATGTACGACTGTATAGTGTATATTTATAATTTATTATTTTCTACGTCGGTATTTAAAAACTTGTAATATTTATTTTTGATTACTGCTGTAAGATGAATGTTTCGTTGTTTATTTCGGTTTATTGCGATATTGTACAACAATATGACTATTGGATAAAAGTTTATTTTCAAGTGAAGGCTGTGATGAGATTGAAGTCAAAGCAAATGTACCCCTACCCCCCACCCTTCTTCGTGTTTTATACCCAAGATTTTCAAGTTACTTTGACTTCAAAGCTGATTTATATTTGTTAATAATACATTGCACACGTATTTATTGAGAAAGAAAAAAAATATTAATTTGCTGTATATTAGGTAATGTTACTTTAGTTTTCATTTTAGTACGATAAATGGTGGGAGAAAGAAAAAAAAAGTGACTGAGAGAGTTTAATCCATATCTGTCGTACCTGATTATCGAAATGCAAGCATTTTTTTATATATAAAAAATGTTTGCAATAAATATAATAGACATGTGTAAAAATGATGTAAATGTATGGATATGGATAATTAGAATTCCGTGGAATTACCCCTATGTACGAATATTGTATACCCTTCCAACTACCTGTTAAAGTGTAAGAACTAACTTTAATAATGATACCACAAATAGTTTTACTTAAATCAATAGTATATTTTTTCCCAGAAAATAAAATTAGTATATAATATTCGATACAATTATGTGGTAATATGATGTATATCCATGTATAAATATGAACGTATCGTACATTAATTATTTTTACGTTTCATCTGTCGATCTGTAAATATAAAGCGCTATACATTTTTTATTCTTTCGCCGTACAGAAATCGTATAAGAATTTTTGCAGTTGTTTTGTATAGTATTTTATGTAAATAAACCGCCCTTTGTAAAAATGTCTTATATACATATAATGATTTCTTTTATTTACCTATTCACGATACTCGGCAACATTATCTTGGTATCTTATGAATATATATTATTGTAAGTTCTGGATTGGTGGATTTTGAAGTTAGGTGTTAGAATAACCAACAAGGAATAAGTTCTATCCAATCCTCAAAATTTAGCTTTAGAATTCCAATGACGTATTACGCCTGATGATGGCAATTAGCCGAAACCAGTTGTAATCATAATAAAAATTTTGAGGATTGGATAGAACTTATTCCTTTTTGGTTATTCTAACACCTAACTTATGGCTTACCTACTGTATCGCAGCGATTGAATTGAAGTTTAGACGCTAGAAGCACGGCGTAATTTACATTTTACAAGCACAATAAGGATGAATTTTCTTATATATTGTTTCTAAGTAAATAGTTCGACTACAACTTTTTGAATTAACTTGTCATTTGAAGTAGAAGAGTTTCCAGCAATACTTAAAAAAAAAAAACGTTCCTTTACATAAAAAAGTTCCAGCATCAAACGTATCTGATTACAGGCCGTTAACTATCAAGTTTTTCAAACATTTTTGAGCATGCCATGCTGAAGAGATTGATTTCACGCATTTAAATTCAGGTAAGTTTCCATTAGGGATTTTTTGCGATTTAAGTCGTGCATTTACGTGTTCGGATTCGGATGTTGGAATTCGTGGAGTGGTTTGCTGGTTTATGTCGTTTTTCTAGAAAGAGTACAGGTAGTAAAATTAAGTTATACACTTAATAATGAAATTCATGTTGCGCGATCACTTGATATACCAGAAGAAATAGGCGTACGTCAAGGTAGCGTATTACGTCCCGTACTCTTTAATTTTCATAAATGATATCGGCAACTTTCTGCACGATTTCGATATAGTTATCTATGCCAATGTTGTTAGCGCAGTAGTCTCACGGCCGAGTATTTCTGATCGGAGCAACATACAAACACACACAAAGAATGGGTTGCAAATAACAAATTATTACTTAATAACAGTAAGATAAAATATTTAATAGTTCGTAATAAAACAAGTATTAATTCGCATGTTATAGCACAGAATAATGAAATAGAGCGTGTTAACGAGATAATTGTTTTTAATATAACTTAGGACGATAACTTATCTTGGGAAATCCATTGGAATAAAGTTACAAATATTTTAAACTCCGTTTGCTACCAAATACGTACATTGAGGAACATAGTTGACCATTCTACATTGTTTCCATTGTATTACGCTAAGGTGCATTCCAGACTAGGAATCTCCGGTCAACAACGTGATTTAAAAAGCACGGTTTTGTAGATGAAAATTAAGATTCAATTGTGATTTAAAACACTTTCAAGGTATACTCCATTTACATGTGGATTTATTATTTATATTTGTCAATTTTTATTTATTTGGTAATGCGTAATTTTATGAAGTTTTATTACTTCAATAGAATGGTACGACTATAATAGCTCACTAGTTTATTTTATTGTAGGACTGGATCTCAACCGCGTCATCACAAGATGCGCAAGATTCATATCTTGTATATTGGTACGTGATTGGTACCATGGTTTTCGCATTCGTGGGAATTTTGTTTAAAAAAGGGAAATTTTGATAGTTCTCGTGGGAAATTCTATGCTTAAAGGTTGGGAACACTGAAATGGGCCATTCTACATTTATTATTTGACATATGATGTATCTAACCTTACTTAGCACATAATTGTTTATTTATATTTATTTACTATCCATCCAGCCCTATTTCTCACAATTTAATTGGTACGGCATACTGGAAAAAAACTTTAGGGAAAAACGTAACCATAAACACAACGAACAAACAAAAATGACAAAAACCAGTAAACTAACCTCAAAATATAAACCAAGGTAAATGTCTCAGTTATGTTTCCTCAGTTGTTGGCAAATGGAAGGAGCAAATAACTGAGCTAAGGTGAAGGAAGGTGAGGAGGAACCGAGTATTTGGTGCAAATGGAGAGCAGCTAAAGAAAGCATATTGCACGACTATGCCGATTGGTGAAGGCCCGACTATATATTAAACGGTTTCTCTTTTCCGAATAAAAATATACCTACACTTATTGCTGTTAACCATATTTATATATTTGTATATTTCGTTAATTAGTACTTTGACCCTCTTTTTGAAGTATTTTTGTTTCTTAAAAAAGTGTGGTTCCGATGTTCCTCTTAAATACATATTTTTTTTTAATAAAAATGAGTAGGAATTGAAATTTATTTATGAAGAGTTGCCAATGGAAAAATGTATTACGGGTGGTTGGAAAATTGTCAGAAATACCTGTACATACTCCATTTTGACTTGGGTTATGCTTAGGGAGAATGTCAATCAAATCACGTGGTATGCTGCGCGTCCTCACAAGGTTAAAGCCCAATTTGTAGATTACCGTCCGCCCGCTCGCCCGTACACCGTAACCGTGAAAAACATGAGTAAATGGTCTGTGCATGTAACCATTTATAGATTACGGCGTTCCGCAAACCCGTTCCGTTCGCCTGTACAAAGATGGTCAAGTTTTAACATTTTACGTTATGGGGTTGCGTTCGTTAAATTTCTTTTAACAATTTATGACTTGTACCTGATTTTTACAAAGGTGGTTAGAATTTAAGGAGGCGTCTTACAAATATATATGATCCCTTATTTTGTATAATTAAATTCCTCAGAAAGAAAGAATGTTTTTGTGACTTGACTATCATTTAATTAGTTTAAAAATTTCAAATTTATTGTTTAAGTATAAAAAATAGATCTAAATGTAATCGTGATATGATTCAACGGTCTTCTTTTCCAGAATCTAAAGATATTCAACCAAATGAAAATATAATTATTATTATGGTGTCTGCACGTATGTGCTTGTGGCATTCCTCTTTGTGGTAGCGTCAATTTATTACATGGGCTGCTGCCATCAAAAGGACTGCAAGTGGTTCTGGATTCTGGATTGTTGGTTGGGAAGGGTGGCTAGCCACGCGCACTTAGGCCACTCTAACCGGGCCCATTGTGCTACCTTCCCTTAGGCCCGCGTCCTACTCCCGCGGTCACTCACCCGCAGCCTACTCGAGCCAACCCAAACGAAGGATGAAATCGAGCAGCGTAGCATGCGAGGAGCCACCAAAGCTGGCCATACTGGACCAGAACTCCCCCAGGATGGAACCTCTAAGTTGGGCAAGCGCCGGACAGTCACATAAAATGTGCTTCGGTGTCTCGTCCTCTAGGTAACATGCACGGCAGAGTGGGCTGCTGGTCAGTCCCATGCGGTGCATGTGTTTATTAAGTTTGCAGTGGCCAGTCAATAGCCCTACAACTTGACGTAGTTTACTGCGAGAAAGCTGCAGACAGTATCTCGCTGTCCTAGGCGACAGCCTGGGTATGGCTTTGCGCGCCTGACAGCAGGTGGTTATGGATGCCCATCTCTCTTCGTGTAGAGTAGTGGTCCACTGGTTTATTAGGGTATCGAGTGTAGCCGAAGAAATGGGAAGAACAGGCTCCGGTCCCACGTAAGGAGAACACGAACCCCGTCTAGCCAACCTATCGGCAGCCTCGTTTCCCAGATTACCTTTATGACCTTAACCCATCTGAGTACCAAGTCATTATCAATGGCGATCGCTTCCAAGGCACTATGACACTGAAGTACTAGGCCCGAAGCGATCTTATAACTACTAAGGGCTTTAAGGGCAGCTTGACTATCACTGTAAAGGACAATGCGTCGTCCCTTAATGCCCCTTGCTAAAATTTCTTCGGCACCATGCAGGATCGCCAAAACTTCCGCTTGGAAAACCGTAGCGACCCTACCTAGTGCCAACTCTAAGTTGAGCTTGAGGTCTGGAGAGAAAACTCCCGCACCTGTCCCTGCTTTTGTCTTTGATCCGTCTGTATAGACAGCAATCGAAGGCAGTGATTCGACGCAGGGGTCGACATGAACGCGGTAGTGTCTGCCGAAAGCAAACACGGGAGGCACACAGTCCTTCGCGGCACCAAGAAGAGGCGCTTTAGCGACGCCCTCATGGATGATGCGCACGTGGCCGCGACCCCCCACTCCCCGATCAGAAGACCCGGGACCGCAACCTTATAGCCGCTCTAAAGCAGTCTCCTCCACGAACAGATCCAGGGGAGGACACACAGGAGGGCTTCCATTGCCGCCGTCGGCGTAGTGCGCATTGCCCCTGTAATGCTAAGACATGCTATGCGCTGCACATGCATCAGATCATTCCTGGCTACCACTCGTCTCACCCTTGGCCACCAGACGAGGGCACCATAAGTTAGCTGCCTAATTATGGCAGTGTACAGCCACAAGGTAATTTTCGCGGAGAGTCCCCAAGTCCTACCCAAAACGCGGCGACGCTGCCAAAAGGCCTCACACGCTTTCTCAGCTTTTGTTTTGACATGTTTGCTCCAGCTCAGTTTTCTGTCAAAAGTGATACCCAGGTACTTGACTTCGTCCGAGAAACCTAGAGCAGTGCCAAACAGTTGTGGTGGGCGGAGTTTTCCCACCTTTTTTTGTTAGTAAAGAGTACCATCTCTGATTTATCTGGGTTTACAGAGAGGCAACGTTTCTCTACACCAATTTTCGAAGACCTTAGAGCAGTCTGCATCAAATCGCAGAGCACGTCTCAAATCTTCCATCAATGAGGATCGTAATATCGTCCGCATATGCAATTGTGTAGAAGCCAAATGTTCAGCGCACGAACGAGGTCATCTACCACAAGGTTCACAAAAGTGGTGACAAGACGCCTCCTTGGGGACAACCCCGATCTACGCGCCTCCTCACCCTGGCACCTCTCACACTTACTTCTATTGCCCTTGCTCTAACATACAGTGTAGCCATCCTACAAGGGCCGGCTCAACACCGTGTCTGCTAGGGCGCTGACAATGCTGTTGACTGAAGCTTTATCAAAAGCTCCTTCTATATCTAGGAATACACCCAGTAGACATTTTATTGTCCAACGATCTCTCTATCCGCCGCACCACAGAGTGGAGGGCAGATTCGGTGGACCTTCCCGGGATGTACGCGTGTTGGTTTGTGTGAAGTGGATACAAAGGTAAGGCCACCTCTCTTATATAACGGCGCACAGTCGTTCCAAAGTCTCAGCAGAAAACTGGTCAAACTTATCGGCCGTATGATTTAGCCAAGGTATAGTCGGAACGCCCTGGCTTTGGTATGAAAACCACTCTTATTTCCCTCCATTCCTCAGGTACGTACTCCAAGCAATGCACCCCCTGAACAGTGTCACAATGGGCTGAGCAGAGAATCCGCCCCCATTGTAGTAGGGCGGGAACACACCGTCCAGCCAGGTGATTGAATGGTTGAAAACTTTTAATTGCCCAGAGAATCCGGGGTTCTTTTACCACCTTTCGCCACCGCCCAATCCTCCTCAGTTGGAGGCGAGCCATGAGGGTCATCCACGCAGGTGTATCGTGAATCACACTGCCGGGAGTGAGTGGCTATAAGTATCTCGCTGTTTTCTAGGGAGGTCGACGAAAAAGTGCCATCCTCTCGTTTTAACAGTCCAGTTATGACTGGTGTCTTTGCTTAAGACTTTCTTTAAGCGAGCAGCCGTAGTGGTCGATTCGACAGAGTCACAGAAGTTTCTCAAGCTCGCCTCTGACCACAACGGATCTCCTTCTTATATTGCCTAAAAATATTTGTAAGCTCCAGTCCCCCACAGATCTGGTTGATTTAGCTTTGTTGAAGAGCGTTCTAAGTTTGCTTCTCATCTTAGAAAGATCTCGACTTCACCATGGAGTCTTACTCTTCCGATGTGACCTAAGTGGACATGCGCACTCAAAGGCATCTATAACCGATGCTTCACCCAGCAGCTAGCTGACCGAGGCCACCGATCTCCAGACCATCCCATGGGCGCAGTCCTTGAAGGTTAACGGACAGTCGGTTCCTATAGATCTGCCTGTCCGTCAGCCTTGGATTTCGGTACTCAGTCTTTTGAACACTCGTGTGGTCGATCTGAAAACAGATCCATCTGTGATCTGACATCGATGCCTCTTCAGACACCCGCCAATCTAGTATGTGACCTGAGATACCCACCGACGCCAAGGTAATGTCAATTACTGTTTGGCATCGTGAGGTGACGAAAGTAGGTTCGCATCCTCTGTTAAGTATATCAAGGTTAGTAGAGGAGATAAACTCACTCAGAGCCTACCTCTATCATTCGTGTCACGGCTGCCCATGCTACATGATGAGCATTGGAATCACACCCGACAACTAAATGTTTGTTATTTCTATCACAGTGTTCTACCAGCTCCAAAAGGAGGCCAGAGGGAACTGGTTTGTCACTGGCCAGATAAACTGAAGCGATCACTACCGATGTTTGCCCCCTTGTACATCACAGGTTAGATGTACGGGGTTATATCCTGCCACAGTAGTTCGGTATGGGATAGGCTTTATATTCTTTGGGACATAGATACATGTCCTAGGTTTGTCTTCGGTGCCGGAGAAGACGGTCCCTTTGACATTTCCATGCCAAGGATTCGGATTCCAGAAACCAAGGTTCCTGGATTAAGCAAATGTCCTGTGTCTATCTAGGTGCCTACGTAGAGTAGCAGTAGCCGCCCGACAGTGTTGCAGGTTCGTTTGAATAATTTCAGACCGCGTGGAGACATTGTGCGATTAAATTACATCGAACCGCCTCCACGGTTGTCTCAATTGACAGCCCCGCCAGCTCCACTGATTCGATGCCAGCGCTGTCCACAGGAGTAGCGCCGGCACCAGAGTCAGGGGCAGCAGGTTATCTACACGTTGAGATGTATCCATGGATACATCCCCGTTGTTTGCCCCACTACCGTACCCTGGGTAGCGCTCTTGGGGTCAGAAGTAGTGGCCGTAGAGGTTAAAGTCTTGTCCTCCTCAGACCTCTGCAGCCTCACGTGAAGGTCGCCGAATGAGAATCTCAATCTGCAGCCCTTCTCGTTTAGCCGGTCTACGGCATCTTTATTGACGCCAAAGACCAGCAGCTTTCCGCCTGGTTGATCCGCCTCATGAAAGAGACACCAGGTGTCTATATTGCTCCAGCGGTTCTGAGCAGCCACAGGCCGACAATGCGCCTAGTTTCACCCGGTTCTCCCGGGATCCACAGCGTCGCCTTCGTCAGCCTCGGCAGCTCGTCCGCCGGAACAACAGAAAGTCTTGCCCCCTCCCATGGAGTTGGGAGTTTCGCAACCATTTCTTTGAGCCAATCTAGGGAGTGTTCATCATCACAGTGGATCCTTAGGATCTCACCGGAATACCTCCACCCGCCAAAGGTCGGCGCTTGTTTGTCACGGTCTAAAGCGAGGGCATGATTGGTCAGCGCCTCGTAAAAGATAGACCGTAATTTGTCCGCTATGGCCTGGCTAACCTTCCCTAACGGATTTAACAGATCAACAATGGCCACTCTCAAGTGACTTGAGGCAGCAGCACTGTATGATCCTAATTTTGCGCTCTTCGCCGGATGTGCACGTTCCCGCTTCCTAGGGTTACCAGGAGGCGTTCCCGTGCTCCCATCCGAACGAGGGCGCTTTTTTGCTTTGGGTTGCTCCTTGGGCATCCCTCTCTTTGACTTGGTCGCGGGGGTCACCTTCCGACGTTCCGTCTTCCTAGGCTCCGCCGTAGAGGCAGAGGTCCCAGGGACGGAAGCCGGGGCAGCACCAGAGGCGTCAGACTGAGCCGCTGCGGCCTTAGCCTTCGCTCTCTTTTTCTATTTGCCCTTGGGGCTTGTCGTTGGGGGCATCCGAAGACGACCTCCCAGGGTTAGCACTACGTTTAGGTTCCATGCTATTTAGAGTTAGTTTCATCTTTCTGGCTTCCCACCCACCACGGAGTCCGACAAGGGGACGTTCAAGAACGCCAGGGCTACCAGTCCGATATAGCCCCCAGGAAGGGTCAGCGCGCGACGAAGACATCCGCACCGCGGACAGCACCCGTGCCAGGCGCGCCCGCGCCGCAGAGTTCCGGCACGCCAGCCACAGCCCAGAAGACTCACCCTGTCGGCGGTCTGACACGACACACAGCCGATTGATCAGGGTTGGGTTATTCCCCGACCTCCCGTCTAGATGAAATCCAGGCCAAAGCAGTGTGTTGCCGACCTCCAGGCACTAACCCCGTCCCGAAGGCAGCTCAACTGCCAGGATCCTCTCATCCACCATCACGGGTCGCCTCGCACGGCACAAACACGAGGGTGGCAAGACTACAGACCGGAGAGCTGCCACAACTCATCCGAACGCTTTTTATTGAGGTTTAGTCCTTTTGGTCTCCAGGAGGACCCCCCCGTGTAACCCGTCCGCGAGACATGTCCACAGACAACGGGAGACACATGGTATAGCGGTTGCACCCGAAAGTAACAGCCGGCACCGTGAAACCTCTATGCAGGCCCTTAGCCACGATACGACAGCTGGGCGAGGGGGAGCGGTTCGCGGCAACGGTCTTAGTCAGCCCTGCTCCGGGTTTAGTCAGAGAGGGCAAACCTATAACCGTCACTAACCATCTCGTTACAAGGAGATGGGCATTCCCCTATCCACCACCTGGGGACGCGCCTGATAGGTGCTCCCAATCCACAGGCTGCAAGTGGTTAATATGGTGATAAACTCATATGTGAAAAACTGCTAATGTTTTAAAAACTGTTCAAAATGGTGGCCATCGTTTTCAATGCAGAGCAAAAACATTTGGTGGATCGAAAAATTATATACTGACAATTGTTACTAAGAAACTTGGAGCAGGAGTAAAGAGCCAAAAACAGCTGTTAAATTCAAATCTAAACACATTTGCGCATGGGCAAATATGGTAACGGAATTTATAAAATGCCCTTTGCGAACGTTGCTGCGCTTACGGTTACGGCATACGGACGGGCGTTCTTCAGTACGTTATATGTACACTCTGATTATTTTGGAATGCACAAGTCATAAAATGCAAATAAGAAGATTATCCCGACACGGTAACGTTCTAATATTGATATGACAGAGCCACATCAAAGGGAATTTTAACTAAAGCGATAAGATCTCAATATAAATATAAACTGTGTTTTTGTATAAAAAATAAAAATGTGGAAACTTTAAATATTCAGACAGGAGAGATAAATATATACTTATAAAGAATAAGCTAGCATGTATGAGTAATGCGGTCTATTTAATAAAACTACTTCACCTCAATATTTTGTGACTTCGTCAGGAGGAAATCTACAATATTACAAAGGATATGAAGCAATAGTAATGAAAGATGTAAAAATAATACTTACAAATTCAAATATAATAATAAAATTACAGGATTTTGAATTTAGAATTTTTAAAAAGTCAAAAAAACATTTTGTCAACAAGGCAGTGTTACTAGATATTATGTAAAATGTTACAGTAAATATGGTTAAGTTGATTTGTTTGTTTTAAAATTAATTGAATTTTGATTATTATTAATATCAAACATTTCTAAAAATAATGACCAGAAGCGGTTATTTCTAGAAATGGGGTATATTAACAGTAATCAAAATTCAATTAATTTTAAAACAGACAAATCAACTTATCCATATTTATGGGGTTCAGAATATATCATATTTATTAATTATAGCAATAAAGTGTAATATTATTCTAGGGTGACATCGCAAATTAATAACTGTATTATATCAAATCAAAATGAACTACCATTCTTATCCTTCTTAGGGTAAACATTATGAACATGAAATATTAAATATAATAAGGGAGTTATTCCTGAAAAATACATCATAAGTGTTTCAAGTAAAGAAAAACCAGTCATTTGCTTAGGTAAACAAACAAAGAAAGTAAAAATTGTGTTTCCCATTCTTTGTAAGAAATACGTCCGCTTATGCTTAGAATGTCCATTATATTTTACTCGACGATCTTCGCTTAGATAACTCATGTGCTCTGTGTTGTGTTATGTTTTCGTCGATATAAAATCACAAAAACACCTGAATAGTTATGCGTTAGTTAGGTGGGGGAATGTAAACAAGTTGCCCATGCACGCGCAGTTTAAAGACTAAACATGCAATTCCGAAGGAAGTATGTTAGTATTTATATTTAGGTAGATAAGTATTCCCGATAAGAACTCAATGTATTTTGAAATTGGTTCTAAATCAATCTCTATTAAATTTTTTTGTGTCGGTATTATTTTAGTTAGCAATTGACGAAGTAATAAATTACTGCAAGCTGAACTAAACTGATTCAAAACTTTGTAAAAATGTTGGCCGGAGATTGGCCCCACCACACTCAATATTGTCACGAGCAGCCACTGTGTCAAGTTATAGAAGTTCCAGCTAGGAAAGTTCCACTGCAATTTTATTTTTCTAGAAACTCAGGAAATGAGGAAAAAAAAATGCAAAGTGGCAGTTTTTTTCGCTGAAATGATGATATCAAGGTTTGATCGTCACACATACAAATATACATTTAATAATCCCTATTTGTATTCAAAAGGATAATGTAATTGAATGTGAATGAATGCATTTTCGTCTTGAAAAACTGTTATTTAGTAGGTACATTAGATGATTAATCGCTGATATGCTTGTAAATTTTACATGTGTATGTCATTACATTATACTACCTCCATATTTTTCGATCCTACGTGATTGTCTTTTTTTTTAAGTATCATATATATTTCTGATTACTAGTTTAGTATAAAGCTAGACATCGCATTATTTGAAAGTCTTCTAAAGACAGGCTATTATACATTGAAAAATGCAAGATATAAGTGCAGAGAATTTAAGACTTACCAACTTCTTGCTGCACATTCTTGGAATGTTCCCGTTTTCAACCGACATATCCACTAAAAATGTTACCTATATAGTTTACGTGATTTGCATAAACTTTGGGTTTGTGTTTGTTGTGTACGTCGAAATACAAGGACGTGTTTTGACGGAGTCAGGCGCTAGTATGATCATTAGGAGTATAGCTTCCATAATATTAGGATTTGCAAATGTCGGGCTTACAGTCACAATAAATTTAAATAGAAAAAGCAAGTGTGAGGTAATTGTAGACAAGTTAAAAACTTTCGACGATTTTCTTGTCGATAATTTCTATATGAAACAAAAAAGCAGCAAAGCAGGAGTTATTGTAATGATAGTAATACACGTTTTTCACATCTACATGATCGTAGCTGAGGTCTTTATGTGGAAAAATGTTGGTTGGGACGTGGTCCTATACAACGTGGTGGGTAATACTCTACGGTATCGTTTGGATATTTTCGTTTGCTGTGTTTACTTCTTCATCAAAGAATTACATGCTAGAATCAAGTACGCAAATCAGAAACTACGTAATATAATTGAAAAGTTACGTACTAACTTCAAGAAAAAGAAGTACTCTATTGCAAACACCACGTTTTACATGTGTCAAATTCCGGACATTACGAGGAATACCTCGAAAGCCTACGCCACAGTGACAGATGTGGTCGAGATTTTCAATAAGGTATTTGGCTGGCTACTACTGGTTCTGATGATGAATTACCTGCTTGTTTGCATTATCGCGTTCAGTTTAGGATTACGCTTCAAGTCTTTGGAAGAAGTAAATTGGATCCATTTGACATGGTTGATTTCATTTACTTTAGGCGCTCTGGTATGTTCATGCTTTTAAAATGATAGATGTACTAGAATATTTATCTGTTACTATTTTCTTTCAGGTAGGAGCAATTTCTATATCCGCGGTCTGTAATAGATCTGCCAACGAAGCTACGAAAACCGGAAATCTAGCATATTCCCTGCTATCGAATATTACGTTTAAAGATCGTTTAGTCGAAGATAATTCTTCACTTGTTGAGGATTTAATGTTATTGATAAGACAAACTACAAGTCACTCTCCAGCATTTACAGCAGCCGGATTTTTCCCAGTCGATTATGCCGGTTTATTTACATTAATGAATCTACTAACGTCATATGTTATAGTACTCATACAATTTGCTTAATTTTTTTACGAAAAGTAATAGATAAACTAACTTCAAGACAAGAATTTATTGATTTTCTACACAAATGTTAAATTCATCTTAAGACTTGCTCAAATCACATAATTCTAGGTGTTGTTTAATTTGTTCTTTAGAATTACCCTAATCATTTTTGCAAATGTATAGGTTTCTTTACATAATTCCCCACCTCGTGTTATTGTTTCTTCCCTCAAACTTCGTAAACTGTTAAGTTATTAAAGTATAATGTTTTAAGGAGACACCTAATCTCAAAACCGAAAAAAAATATTTTTTTATTATCTCAAAAAGAAAAATAGGGCATGTTTTAAAACAAAGCCTAAATGTTTCTCATCAGTGGAAGTAGTAAAATATAATGTAATGCCTCATAACTTTTTAGTTAGCGATTTTATCTTTTTTAGTGTAAGTAGTGGGTAATAAAACAAGTGTTTTAACAACAAAGGAAATGTTTTTTTACTCAATTATAGAAATTTAATTGGCAAACTCATTGGTGTAAGCCTGTTCCATACGAAGGATCATTAATATCTTCTTCTTGGTACAGTCCTCCCAGTTTTTTTGACTTTTTTTGGATTACTCTATCCTTCATCTTAGCCTTTTCAATTTTTTTTTATCTAGTTTCATTAAAGCTTCTATAGAACAGGCTATTTGTTCTATTCCTATTTTTTGTAGAATCTCACAGCGGCAAATCATTGCAAAGACATTGCTAAAGTTTTCAGCTGCACAAAATTATTTTTTGATTTCCATATTTTGTTGTTTACACATTTGTTCACATATTGTGTTTTTCCAGGGAGGCATTTCTCTAGCAAGTCCGTCCTGGCTAAGCCTCGAAGAATAGGTTTTATGAAATACATTATACTCTGATAGAAGTATCCTTTTTATTTAAGAGGAATTGCATTTTGCGTTTTCTATATGGCCAAGATGATTTGGTGTTTCCTTGAAAAGGAATGTAATTTTGAACCCACACATTTCTTCCGAAATAATATGTTTTTCGTTGAAGCAGTTCCTACTGCCCTTGTTTCAAATAAATCTTCTAACCAAATTATTCGTTTGATTGAGTACAGGAATATTTATTATATTATTTAAATCAAGTAATAATTTAGTAACCAAAAAACGTTTTTTTTTCCTGGGTAACAGTTTTAAATGTTCAAACACTATATACTTCTGTAAAGTGCGTTGGCTTATGAGTAATGCATGTAATCTCGCACAAAAATATTTACCTTTGTTTACTATAGTTTGTGTATCTGAGATTTATCCACGTGGGAACATGAATAAACCTAAAATACTTTCGCGTAAAAGAGCACTCAGCTTTAAAACGCCGGTTTTGTTTATATTTAAACAAGCATGATAATGTGCTTAAAAGAAACTAGAATATGTTGTTAAATAATATATATTATATATACAGGCTGTATCAGATATAGAGGTAAATATAATAATATGTAGCACTGTAATCATATACGATCAAAGTCTTAATGCACAGGGGGTCTATCTGTAAGCATCAACGAGAAAAAAAATATTTTGTAAATGCCCTGGGCTAGAGCCGCACCTGTGCCCAACCTAAATGCTGTCCCGAGTATACCCCCACATACCACTATCATTCAGCCATTACCGCTGTTAGTTTTGTGTGGATCGCTGCTTGGAGTGCAAGCCACTTCGAACATTTTATTTAAATTCTTCCCGTCTCGAAAAAACGATCCTTTTTAGGACCATCATCTTTTCATATAAAGAAAATCGAAGCTTGATACATCGGCAAAAGCGCGGGAATGTATAGATTCATTTTCGCGCGACATCATAGTAAAAAGGCGTGTTTGCAAATTTTCTGTATCTACATTTATTTCTGTGTAATTCGCTTCAATTCATTTTGCGTTATTTGATTAAATAAATCAAAAAAGAAATAACTCAGATTCATGTGGTACCGTTTTTATTAACAACTAACTCTCGATTCGACAAAGCAAAAGAAAAATATTTACGTTTTTTGTAACTACTAAAGTCGCATATCCGGTGAAACTCGAACATCTTATCAGGATATTAAAAATAATACTTTGTAGACTTACGTAGAATGCTCTTAACAAATAAGGAATGTTTATTTTATAAAAAGAAGACATTTAAAATGCCTCAGTTTTGCTATTTTTACAAGAGCACACTGGCCGATTGGCCTTTATTTATTCAGAATGACGTTAAATGAACTTACGGCATACCATTAAGAATAATACTAAATGAGTGCAATGTATTTATACATAATACCACGTTTAGCGGGTGCTTAACATGACGTTTCCTTGCATCAGGCCCGGTCTAAAGAATTTTTGGCTCTAAATTTTACTTTTTTTTTTATATTTTAATGATGTAATCCGGTTTCGGCGGGTTTGTGCTTTATATGTCGTGTAGTTAACACCCAAGCAAAATTTACTTTTTTATTTGATACACCTGTATATATAGAAAAATATATACAAATGTCGCTATTGACAGACATTAATGTTTCGCCTTTTCAAGGCTCGTCAGTGCCAATTTTGCGACATTTGTATGTACCGGACAAGGCGTATATAAAGCTACTTGATGTAATTAATACTGTGTGAGTGTAAGATGTTAGAAACTTTTTCTACGTTTAATGCATTTATTAGCGCATCAGCGCAAAATTTAGATGTTTGTCATTGTTCGGTTTTTGTCTCATTTACATGATTTTAATTTGTTATTTTAATCATATGACTAATGTAATTATGATTATATAGAGAAAAGAATACCAAAAAAGATGTTTTATTCTGAGGAAGGCAAAACTACTTGTCGAAACGTTAATAAATAGATAGAATTCAATTAAGAAGCCTTATTTCCAAACAAATCTACTTACAATTCTAAGAAGATATGCTAAAGAAAAAGACCATTACATACACAATATATTCATAAATAACGGTCTTAATAAAGATCGTTTTCCTTTCTTTTTATTGAATTATTTGAGCGTAATATTCCATTTTGAATGAAACTCCCGCATGTTCACAAATTCATAAAGTTCTAGCCAAGAATGGCAGTGCTGCGACTAAAGTGGGTTTCATCAAAAGAACTGATGAAACCTATACACGCACTCATAAAGAGAGCATTGAGAAACTATTGGAGGTTCATTTTCCGTCCGCGAAAATCTTGGCAGATGCGAGCATCTGGCCGGCCGTAACAGATCGAACGAGACAAAGGCGAAAACAATAAGACTGGAGACTAGCCAAACCTAATCTAATCTGGGCAGGATGATGGTGTAAAAATGCTAGGCTCTTAGGTAGAGATCGGAATGTGCAGGTTTACGGTAAACGGAATGACCCAAAGACCATCAGAACGACGATTTACTAGGACATTTAGGAAAGTGAGAGTATTGTCTGACTCGACTACCATAGTAAATTTAATGGAACTATGTTGGAAATTGAGGAATGTGAGGAAATTGTTCAAGGAATCACGTCCATCATTACAAAAGTGTCGTCAACGTATGGAAATCAGTATTTCCGTTTCTGGGGATAAGAGGTTGGGATTTGTTGTTCAAATGCCTCCATAAACATGTTGGCAACAACAGGAGAAATAACGAAACCCATAGCTACACCCGAAGCTTGTTCGTAGTAACAACCGCGGAATTGGAAATAGGTAGAGATGAGGCAAATTTTCACCAAGTCAGCTAAGTCATCCGTTTGAAGGATGGAAAATCGGATTTCACGGATTAAATCGATAGTATCGGATATAGGAACTTTGGTAAATAAAGATTCGACTTCGAAACTAATAAGTAAATTCTGAGGATCTATTGTCAGTCCACGGAGTATGTGAACGAATTATCCGAGTTTTGGATAAAAGAATCGCTGTTGCCAGTGTAAGGTTTGAGGATGTTAGTTAGATATTTCGAGGGTTTGTAGGTGGGACTGTTTATAATACTAACAATAGCTTGTAAAGATAAACTGGGTTTGTGAATTTTGAGTTGAGGGTATAGCTTAGAAGAATTGGAATTGCTAGGTAGAAAAGATTTATGCTATCCCGTAATCCTCGCCACTACAGCCGCAAAATCCGCGAGTCCATTGAATCCATAAATATCCTAATAACCTGAACACTAAAGACGGTTATCTCCCATACATCTGAAAGTCGCTCCCCTTTCTGAAACAACTCAATCACAACGATCACGCATCTCTGAACCGTAACTGTTACTACTGTATAAACTAAACAGAGTATGGACAACAACCGCGGAAGTCTACGCATTAGTTTGATTTATACAGTAGCCAAAACAATGAAATTATTGCATAAATTCTTTAATGATGGATCTTTTCACCAAGATTTCTGAATTGCCTGTACCGACACATTTTGTATTGTATGTATTGGAGAATAAATTACCGAAGCTACTCGAAGCAAAAAAAAATGGGTTTAATTATGGGAGATTTCGATCAGTTCATTAGTTGAGCCTGTATTTAATGACACCATTAGATAAATTGGAACACCTATCTACTTTATTGTCACACATGTACACCTACAGAAATGCACGAAATTATAATTACGTTAAAACAAAAGCAATCCAATCTCCACCAACACCACAAGAATATTAGTTTAGTGCATTAATCTGGGGAAGTGTTATATTAATTGTTCTTGGCGACAAGAATTACTTTCATCTACAGATAGAGATACCTTAATATGGGTCGTCTCAAACCCATGAGCATTATTATGCTCCTGCTTGCTTTCCCTCCATCTCTACCGAAGAAAAGATTTTTGAAGTTCGTGTGTTTATTTTATGTCACTGGGTTTCATCTTACAATGATGTATATGACATATTTCCAACTGATGGGCCGCTTTCAACCTAGTTCCATATCGATGGTATTTTATATCGACGTACCAACCATATGCTTGGGTATATTCGAATGTATATCTTTGACTCTGGCCAACACGCTTGCTACTTTGACTGTAATTAATACTAATGGTCATCATGCTCGACTACTGCGAAATATTGGAAAGCTACATAACTTGACTTCTCCCGATTTCCCCGAAAGGGTCGGACGAAAGAAAATCATTATAGTTCTTATTTTTATGAATATATTTTACTTAGCTCTAGTTACTTTACATCGATGGTCTTGGACTGTAAGGCGTCTATCAAAATATTACGACTACTTTTTCTTTGACGATGTATTAAGATATCGTTGCAGTCTGTGTGTATTGTATATGCATTGTTTACTAGGGCAAGTAAAAGATGCAGCCCAATATGTCTATAAGATACTTTCATATACAGAAAAAATGTGGGAAAAGCGATCTGGCTCAATAGTAACGGTGTCGATTACACCAAATGCGTTGGATATCCAAAATGGTGTAATTATAACATCAAAAGCTTATAGGATTTTAGCAGATATCGTATCCTCTTTTAATCATGCTTTCGGATGGTGTGTACTCTTATTCAACATAAACTTTTTGCTAATATTCTTAATATCGTTCAACCTGTGTTTGAAGAATGATGTACATCAAACTTATCTAATAACCTGTTTATTAATTACTGTAATGGTCATGATGATGATACATGCTCTGGTACCTGCTGTTTATTTATATTCTGCTCACATTTGCATTTACGTCAATTTTTTCATTTTAGGGTGGCGCTGTTTCCATTGCTTCTATGTGCGATCGTGCGTTAGAAGAAACCCAAAAGATAGCTACATTAGCCTACTCTTTACTTTACAAGTTGGATTATGGACGTAGCTTAGAAGAACAGAAAACGCTGCGGGAGGATTTAATGCCTTTGATCAGACAAACTACTAGCCAGATGATTTCCTTTTCGGCTGCCGGTTTCTTTACAATAAATTACTCTACTCTATTTATGCTTTTGAATATGTTGATGTCATACATAATAGTACTGGTACAATTTAAATAAATTCCTAGCCTGATATAGAAGTGTGCAGTTGATATGCAAGTGTACACTTTTCCGTATTCTCTACACATTTAGCAGCACTTTTTAATGTATAACTGTATATTGGTTCATAATAGTGATGTAACGAATGTGTGATTTTACACATTCGCGAATGCGAATGCGAATATGTGCACTAGATATTCGCGAATGCGAATGCGAATATTAACTTTTTAACTTTACTAGCGTCATCTATTAGTTTTCATTTTACAACTATACAAACATTTGCATTAAGCACACGCAGAGAATTAAATTTCTCCATCACCGCAGCCAAACTCGCCAAGTACAACCGAATCGTTTCGATTTTTTACGTCTTATTCTTGTCAATTCAAGTTTAGTTTTGAGGTTAGTGATGGTTATTATAATGTAAACTGCAAATTTGTGTTCAAAAGGTTGTTTTAGGATTGCAATGAATTTGAATATTAGTTTTTTTTATAAATTATCCATTTTGGCAGGTAAAAGTTACCTGTTAAAATGGATATTTCGATATTCGCAATATTTATTGCGAATGCGAATGCGAATATTCAAAAACATGCGAATATTCGCGAATGCGAATATTCGCTACATCACTAGTTCATAACACCATGACGGACGTACCAAAAATCAGATAGACTATGTAGTAATAGAACAGAAACACACTAAAGCGATTACAGGTTGTAGAAGCTATAGATGCGCTGATGCAGATAGCGACCACACACTAGTCATAGCGAAACTTAAACAATAAATACCAGTAATACATAAGCAAAAGAAAGACAGGCGGAAATACGATGAATGGACAACAATTGAAAAGAAATAAATAAGAGAAAAATAGAGAAGGACCGAAATGGAACAGAAGAGGCAAAGAACAACGAAAGAGAAGAATGGTAAAAAAATTGCAACAAGAGAATGCGCAGATGATGGAACCAATTAAATAAAATCGAATAAGAAGCAAAACGTTCTGGACAAAGCATGAATTCCAGAACAATTTATTGCAGAAACAAACGAAGGCCTTCTAGTAAGAGGTACAAAAGAGAAATTAGACAGATGGGAAAGACGGAAGCGGAAAATAGTAGTGAGGAGCCCAAGGAACTACAGAAATAGCGAGCCTTAGTACTAAAATAAGGAGGATAGAAATTGGAACAGATATTAAGGCTTTCAATCATTTTACATGAATTGACGCTACCAATGTAGCGAACAATTTCTTCAAAAACATTGGAATTATCATTAATTTTCTACAAAACTATTTAATTGGATTACCAGAATCTTTGTCCGTTGATTTAACCAAAGCTAGAGAAGAGAATGTTCAAAAATGGACAGTTTTTTTGTTGTTGTTGTGTGAGCCGCCTAATATGGCGCCTCCGGCTTTTTGTACTTAGTCTCCCATTTCTTTTACCCCTTAGATTACACCAACAACTCCAGGATCCTAGGTTATCCACTTCAGCAAAGTGTTACATCATAATTGTGAGGAAAAACATTTTTTGATAATATTAATTCATGTTCCCCGTGATGCATCCATAAAGCATCTTATTAAAAGAAAGTAACTTATTTATAACATTAATTACCTTTACACCTTTTCATCGCATGGAGCTTTTTAAACGATCATTTTCTTATATTTCACATTACTACAACGAGCTACCTGAACAATTCAAAACTCTTAATAGGTCAAGTTTCGGAAGAAGGTTATCTTCCTGCCGGATTAACCACAATTGTATTTTTCTTTTGTATGCGTACACACATTTTTGTGTTATATTTAAGAATTTTGTTTTTTCTTTTGGCTGCAGCACGTATGTAGGGGTTAAGTGGGAGAGCAGTCACTAGGTTTTGGCGACTGAACTTGGCCCCATTAGTTAGTTTTCATTTTATCATCGCTTTGTTTTTATTTTGGTATTGTATTTCTGATCTCGAAATCTAATAAAGACATGCTATTATTATTATTTATTGTGTTATCTTGCACACTGATGTTCTCCGATTTGCTCTTCTCCGCTATTTCCCGATGCATTAATTGGTTTAACTTCTCTATTTCCATTTTCCACGGTAAGCTTTTATGGTAAAATCTAACTGTTATCTCACTTCTGAATATGTAATAACTAGAGTGGTCAGACGTATCTGCTTACATAGGCCGCACTCGCCTCGCGCTATACAGAACGTTTAGCCATAGTATATCTTCAAGGCAGTAAAATCACTCCCTCCAATTTGTGTATCCAGTATCAGTGTCAGTCGAGTCTTGATGCGAGTTAGTACAACTCTCCGTTAACGTTTTGCGTATTGTAAATGTAATAAAATGTCGGGCATAAAAAAATCCCAGAAAACAACCATTGTTTCATAATGTATAAAAGTATATCGGTGAAATCCAGGATTTACATTATGGTAGTGTCAAAATAGTTTGTACAGTGGGCGATAAACAGTTACTGTGTTGGCACAAATCGGACTACACATTGGTGGAGGTGCAAGTGATCCGTTATCTACATATAAAGATTATTTTAATTATGCGTGTGTTACATCCGTAGATGTTGAATGGTTGAATGTTAACACGATGTGATAAACTGTATTTTAATATATTATTATTAGAGTTGGGCAATTGTCCGGGGGAGCAGATACGTATTACGACGCGGGCCTCAAATAATGTAATATAAATAAAGCAGATCAATCGTATTATTGTAATTTGGTATGTATTTATAAAACATAAGTCATATTAATAGAGTTGTGCAAATTTTCCTTGGGGACCAAAGTCGGACAAAGCGGACGAACAAACGGACCACCTTGCGATACATTCGCATTTTATATCACTACATATTGAGATAAAATATTTTTTTTTACATTTTATAAGAAAAAACAGGTACTGTTGTTATCGACTTGCAACTCATTTGCTTTATTGGAGTACATGAGTTGGAGCGCACGTTCTGAATACGTACCTGCCGCGCCGGAAAATTTGCCCAACTCTAGTTATTATGTCGATATTTTGTCGTTACAGTAGGTATAAACTAAAACTAAATATTTATTATAAATTACTATAACCCAGATATTTTCACATTTATTACGTAATGCAATGTTGGTTGAGAGTACTTGTTCATTATCATTTGTCATAATTATATACTGCACTATTTTATTTTCCAAGACCATTCTAATAACTCCATGAAGCTAATTACGTTATTATAAACTTATGTTAATTGATTCAGATGAGTTAAAATATTCTATGGATGAATTTAGTCGTATGGAAGTTCTTCAATATGAACAGTATAAAACTAATCAGTATCTTCATGGCTATTTTTGCTTTTCCTTTGTCTGCACCGAAATAAAAAATTTTGAAGTATATGTGCCTTACAGTTTTAGCTTTAATATCGGAATGATGTGCGTAACATTATCCGAATTGATGAGTTGTTTTCAACATCACTGCATCTAATGGGTTTACCATTGATACACTCATGATTTCGTTACCGACCATTGTTAACTTAATAGCTACATTACCCCTATGTAATACTAAAGCTCATTATAGTATATTAGTGCGAAAAAATCGAGAAGTAGACGATCTAATTCTCTACAGTTTTCCTGACCAGAACAAAACCTGATTTCTCTTAGTGTTGTGCAAATTTTTCAGTGCTTTTTTTTTTTTTTTGAGTAGACTGCCACAATGAAGATATTATGTTTACATTTACTTTGGCGATGTACTGAAGTACCATCGCAGTCTGTATGTATTGTATATTACATATTTACTTGATAAAGTAAAAAATGGAATTAATCACACTAATAAGATGTTTTCGCGTGCAGAAGAAAAACATGGAAAGTTGTTAGATAAATTGGATAAATTTCCTATTAATGCCAACACGTTAGATATTAAAAATGACGTATTGATAACAATGAATTCTTACGAAGTTCTAACAGACGTTATATCTTCTTTCAATTGGAGTCTGCTCTTACTGAACATACAATTCTTAATAATGTTCTTAATGTCATTCAATTCGTGTTTGAACTTACAAATGAAAAAGGGGATGCAAAAAAAAAAACATAAAAGTGGTTTTAACTTAAGTTTAATCCATCAAGGCAATAGAATAACAAGCCAATAGAATAACTAATTGCATCTCCGCTAGACTTTTTTAAAATTAGATAGTGATGGGCACTATCAATAACTAACGATAATTGTGGTTAGCTTGACTAGCGATTAGGCCGAAACAATGCTTATAAAACAACTATCGACGCTGTCTGTATTGCAACAGACAGCGTCACAGAGAGCTTTAGCGAACTCATTGTGCAATCCAGACTGATTTGAAAACTGAATAGCCTGACAAGCCATACTAAAGCCACTTTCCTATGGTTACCCGAACATTCGAGAAACGAAGGAAACGAAAAAGGCAGTATGTTTGTATGCAAGGAATCATCGGCTTCATCTATGGACCAGAAGTTGTTCTCCAAAAGTCAAGTCTCCAAAAACACAGCATGAGAGTACAACCACGCAAATTCAAGGAAATACCTTTATTAAGCTATTATCAAAGAAGGGCGAAGAACTACCAAAGTTTAATAGAAATCAATTTCGCACAATAACAGGACATCTGCATTGAAAGGATACCATAGAAAATTTGGATCCATACTGGAGGAATGGTCCACTGCAAACTGTATAATATTGATGACAAAGTTCATATTTCTGGTGTAAATGCGAGACGCTTTAGACAAACAATGCCAAAAATGAACCCAAAAGGTTATTTCGATTAGCCAACCAAAAATTAAAAATTGTAGCAGTGTGCTAGGATATTAGAATTACTAGTACGATTTAATAGGTAAAAAAAAAACCTAGAGATTTAATATTAAAGATGCCACAGTATTTTTGGAGGCTCCATGTAAGATGCTACCACAAAAAAGCTGAAGTAATTCAAAATAATAGACAAACCAGTGAAATAATGTAACAATGTGCATATTGAGATAATCACTATTATATGAATTGACGTGGCCATCTTATAGCATTGTGGAATAAATGTATTATCTATCTAATTCTCATTGGTTTTTTTTAGATATACATATTAATACAATATGTATTTCGAAAAGGTACTTGTATAAAAGGCAAGTATAAACATAGAAGAAATAAGTCAGAGAAAATGAGATAATAAAAATGCTTAAGTAAAGGATTTAGCGGCATGGATTCGAACTAACTAATTGTTAAAGTGTTGCGTAGGCTTTCACGGCCGGAATCTACTGTAAAGAGTTTTTCCGGGCTGTTGAGCCGTGGTTTTGTGGAATTACTTCCGTACGTTTCGTTCACAACTGCGGTGAACATCTTCAGCGGCAAGGTCGAAGTTTCCTTCGTGATGGCTCGTCTACTACACTAACGAAAAGTACGCAAGTAATTCCACAAGACCACGGCCACAAGACCAACAGCCCGGAAAACTCTTTACAGTAACTAATTGTTAGTTACAATTATTAGTTGACTTTGGGTAACTATCAGTAGTTGATCAGGGTAGCAGTAACATGAGGATTAACATCATCTCTCTCAAAACTTTACACTTAATGTATATGTTGCATTTGAAGCACAAAATGTTAGAGAATGTCATGAGAATAAAATATTTATTGCGGACTAATAGAGCAAATTTAAAACATTGGATAATTGACATTTTTGTAATAAATAACACTATTTTTTTTTGATATAATACATTTATTAATTTTTCAATCGTATAAAAACCAGAAAATTATTAAAATTAATCAATTTACATATATTAAGATGTTAGGTAAACTATATTCGAATTCGACTCCTCAAATCATTTGTACGTATAAATTTATTTTGTAACAAGACAATCATATAATAAGTAGGTACCACATAATTAAGTATGTAATAACGTACCTATACGTATATATACTCAACAAAAATGCACTTGTAACAGACATTCTCTGCGGCGAAGCTAGTATTGTTTCATTAACAAAAATGGTATAATAAAATAGTATATGCACATGGACTTACCTTGAAATGAACCGTCTTACTTTGAGATTCCCTAGCTTTCTAACAACTCACCATTTCACTAAATAATACAAATGATAACATAAAATATGCGCTAATACGTTAATTTGCACTTTGCAGAGATTTCAGCAGCAAATTTATAGATATAGGACACTACAGTAAACAGTACACTACTAACACCGGAAACCGTACTTTTATGCCGCTTACATTGATTATGGAAATATAGAAGTAGACAGCAAAAGTGCTTTAAAAATCTCACCCTACCGTGGGGAAATGTAAAACGAGAAAAGTTGGGAAAAAGTCATAGTTAAGGTAGAAAAAGCAACCGTCTGTTTTGACAACCAGAAAAACCACAAAACAATGTTACATCGAAAGTTGTGCAATTCTTTTGTTTATAGTTTAGATTTAATAATATATGTAATTTTAGATGAGTATATAATTTATTTTTTCTTATTTAATTTATATGTGGTTGGAAGTTAATCGTCGTCAAGGCGAAAACAAGAAACATATTATTCCATATGTAAAAAATTTAATAGTTACAGGACATTGTACAGTAATCATAATTATTGGAGGCGTTTTTAGTTTTAGAAAAGACACTACAGTAGGGTAGTTTAGATTGAAGCTATCCAATGGTAACTGTATGTGCAATACAAAACTATAAATATGTTAATAAAATATGTTATCGATTTCTTTTTACTAAATTTAAACTTTACCTTTTTCCGTGAACTTCCCGATATTGGAATAAATATTCATTCGTGGCATAGGAATGTTGCTCCCTAGTTCTATATTTCCAAAATTTCCCCAATCAAGCCCCTTACAATAACAATTTTATATATTTATTGCTTATGCCAATTCACTCTTTAAACAGTAAATTTACCCACATAGCCAAATTTAAATTGCCCGCAATTATTTTCAGTAACTTCAACGTTGAAACATAAAATCACCCACTATTTTCTACTACATTAATAGTTGTTTTAATGTTGTAGAAAAAGTAAAATAATTAACTCATTTTTGTAATAAAGGTTTTGTGATGTAATAAATTACAGATAATTACATCTGCTCTGTATCTCCCCTCCAAGGTTCTTTTTTGAAAGTGACGATGTTTTCGTAAGCGAGCTCTTCAAAAATTAACAGCTTCATGAACGAATTGGAAGTCCTAATAATATAACCAATAAAAAAGCGAATATCATAAACAACAGGTGCTTTGATTTTTAAATCCGGGATTAAAAATCGAAATATTGACGGAAGTTTGTATTTCACACGAATCACCTAAACCTGTTCTATAACTGTTCCGTAATTCAATTTATACCACAATGTGACCGATCAAAATAGCCCATCTCTTTCGATTTGATTTATTTCTGATTTAGTAAGGAATTTTTCTCACATTCTAAGTTGGTTGTTATTTACTATCATGCTATTTTATTGTTGATATTACTTCTATGCATTCCTCCTTTAATAATTGGTAATCATGATACGATGTTTATTAGGTATGATATTGTGCATAGTACGTACTACGTACTGCCTAACGTACTTTTTACTTGTAACAGCGATAATCAAAGTAAAAGTTATGAAGGTAATATTTAGTTTTACGCATTCTCAAAGAATAATATTTACTGAAATTATGGCTAGCCGTAGTGATCAAATTTAAATCTCCCGTCATTATTTTCAGTGAAACTATTAATGGCCGCGTTCAGAGGACGAAACGATACAATTATCTATAACTATTTCCGCTATACAAAATGGCGATCGCTTCATTTTGAGACGAATTGTCAACGGTTTACAAACCGATTGGGAACAGCTACGTGTTCTGACGGCCAATCTAATACACAGAAAATAGAGAGGGGAGAACGCGCATCGACGAGTCTGCATCCTATTTTAGAACGACGGACTAATGGCAGCCATTTTGAAGGTCCATTATCAATGCCAATTGTGTGTTTGCGTGAGTGTTTTGTTATTTTATTTCATTAAAGGTATGTGCAATCATCAAAATTGCACTAGTTTTGCCCAAAATGAACTTAAAACAACGACTGGATGTCTTGGGTATAATGATTCAACTTAGTTGAAAATTCCCCGATGAAAGTATAGTAATTGTAAGAGTGGTTATCGCTAAATTGTACCAACTATTTCAGCTGGTCTGGCCTTTATAATAAAAGCTTTCTTCTTTAAAATGTTTCGAACAAATTAACTTTTCAACCGAGGGAAAGCACTTGGATCCTTACCCAAGATATCCAATCGTTGTTTCAGAGAAAACTACTGTTTTCATTGTTAAATATGTAATTTGCCAAAAACTCATACAATTTTGTCGAACACCTTTAGGTTTAAGCCGTCATTGAACACATTGGGACTGCACTCGACATTTTCTCATAAAATGTGCACCAAGCTTTAATGAAAATAAAATTACAAAACACTCGGTAAAATACACAATTATTGGTTTTGACAATGAACCTTCAAAATGGTTGCCATTAGTCCGTCACTCTAAAATAAGATGCGCATTCGTGGAAGCGCGTTCTGCCCTCTCTATTTCTATGCGTAATACAAATAATTGCTATGTTTCAACTTTAAGTTGTTCAAAATGAATGCGGAGAAATTGAAATTTGATTATGTGGGGTTCATATTAAAACAGCCCGAATATATTCTAAACATTTCGTCACGCAGAATATAAACGACAATTAAAATATGAATTATTAAATTATATTCCAAAGAAAGAAATAAACAAGATGTGCCTTCTATTAATTTATCGAAAGAAAAATATGGTTGCCCGACTACAAAAAAAAAAAAAAAACAGGAAAGATTCGGGACATAAAAAAAAAATTGTTAAAAACATTATTTTCCAACAGTGGTAAATTCAATTTTATTTATTTATTATGTATATAACATAGCCTATGTTATCAAGATGCAATTGTAATAACCAACAAAATTAATGACTAACCAAAATATTTGTTTTTCATTACTCTTAAAAGTTCACAATCTAAAAAATCAGTAGGGTATTTTCTCTTTGTAATTGAAATACTACTGCTTTTTTTCTAGTTTATCCGGCTCATGAACTGCTAATAGAAAATTATAGCGAAATTCATGTTCATTTTCAAATTCCAAATAACTGAGAATGTTAAAAAATTGAAGCAGACAATTCTTGTCAAAAAAAAAACGAAATGGCACTAAAGGCGTTTTTTTACGCAAGAAAAAAATCGATATCCGTATATACCTAGTACTTTATACAACCATTTCTAATTTTTTTCTTCGTATTTTAATGCCGAGTTTAACTTTAATAATTTCCTTTGCGGTGTTAAAATACTTACCTCTATAACATCAAGACAAATACCTAAATATATACATACCCAAATTGAAACTAATATTAAACATATTAAAAGTATCTTCATTGTTCCTCTGGCATCTCTCTTTTTACAAAACAAATTTATCAAGTATATGCACATCTTTATCTTCTAGTACTAAATGTTTCAGAATTTCTTGCTTTTCTATACATACTTCTTCAAATAAAATGCTTGAGTAAAGTTATTGTGCAGACAAGTTTAATTTTAGTACAATACATGTCATACCTTATAAACATTATCATATCATGATTCGCATCCAAGCTATCGGTTAAATTGATTATATCTGTCTGTACTTAACTCATGGTCAGTAATCAAATAGTTATATACATTCTCCTCTATTAAAAAAAATAGAATCAAATTAAATTAATTTAAAGGATATTTCCTATTAATTCTTTATGGATTAAAATGCAAAATCTTCATGGCATTTCACTTACGCTTAACATTTTTTAAGTGATTTTGCTAAGCATCACCAAACCCTATTTAGCATTTCTATTTTAATATCAGAATATAATTTTTAATATTATAATTTTAATATACAAAACCTGTTGACCTAAGAAAAAAATCAAAATTTAACTTTTTTTCATATATGATGTAGCTCATCTAATTATAAAAATTCATTTAAATAACACATTCATACATAATTAATAGTTACTAATATTATAAAGTGTAATAATAATTCTTGATATACACGATTGTTAATTTTTCTTTATTGAATCACAGATGGCTCTGAAGATGGTCTCTAACTGAAACCGCTAAGCCAAATTACAAATAAATATTTGAATTGAGAAGTAAACCATTGGGTTATCATTTACCTTAATAAGTTTTAAAATTCGTTTTTCAATAAATATTTACATTTTCTAGAACATATTCTCTAGCGCTTACTGATGTGATTGGAAAAGATTACCTTTCAAAGCTATTTTGTCTTGAACTATTTTGGCAAAATACCATTGCTGAATTTGCAAGCAGTTAGAATTGCAAGTATGTCATAAATCAATTTATTAAATTTCCATCTCCTTACCATGTGATATTGAAGCTATTGGCGACATAATATGAATTGGTATATACTCTCTATTAGCATGTGCTGTCAAAGCCACAGATGAAGTTATTCCAATTGGTGTTTGCTCTCTGCTCAAATGACCTACAAGAATTTTATCATTTATATTGACTAACCTGTTTTTTTAATTTTCCTTTTATTGATATAACTCAACGAAAATAATTCAAAATGATACCCGACTGAATTGGTACGTCTATATGAGGAAATGCTGTTTGTTTTAATCGGGATCCAGTAAAATCGTTTGCATCAAAATGTTTGCGACAAACTCTGCAATTACGGTATATTTTTTGTGGTGTCATGCTTTCTTCTGATAATCTCTTATTGCCACAAATTTCAACCCATTTTCTGAATAACTCTATATATTTCTGTGGATTGGGAAAAGAATGTTTGCTTAAGTTACCCCCCGAACTACTCCAGCATCCTTCCACAGAACAATATACTCCAACCATTGTATTATTAACATAAATGTCCCTGTTGAGTACAATAAAATTAAATGCAAAAATATGAGAACTTACCAGAATTGCTTACAGGTCTGTTACAATAATGTATTTGATAATGTACGTATTAAATTTTTGTTTGTAGAATTATTCTATACTGTCTACACAAGTAAAATGAAATCAATAACTTTTTAATGCTTAAAATATTTAAAAAAAAAACAACAAAAAAACCTAACCTAAACTGCAACAATCGTAATCAAGGTTGCCATATCTAGAACTAATAGAGTAGCCAACATATAGAAAAATATAGCCCAAGCGGCCAGCAATAACAGCATTACAAAACTTTTTTTCAATTTTTGTTACTACAATATTTTAATCAGCACAATAAAGTTATATTAAATGTTGCACAATAAAATCTCTTACAGTAAAAATAAAAAACACTTTATAACTAAGAACATTATACGAAACACCAAAAACAATTAACAGTGTTGTTCATAGTAGTAACTACTTTTATAGATCGTTCAGTTTGAACCTCGCATCTCGCACTCATTGGCTTATTAAAGTTGGGCTAAAGTTGATGAGAAAATAATATATTCCCAGGTAGCAGAGTGACGTAAAATGACGTTTAATAAACGTTGATATCACGTATTAGACGTAATATCAACGTCTAATAAACGTCATTTTACGTCACTCTGCTACCTGGGTTGTTCATTAAATGTTGTTGGTTGAATGGGTCGTATTTCGCAATACTCTTTTGTAGTAGTAGCTGCCGGTGGTTCGTCTTTAGGCAGCTCAAAGCGTGTACAATAAAAAGTAAGTTGAATTATAAAGTTAGAAAGATATAAGTATATGGTTTAAATGTATACAAATATTTTTTTTAAAGAAATCTGGTGAAAAAGAAAAAAAGAAAAGAAAAGTTGAAATATTCTGAGGAAGCAAACTTGAAAATTTAAAAATAATTAGAATTTTAGAAATTCCTCAGTTATAAACACATATTAAGAAATTGTCAAAATGTAAAATATAGCTAAAATTGTGCAATGGGTATATGATGTAAGAATTTCTTAACAATCTTATTTCATGAGTTTTTTGAAAAATGAAATTATTTAATTATGTTTTTGCACAAATTATATTTTTTTTTTCATGGGGAAGGGGTAGGGGTAGGTTGTAACCCGAAAAAGGCAACTCGGTCAGAACGACTTATTGTGCCCCCATGTCAATTTTAGCCCTTTCAGTCAGGTTGCACCCTATCAAAAAAGTTCGCAATCTGGCTGAGAGTTAACTTACCGACTCTGGGTTCATCCAACTGATAGACCCCAAAGTGCGTTTGCCTCTTTCCGTCCACGACCGGGCAGGTGACAAGAAGGTGAGCAGGAGTTTCCTGCGCACTCCTACACTTCCTGCACAGGGGAGAGTTCACTAGCACCATGCGGTACATGTGTTTATTTAGTGCGCAGTGCCCAGTTAGGATTCCTGTGAGTAATCTCAATCTGTCCTTGTTCATAAAGGCTGAACTTCGACAAACCAGCTGGATAGACCCCGATTTGGTTTGCGAATGTACGCTATTACAGTTTCCCTGCTGGAGATATCTACGCTGTATCTCCCAGAGAAGCTGAATCAGGGATCATATCAGAGATCATATCTGCCTTTACGGACAGTGGTACTGTCTGTTCGATGTAGTTGAAGATGCTGGCGTAGTCTTCGACCTCGCTGGAGAAGCCCTCGCATCCACTACATTTTACTCTGTAAGCCCCTAGCGTTGCTCCAAATCACAACACCACTGCAGCGAGGGAAGCCCATGGGAATGGTCTCCATAGCAGCCGTCGGCGTCGAGGACATGGCTACCGTGATGCCCAAACAGGCATAAATTATAGCTATTTGTTGAAAGATTTTAAAAAGAAAAATAGTCAACAGATCTTTGCAGGTAGCCCAAATTAGTGGCCGGGCGTCATTTACTTGTAAAATGTACATTGCAAGAAATGTAAATTACATTTAGAATAATTTTGTTAAGTGTCATATAGGTACTTAGTTGTATTATTTTGTTTCTTCTTCTCTTAAATATTGTAATTAAACATAGTATCACATAATATCGATTGCCTCGTGTTTTACCTACACCATTAAATTATTTTTTTATATATATGAGGATTTTGTGCGGACCAAATCCTAATATTTTAAGAATTTAAAAAAGTAAGATTTAAAACATCGTCATTCCATAGATTTGCATTAAACCAATGGCAATATTCCATACGTTTTTCGAAATCTAGTGGCAGTAATTGCTGCCCGATAAAAATTTTATATGGATGATAATGAAGCTTTTGTTTTACAGCTTTCCGAGCTGATCCATAAGATAAACGTACAAAAAAATTTCACATTACTTTTTATAACACCGTTTAGTATGTGTATTTCTACCAGTTTATTGTGCAAGTTGCCTTAATGGCTTTCCAGGGCTGTGATCCAAAATGTCTTCCACCACATTTTCGGTTAGAACTGATGGGCGACCTGGTGACTTTCATCGAAGGAGAGTTTCATCATCAATTAGCACTTCGACAAACTGATTTATAAATTCTTCAGCACAAAGTACAGCTGAATATCTCCACTGCCCATCACCCCCTCGCTTACCATTTCGAAAGTACGCCTCCAAAATAAATTTAATTTGGTGCAAAATGGCAATTTGCCAAGAACAAAAACACGTTACGCTCTCAATCCGAAATGAAAGCGTAGTCTTGAGAAAGACTGTATGTGAAAATTAACAAACAATAACACGGAATGAGGAAATAAGCAAAATTGAAACACGAAACGCACCGATATGTAGAACATATGTCAATTTTGACAGCAAAATTTGAGGAAGCACTGTTTTACTAATTTCATTACAATGACTGGATTGCAAATATTGATTTGCGCATCGCGAAAAGTAGTGTAGGATCAGGACAATCATTCTCGATTTCAGTGTATTTGAAACATGAAGTTAGCCTAGATTTCCACAAAATTCAAATTAAATATTTAAGAAACCTTAAGGTAATAAATAAGGTAATAAACCTTGTTAACTGTAGTGTCTGTACACATATTTTTCTTGAAGAATTCAAAATTTTAATAATATACAGAGGTTCCGTTAAAAAAAACACAACTTTGATACTTTTAAGGCCTTTGGAACACCACATATAACGTGGAAACAATTTTAAAAAGTAACCACGATAGATCCCCATATATTCCAAAAGTGAAATGTTTTGAACGTCGCGTATTTTGGTCACAATATTCCATGCCGTATAGCGTGAATAACCCTGTATAATACACGAAGAGGTGTAATATATTACCGTAACTAAAACTACAATTTGGGAATTTTCATACTGAAATAATAGGTATGTAATGTAAACACGAAATATTAAATGTATTATTCAGGCGTGTAAATGTTCACTGTTTTTTAGATACAAATTCAAATTAAAATTATATTCTTATCTTGAGAGGGGTAATTATACAAAGAAAAGAAGCATGACCGTTTTTTTTAAATTTAAGATTTAATTTACAGCTATGTATATTCCCGGAGAGGAGGAGTTGTAACTACCTCCATTATCTGACACTTTTCGCTAGGACTCTATTACCAATAGTACTCGCACCGAGAATGAATCTTTCGGGATAATGTACTGCAAATAAATCCTGTGTAACTTTTGCTGAATTGCCACCGTAAAATTGTTTTATAATAAATAGTTTTTTTATCGACGTGTAATACTCTATTTTTTGTTATAAAATAACTGACTGCGATCAAAACTTAGTAACCGTTATAAAATTTAAATTGAAAAGATCGATGTGGTGATAGTGGTTTGTACTAGTTAGACAAGGGTAGAGAATAGCGGCGAGTGCTTGACCACAGTATAAACGTAAGCAGTAGTTTCACTTAGCGTCGGCGCCTTTGATATTTTGTCTATCAATTTAAGGAACTACGTGATGGCGCTTTGACGGGCTTTGCTTGCAACTAACAATTGCAAAATGACTACGAAAATAACCTATATACTCGAACAGACTGACAATTGACATAAAATCGTACAACATGAATGTCACCAGTGACATTGCTAAGAACAGAATGACAGAATGGGACGGCTTTGTAGGTTAGATTTTTGCTTGTAAACAAATTCAAATAGTTTTAGTTACAATTCCACCCATTTATGTGTTTCGCTTATTAATATTTTATAATTACAATTACATAAAATTTGCGAATAATTGGAAAACTTCCAATGATAAATACAGTCGCGAGCAAATGTTATAGGCACCTCTGACAAAACTAATGGGTTTCATGTTTCTTGCATTTTTTTTTGTGACAGTTATTTCAACAGTTATATAATCGTCTTTATGGTTACAATAGTCTTTATAGATACCTTTTGTAAATGTATTACTTTTTTTTATATATTTTCAAGTCTTCGAGAAGTCACTTTCCCCCTCCCATCTAAAAAGTATTATAGCTGTACTAAAAACACTCTAATATGCAACAAATTAATAAGATCTCTTAAAATACTACAATATTTATAATGTATTACCTACAAGGTTTTATTTTCTCATTTCTTACTGTGATATTCGCCCAAAATTTAGGGTGCCTATAACATTTGCTCGCGACTGTATCTCAGGTATGGAAACCAAACAATGCAAAAAAGATAACGCATCATTCTAAAAAATAATATACAGAGTGTTTTTAGGAAAAAAATATTTTATTTACTCGAAACTTGGAAATAGTTATATTTTAGGCAATAAATGCTAATATCTCAAAAACTAGCAAAAATAGGTATACCAAACCCTAATGTCAATAGATCTAGAATTTTACGCTGCATTCAATACTGTAGTAAAAAATACCATGTTCAAATGTTCCATTTGAAATAAAAAAGTTTTGTTGGTTTAAAGGTATCCACACTGGAGATGCGTTTTTGAACACCCTGTATGTGATTTGGTCATTATTGCCATAACACTTTCTACCTACGTCTTCGTTCTTGCATCAACATTAGTAAAACCACTAAATATATGATACCTCATCAGCTATTCAATTTCACTTGAAACGTCAAAAAATCAAAAAATTGCAAATATCTCAAAAACGATTGAGTTCAGGGATAGGGAACCCTCATGTAAACTAATTGCAAATGACTCGATACATTCATTGTACCGAAAAAAATTGTACCATTCCATTTAAAATAAGAAAGTTGATATCAACACCCTGTATACCGAAAGTGCTATAAAGTTGAAAATACTTTCCTTAAATAGACCACAGTGGGCCATGACTACACTGCGAGTTCCAAAATCAAATTCCTGCTAGAAGTTCAAAAAAATCTAATGACCCATTTCGATGTGACACCTGTATATACTGTGGCTTGACGTTAGACAGGGATTGGAGATGGTACATTCAAGCGTGCAACGGCCCAGCAGAATAGCATGTGTATTTCTCGACTTTGTTAACTTATAGAAATTATATTTTTCACCTTTTTTTGCCATACTACAGCAATCGACAGGTCGAAAGTGGCATATTCGCAAACTTACAATTTTAAATGAGCTTTTTCATGACTGGGCATAGCATTAAATAACTAATGTTATATATATTATATAATATGTTGTATCAATGTATTGATTTGTCTTTTTTAAAACGGAACACAGGAATTTCTTGGTGTTCTATGTTCAGAGGTAGAAAAAAAACATACATAAACTATTGTCAACAACAAATTAATGCATTTCTTGCTTTGCAGAAATACATTAATTTGTTATTTTCTCACTGTAAAAAACTTGCAATTTTTGCATATTTGCCGTACTGCCGGCCTTTCAAGATCTAATATCGACATATGTTCGGTAAGAGTGCTCGAACCTCGTCCTCTAATAGCTTAATTGGTAAAGTGCCTCGCCGGCAAGCGGGAGGATGTACGTTCGAATCCTGCGTGAGGAGAAAATTTTTTCTTGGAAAAAATTATTCCTAATTATTACAGTTAAAAGCAGAAATACATTAATTTGTTATTCTCACTGTAAAAAACTTGCAATCTTTGCATATTGTAAACAACTCTGTTTATTTGTAATTTTTGTTATGTTAAAATTTGATACAAAGCAGAAATTAAGAATGGAAAATAGTTCTATTTCTACAGCTCTATTCCATTGTACTAAATTTCATATTTTCTATACAAATTGCTTTTTATTGTAAATTCATGTATATAAACTCAGTTTAACACTATCTAATAAATAACCCAAGACAAATTAGAATATTCATTCGTAGGTAGCATTTATCATACTTTATTACACTGTTTGTTTTCTACAGAACATTTAATCCACGCCTTCACCATTATTTTACTGAATATACTAATACCATCAACCTAATTGGATTGAATGAAATTTGAAACTGTTATATTGATTCTGGTAAAGTACATTATTTTACCCATGAATTTAGTCGTATAACTACTTCAATATGAACAATTTTAAAGCCATTGGTTTTTTCATGCTTATATTTGGTTTTCCGCCATTTATACCGAAAATAAGAATTTGGAAGTACATGTGCTTATTTTACATTATCGGTTTTAATATCGGAATGGTGTGCGCAACATTGTTCCAACTGAAGGCCCGCTTTAAAAACGCTTCTACATCAAAAGGGCTTTCGACTGATACACCCACAGCCTGGTTAGGCGCATCCGAGAGCATAATTTTGACCATCGCCAACATTGTGGCCACATTGTCTTTAATGAATATTAAAGGCCACTATGGTCAACTGGTGCAAAGAATTCGAGAATTAGACAATGCGATTTCCTACCATTCTCCCTACAAGAAGAAAACATTGAACAAACAAATCATTTCTTTTAGTGCTGTACACTTTTTTCATTTAAGTGTATTTGGTTTACAGTGGTATTTCTGGAATGTGCATTTTCAGTCAAACTGTTACATTTACTTTCTTTTTGATGAATTGCTCCGGTATCGTTCGAGCCTTTTTGTATTGCATGTTACGTATTTACTCGTAAAAGTAAAAAATGGGGTTAAACGCATCAATAAGGTACTTTCGCCTGAAGGAAATCAATGCGGAAGATCGATAGACAAATCTTATAAAGCAAATGTGCTTTACGCAAATACGTTTGTTTTTCAAAACGTCTCAATGATAACATTAGAAGCTTATGGAATAATAGCAGATATTATATTTTCTTTTAATAACTCTTTCGGATGGTGTTTGCTTCTATTAAATGTAAATTTTTTAATGGCTTTTTTGATAGCATTCAATTTGTGTTTGCAAATCGAAGTATATGGCACCTTTGCATTTACCAGTCTGGTGGTCATTTTAATGATGATGACGATGACACACTCTTTGGTATTGTTAATTAATATTCTGTTCGTTGCTGTTTTATGTCATGTTTTCTTTGCAGGTTTGTGCGGTTTCTATCGCGTCTATTTGCGGCCGTATATCGAAAGCAACACAAAGAACTGGAGTGCTAGCCCATACTTTACTGCATAATCTGGATGGTGGGCAACATTATGAAGAAGAAAAAGTATTAAGAGAGAACTTGATTGTACTAATCAGGCAAATTAGTTGTCAAACGCTATCCTTCTCGGCAGCAGGTTTCTTTGCTATAAATTATTCAAATCTATTTACTCTTTTGAATTTGCTGGCGTCATATGCAATAGTACTCATACAGCTTAAATAGAGAACTATTTATTTGACTGTGGTTTTGTGACGTTTACACAGTTCATTGTGGCATTTTAGCAAATATTGCAGCTTCTTCCAACAGCGTGTCCGCATGGAATTTGTTGCTGTTGACCATACATTTATTGTTAATATTTTTGATACCACTTAATCTGTGCTTCAAGAATAATGAAGGGAAAAGACGGTTATATAAGGTTGCATTTAAAATTCCCGTTCTAGTTTTGCTAGTTTCAAGTTGATATGAATTTAAGAATTGAATTTGGTCGTATATTAAGGGCGCCATGTGTGTGCTGCGTAATATTCCTGTTTATCTACGTTATCAGGTAAGAAAAGTCTAATCATTTATGATTTGATGGCGTACATTTTTCATTTTCCTAAGATACTTTTTATTTACTTGTATAAGCCTACAAGCTACCGAAAATTCGCGGCTAAACTTTCAAAAAAATAAGGTGGGGAAGAGGGGTAAAAAGCTGTTTGTACGAGAGGTGTTGTAATGACAGAATCGTGTGTAGAATGTCGTTCTAATTTCTTTGGATTCGTTTCCGAATAAATATCTGGGGAAATAGATGTGGAACCTATAGTGTTGGGTGGAATCAGGTAGAATCGAGTTCCGGAACAAACGAGTACTTTTATATGTTCCGGAACGCTGCAAGTTATGATGTTTCGGAATCTAGTACTAATCGAGTACAAGTTTCGAATCAGCTAATAGTGGGTAGAATGGATTAAAAGTTCCGATTTGGTTTTGAGAACTTTTATACTCCGATTTATACATGCAGTATTACATATAATTATATACATTTTTTCGTCATACATTTTTCTTTATTTGTTTATATATTTACTCTTGTTACTATTATTATTATTTTTAACGTATGACGTTTAATGTAATAATTACATTAAACTATTGATTGCTTGATTGATATATTCCCTATATCGAAGTAGATTGATAGAAGTTGGGAATGTGAGTAGCAGTAAGTGACCAAGAACGAAATAAAAATTTCAAATTCTGTTGTGAGAGCGATAGCAATAGATAATAAACATATTTAAATATATTGAAACATTTTTCTATTATGTAATTATTTGTTTTATTTTGGCAATGTCTCTACTAACATCTACAGCTATTTATATGTAGTACTTACATTACACCATGTAATATACATATGTATGCATACCGGATGAAAAGTTGCGAGCTGTCGATTGCAGTCTGGGCGACTGGAAATGGAAGGGACTTCAGTTGTAGACGTATGTACCTATATTAAGGTTCGGCGAACCGTCACAGCTCATTGTCAGCCGTAGTAAAATAAGCGTGATCTTGTTCCCTAAGCTCATTCTTATATCGCTATTGATGGTATAAATAACAGATTAATAACCAATTATCTAAGCGAATTATTGGAAACACGATTTATGAAGCTTGTAAAAGTAATATAAAACCAACAATAGATACATTTATATTAGTGAAAAGGGAAATAATAAGACAGTAATCATTTGATAACTAAAATCTATTCATGCTTCTTTTCTATTCATGCTTATTTTTATATCGAAGCTTCAGATAATGTAAACTATAAATTTCAGTAACGGAGCTTGTAAATAATATTAAAAGAAAAAAAACAGCATGAAAGGAGTTTTAAAGGTCAGTAATCAAAAAAAAAAAAAAAAAAATAACAAATGAATCCACATTATGGTAATTGTTTCATTTACTTACAGAAATTTGAAAAATGCATTAAATTATTGAAACGTTGATGAATTAAAAATTATCTTTCATTTAGAGCCATAAGATCCACAAACATTTTGTCATAGAATTATAATATAATTGGCTAACTAAAAAAAATTCAAGCAATTAATTCACCATGGATAAAAATGTGGGTATTGATTTTGGCATCATTAAGAAGGAACATGGAGAAGCTATTACTAAGTAAAGTAGGACATTATTAAAAGAACATAAGACCTTAAGTAACAATAAGAATAGAATGACTTTTCTTACAAAATGCAAACACATTATATTGTGACATAATAGTAGATGGAAGTCATCCACATTATGCTAATTGTTTCACTACTATGTTTTCGCCTCAGAAATTACTATAACTTTATGTGCATCCCCGTGTAATGAACCTTCAATTCATTTGCGCTGTCCTAGCATGTAAAAGGGGACATAATTTAATGTATAAACACCACAAATAATGTATCATAAAAGAGAATACTAGTATTGTGATGAGTGCGATAAGTAGAACACGTTACCAGATCTTATTAACCGTTGTTCATTTATTAGAACGTGTCAGATGTTTATCCAACAACATAAAAAATAAAATTATTAATAAGGCTAAAAGCAGCATGTTCCAAATCGATAATTGCTATTTTGCGGGCACTAGTGCAGCTACGTCTTCTCAGTTCCATGGCCACGTTAAACGCAAACGGGCGCGGTCCGAAAATTTTCAAGCGCTTTGTTAGCATTTTTGCAGTATGTCCGCCACCGTGGAGTGTTTGGAAGACCAGAATTTATGTCTTCTCTTTCCTTATAGTAATCATTTGGATGTTCTGCTTCGAAATGTACGGCAGGATTAACACTAATTTTATCAATATTGTACATAGTAGTACCCGTACGATAGTAGTTGGTACCATCAATACTACAACTGATTTTTTATGTAATATTATTATTACTCTACCAGCGATATGTTCTAATTCAAAATTTGAAAATACAATTACGAGAGAATTAGAGGAAATTGATATAATTTTATCTAAATACAACACACGACGCAAGAAGAATAGAAGTCCATGCACGCACTTGATAGCTTTAAACCTTTTCTATTTAGGATTGGTGTTGAATGACGTGACAGTTTGGTTTAATTCCGATTACAAAAATTATCACCAGCAGTTCTATATCTTCGACCAATTTTACAGATACCGTGCTAGTATATTGGTTATCTATATCTATTATCTTGTTAAAGGTTTCTTACGGAGGATAACCTCCATAAACGATACCTTGGAAAGAACGTTTGAACATGTTTCTTTAGATGATATCCAACATGGAACTCAAACCATAAACAATCTAGAAGAGACGGCTGCAGATATATCATTGCTACACGCGAAATTATCCAATGTTATTAGAAGTTTTAACGAAATATTTGGCTGGCAAATGCTGTGTGTATTACTTAACTATATTCTGCTATTCATGGTGACTTATGAAATGGGTTTACGTATAGCGTCCAGACACTTGCAAAATATAAACTGGCAGTTCACCGTATGGTTCATCTGTTCAATGGTGTACGCTGCGGTAATGTCGGCAGTTGTAATTATTTTATCTTATATAACATCTATGAGTTTCAGATTGCTGTATCTGCTATTACTTCAATCTGCGATGAGACAACGTTTGAAGCCCGTAGGACCACCGACCTCTCGTATTCCTATCTCTACAATTTAAATTTGAGCAAACAGCACAAGGAACAAGCTTCTCTCGTTAGAATCCTTACGACATTAGTGAGACAGACCAGAAGCGATGCCTCTATCACCTTTTCTGCTGCTGGATTCTTCTATATCGATTACTCCACTCTTTTTACACTTATAAAACTCTTAATGTCTTATCTGATAGTGCTTATACAGTTTGAATAAAATCTTATCGAATTAAAATTTACTACTTATTGTTAGTACTAATAATGCGTTACGATTGCTAATGGGGACAAGTAAAATATATTTGCATAAACAAAGAAATGGAGGTCGACTGAAGGTCAACTCCATATCAAAACGCTGATAGGGGATGGGGATGGTAGTTTCTCTGATAACCTACTCAAGCGCAGTAAGAAAGAAGTTAAAACCATTACTGGGTTGGTAACTGGACACTGCCCTCTGAAAAAGCATCTATACAACACAGGCCGTGTAAGCGAACCGTGGTGTAGAAGATGTGAGCTACAAGAGGAAACGAGTTCACATGTAATCTGCACGTGTGAGGAACTGAAGGTACTCAGGCAGGAATATTTCGGGAGAGATCTATTGGAGCCCTCGAAAGTCCTCAAGTTTCCACTGGGCAAGATACTGGGCTTTATAGAGAACACGAAGCTGCTCGAGTGGAAATAAGAGAATCAATAAGGATGGTACAATGAGCACCAAGCTCAAGTGCCCGGACATCAAGTGCCCACCCTAACCTGAATGAAATGAATGGAATGAATGCCTACGTATTCAATCCATGATAATTATGGTGTAGTAGCATAGAGTGCTTAATGAATCTATTTTTTATAGAATACCCATAAATTCTCTGTTTTAAAATATTTCTATTCTTGTACAACATAGTTCAAGGGATATTATTAAATGACAATATTTTTTCAAATTCAATTCAATTTCAATATTGTGGTAAACATAAAGTTTTTTTGTTCTTGTTGTGGAAGCCGTCTGATCTGAAGTCTCTCCAGAAACACTGCAGCTCCTTGTCTTTTTGTATTTGGTCTCCCATTTCTTTTATCCATGAAATTATATCAGCCATTCCAGTATCCTAGTACCCTGCACTAATCTGCACATGTCTCTGGTTGATCGAAATAATCCTCTGGGTTCATTTTTGCTTTATCGAAAATTGCCCGTCTTTTTGTCTTTGTTACGGTGCGCAGATAATTCCTAATTCCTACTAAACTGCAATATTTCTTCACTCTTCTTTTTTGATGGTCCATTAATAAAAATCTTTCCATAAATTTGCCTGGTTGTTTTATTCCATTGTTCTTTCTGCTTTTTTTACCCAACTTCCTACCCCCTCTCTTTCTGTATTTTTGAACACTTATACATGAAGTCGATGGTCCCTTCCTTGCTAACTTATCGGCTTTTTCGTTCCCTTCGATTGCCGAATGTCTGAGCGCCTATAGCAAAGGGATTTTTATTGCGATCTGTCAGGCTATTCAGTTCTCGAATACATTCCCAAACCAGTCTTGATTGCATCTTGGGTTTACTAATGCCCTCATGTCTCTTGGTTATTATAAGCCCTCTGATTTATTTCACTTGCACAGTGCAATATTGTACATGCTCCTGCCTGAAAGATCATGACATATTTTCCTAGAGGAAGGGCGATCTTTATGTTCCTCACTTTACTATAGATTCCAGCTCCAATTTCGTTTTCGGTTTTAGACCCGTCTATAAACCAGATCAATTCTCCAAACCTCTCTCTGTAGCTAGATTAATTTCAGCTTATCCGATCCGTGATTTCCACGTCGAAATTTCTGTTAAATAGATATGTCGAAATCATGTGGTCTGATCTCTTCCATATGATGTACAATATTATCATGTGCCAATCCTGTATATCTGCCCCTTGGTAGTTCTTGCAATCTAAGATGGTCCATTATTTCCTCCCCCATTACCTGCAGATGGAGAGGATCCCATTGCTGCTGTAGCAGGCTAATTCTCCTTGCCCTTGTTATTCCTAAACATGCAAGTCTCTGTATTTTTTGCTTTTTTAGCTTATGCATAACCAAACAAGACTTTTGCGATTATTTTATTGATTTTGTAAAATTTATCTCTATAAATGGAAATTGTAGGGCTTTAAGGAAAAAATGCGGGTATTTTATTTTGGGGCAAAGACCCTCAATTTTAAAATATAAAAAGAATACAGAACATCGAATCTTTTAGGTGTTTCACATTGGGAATTACACATAATGCGACATTCTAATGAACATAGAAATTACGGAATGCGAACAAAATTGTTGATAACGGAAGAAGACAAATTAGAATGTGGCAAACTAGGTTTTCGAACTCGTTGTAAGTGAGTTACCTATACAATTCGAATATGCAGGAACATTTTATTTATTTATTTTTACAGCTCCCATGAAACCGGAAGAGAAATTAATTTTTAATATTTATTTCTTCGTTCCATTATTTACAAATAGTGTATGGAAAGCGTACATAGTCAAAATAAACAAAATGAACAAAAAAGAAACAATCATGCACAAATAAACAAAGATACAAAATCAAAAGTTAATTGAAAAGAAATCTTCATAATTGTATAAGGGGGCATTCAGCGCGATAACCTGTTTGAGTTTTTTCTTGAAAACATTCGTTGGTAGGCACTTTATACTTCCGGGAATGTGATTATAAATTCGTATAATATTATGTTTAACACTATTTTTCACTCTTGATAGCTTTGTCTGTGGTGGATTTAGAAATGCACTTTGTGTTTCTCTGGTTTTATAATTATGTACAAGTTCATACTGTTCAAAGAACTCTTTGTAGTGGCGCTTAGCGAACACCGCACATTCTAAAACGAACAGTCCAAACACCGTAAGTAGTTTATTTTGCTTAAAGAGTTTCCTGCCTGTATCTCGGGGTTTCAGGTTGAAGATGCTGCGGATACATTTTTTTTGCGTGACGAAAACACGTTGAATATCAACACTATCAATAGCTATGGTAGTTTCGACACTTATGGTGGATGAAACGATTCTCAAGGCGTAATTAAAACCACTTAATTTGTTGCATAAATTATCGACGTGGCCTCTCCATTTAAGTTGATGGTCCAGTGTGATTCCTAGGAAGCAGGTATTCTGTGAAAAAATGAGTGGTTGATCATCATGCCAATTTCATCACTGTCTGATGCATTTGCAAACAATAAAAATTTTGTTTTCTGGACATGTTGTTTTAAGTTATTCTGTATAAACAATGTGTTTAACTCTTGGAGGGGGTCAGTCGTTTCATGATGCAGCAGTTCGACGGATTTAGATCTAATAGTCACCGACGTGTCATCTGCAAATAACGCAATTTTATGAGGTGAAATTTCAGATAAGTCATTCGTATAAATTAGGAACAGAATTGGTGTTAAAATAGACCCACGCGGTATTCTCTGTTTTGTATAAAGCCCATGATGATGAATTTCTCTCGCCATTGTTTATTACCGTATACTGTCGTTGGTTGAAGATACGACTTTATGACCGTAGTAGCTCTTCCTCGAAAACCCATTCTTTCGGGTTTATGTATAAGTATGTTGTGGCATACGTATGGCTGCATATTTCAATCCGGCCCGCCCAAGTTGTAAGTACCAAGCGGTTAATTCAGCTATTGCCGATAGTTTTTCACACCCACAATAAGGTTTTACGAAAATTATTGTACCGGGAGGTATCTACATCTACTATTCACCGACTGATAGAGTCAACTGATATCGCGGTAAAGTCCGGTTAATTCATGTACTAAATTTAGAATATCACAATACGCTTCTTAATGGAGAAGGCAAAAAATGCCTAGTGGTTTTTGTTAGTTCTTGATGAGTCAACAGTCATTGTTGATACTGCCCAAGTATTTTTGTTTTGTGCAAAGCTTTCAATAAGTCATTCCATAATTCATCAAACACCTCTATCTATTTTGTATTTTGAAACCAGTTGTGTGGCAAGTGGTTAACTTTATTGGCTCTCGACGAGGTTACCATTGCCAGTTCGATGGTGCAATAGTAAAAGTTTTATTGAGATTTTTGGAACTCAGAGAAATTATTAATATTTTTTTAAATGAGAAAGAATTTCTACAATCGTTCCGTCCATTAACAGTAATTATTGCTTCTGTTTCTTATACCCTCTCAACTGAACTTTTGTCCCTTCAAATTATTTTGAATAAAAAAGAACTAACATTCGTAAAGTATTACAAAAAAATATGTCGCAATTCATTTCTTGTGATCTAGATTGGATAAGAGTTCCTAAAATGGATCCTATTTTTACTTCAAAATTTTCTGGTCAGATGTTTTCAAGGTGCCCAAACTTCAGAAAGTAGCAGGTATTGAACTACTGAGATGTGTTTCCAAATGCCCTAAATAGAGGGAATCTTATTTTTCTTGGCTTTCTTCATAACACTACTATAGGTTTGTCTTTTTGTCTTTTTATTAATAATTTTTTGTTTTATTGCGTAGTACTTGATTGTTTTATTAATCGTTTATTCCAGCATCTTGTTTTCCTGTTTCTTCCAAGGTTACTCTTAAATTATTTAATTTCTCATTTGCTCTATTTTAGTATCATTTATTTTAATTTTAGTTTCAACATTTCTGATTTCGAGGATTTTAAGCTTTTTCTAAGTTGTTGTCATGCATTCTTCTTCCATGTTTCTTTCCATATGTTCAAATTTTCTTTGTTTTTCACTGTCTGTTATTATTACCACATTGTCTGCAAAGATTCCATTATTTAGCTATTTCAATCCTCTGCAAATTCTTATGTCACACAAATACTTTGTTAACTATTTGTTCGCATTTTGCCTCATTTTGCAAAATGCGAAGCAGATGAAGATAAACTTTTAATATTTAATATTTACTGTTTGGTTTATATATTGCGTACGTTTCTAGGTACTAACATATAGAAACAATGATTATTATATATTACTAGCATCATAATTTATTGTAATGTTATTTATAATCCAACAGATAAAAATTATTTGACCATTTGGAAAAGTTAATAAATAATAGGAATAATTTAAAATAAAACCACTGAAGCCTATAGGGAATTTTTGAGAAAAATATAAGAATATACAGGGTGCTTTTGAAAAAAAATATATATTTTGTAACTTTAAGATTCTTTGACCAGTCAGTAATTTTTAAACAGTCTGTATGATACGACGGAAACTTGTTGGTACATTGTTTTCGGTTCAATAAAACACAGAGGAACACTTAATAAAAAATATACATGTTAGAGTTTACAACCTGGCCCGCTGAACTTAATTTTCGCTACGATTTGGCCCTGTCCTAAAAAAGTTTGCCGACCGCTGCTCTATAGAATGCTTCCGATAGGTCGACGAAAATCCCTACAACTTCTTCTTTCTCATTTATGCCTTGGTAAATCTCAGTTATTACTTAGAAGATAGTGTTAATGGTAGATCTACCTTTCTGATAAGTGCTTTGCCTATTGCTTAGGAAATTGTTTTCTTCAAGAATCGAAATTACAAATCATGAAAGGATTAACTTTTCAAATATTTTTGCTATATTGGAAAGTAAGGCAATTGGCCTGTAATTTAAGATATTCCGATTATAGTTAATTACTTAGAAATTCAAATTCCTGAGTCTCACTAGAAAATATTTGTAAAGAGAAATGAATTACTACTTGTGTCTTGACACACCTATATATAGAACTCTTTTACATTATCAATTAAATTAGAAAAAAATGTCTAAAGTCACTTCAATGGATTACGATGAGGAATACCTAATAACAGTTTCAATTTGTGTTATGCATTTTCTATTTCTACAGTTGTAATTGAAAAATGTATGAAACATTTGCTTACAGAATAATAAAAATGAATTAATAGGTAGTTGTGCGCCGAATCAATAATTCCTGGCATTTCTCTGCATTCAAAGGCCATTGCTGGTAAATTAAGTAGAACAAATAGAATCAATGGCTTTTCTAAATACAAATCCTTTCAATGTGCAGCGTTTTGAATGCTTTGTAAGGTTATTGGCACTATGTCCATCACAGAAAAGTACACTAATGACTAAAACTTATGCCATCTTCGTTTTGTTAGTGTTAATTTTTATATTCTGTTTCGAAATGTACGGTAGGATTAAAACAAATTTCATCAACGTCTTAAATAGTGGTACGCGTGATGTAGTGGTCGGTGTCATGAATACCTCGGTTGATTTTCTGTGTAACATCATAATTACTCTACCAGCACTATTTTCTAATGAAAATTTTGAAATCCTAATTTCAAGGGAAATTCAAGAAATCGATACTATTTTATCAAAATACAATCGAAATATTTCCCAAAAGAAATTCTGTGGCTTTTGCGTGCATATATTGATATTAAATATATTTTATATGGGGTTAATACTGAACGATGGATCCCTATGGTTACAAACTGGACACGAATCAAATAGTCATAATGAATTCTATTTTTTCGATCACTTCTTCAGATACCGTGCTACTATATCGGCGCTATATGTTTATAGCTTGATCAAGAAATTATCCCATAGATTTACTACCATGAACGATGTAATGGACGCATTATTTAGTAATATTTCTGCGAAGGCCTTGATGGGCGATGTTAAACCTTTATCCCGTTTAGAAGAAGTGGCTCAAGATGTTTCGTCACTACACGCCAAGTTCTCAAACATCATCTCGAGTTTCAATCGCATTTTTGGTTGGCAGATAATGGCAATCTTACTTAATTACATATTCCTCTTCTTGATCGCATATGATATCGGCTTAGGTATAACTTTCAATCACCAGAGAAGGGATATCAGTTGGCAATTTTACCTTTGGTTGAGTTGCTCAATCGTCTATTCGATGGTAAGACAAAACTGATAACTGTATGCATGGAATCCTACATAATAGAAAATATTTAATGATTTACAGATATCTGTGGTTTCAGTAATGTCTATCTGTAACAAAACCTCATCGGAAGCTCGTAGAACAGCTGATTTGGCTTATTATTATCTGTATAATCTCGATATCAGTGACTATTGCAATGGACAACATTCACTAGCCAGGATTTTAACCGGCCTGATTAGACAGACTAGGAACAATCTGGTTTTCTCGGCGGCAGGATTTTTTTCCGTTAATTTTTCAACGCTTTTTTTACTTATAAATCTGCTAACATCTTATCTTATCGTACTTCTACAGTTTTAATAAAGTTCTATTCAATGTAAAAAGTACCTATATCTAATGTAATTGAATAGCCTAGTATCAAATTTATTTACTCTCAGAATATACGTTTCACGTTTTGGATTTTTAAGTAATTCTAATTTTTAAGTACGTTGTTAAGTAATCTGTCTACAAATAAATATATAAATTATATATTGTTAATTTGTAAAACTAATTTTATATAGAATACCTATTGAATGTTAATTTTATATAGGATATCGTGTTAGTACCTTGTTTTCTTTACTAATACTATATGCAAAATAAAAAATATTAGGACTGTGAAGGGGTTTATATTTATAAATAATTACAAGAATGCAATAGACAAGTATAAATTTATTTTTTTTCTATTCGCATATACAGTGAGCACTTTGTGTCGAAAAACAATATCGAAAAGTTATACTTTTTAACACGACCTGTTTGCTGACTTGACAGTTTGCTTTATGCGGCCTGTCAAATCATAAGTTGCACCGTTGGCGTCACTTCCCGACTTTTTTGGGAAATATACTCACTCCTCGGTTAGCAATATTGTAACAGCAAAATGTCAATTTTAAATGAATGTCATATTGACAAGTATTGAAGTTAATATTTCCCAAAATTATTCTGAATAACCTGTTTGCTTCGTTAACAAACGAACTATTGGGTTTTTTAAAGTTTATTTCACATCTAATTAGTTATTTAAGTTATATAATTATTTGTATATTATTAATAGTGTCGCATTATTTTATTGATTTTGTAAAATTTAAAATGAAATTGTAGGGCTTCAAGAAATGAAAAGTCATCACGGAGTGCGAAAAAAATTATTGATAAAGGAAGAAGACAAAATAGAATATGGCAAACTAGGTTTTCGAACTGGTTGTCATTAAATTACTTACCAATCCGAATATGCAGCAACATTTTTTTAATGTAATTAACGCCATGAACCGAAGTGAAAATAATTTTTAATATAATTTATTTCCTCGTTCCATTGTTTACAAAAATGTATGGAAAGCGTCAATAGGAATTAAAAAAAATGTAAGTAGTACAAAAAGAACTGAGCAAAAAAGTGCATCGTACATAGTCAAAATAAACAAAATGAACAAAAACCAAACAATCACGCACAAATAAACATATGGGTACAAGATCAAAAGTTAATTGAAAAGAAATCTTCATAATTGTATAAGGTATTCAGCGCGATGACCTGTTTAAGTTTTTTCTTGAAAACATTCGTTGGTTATGCACTTTATACTTCCGGGAATGTGATTATAAACTCGTATAATATTATGTTTAACACTATTTTTGACTCTTGATAACTTTCTGTGTGGATTTAGAAATGCACTTTATATTTCTCTGGTTTTATAATTATGTAAGGGGAGTACGTAAATATAAATTGTAACCAATGGTTAGTTGCGGTTTTTTGCGGTTATAGCGATTGCCGATTATTTCAGAAAACTTACGGGACACTTTGGTTGATGTCAAGTATGTTAATTTTTTTTTGTTTGGACCACTTTAAAAATAACTTCCATCCTGCATGTGGTTTTACTGGATGCGACGCGCTTTGATTGACCACGTTTTTAATGCAAGTAGTAGGTTGGTTTATGTTCCGAGTGGAGGGGGTGAAAAATCAGAAATCGTAAAATGAGCGAGGTTGTTTTTGTGACAACTAAATAACAAACTTCAGCAACCGCGTTCCGTAAATACATAATTTTCAGGAATCGCTATATACGGGACACAAAAACGAGAATGTGGTTGCTATTTGTGAATTACGTACGCGCCTAATTATACTGTTGAAACTCTTTGTAGTGGCGCTAGCGAACCGCACTTCAAAACGAACGTCCAAACCGTAAGTGTTTATTTTGCTTAAAGAATTTCCTGCATGTTCGGGGTTTCAGTTGAAGATGCTGCGGATAATTTTTTTTTTGGCGTGACGAGAACACGTTGAACAACACTATTCCCAAAATATCATACGTAAGATAAGCCGACTGCACATACGCGTAATAATAGCTATGGTCGTTTCGACAATTACGTGGATGAGACGATTCTCAGGCTAATTAAAACCACTAATTTTGGCATAATTATCGACGTGCCCTCCATCTAAGTTGATCGTCTACGTGATTCCTAGGAAGCAGTGTCGGTGAAAAGTGAGTGGTTGACCACCATGTGACCAGCAATCCCATCATGCCTGAGTACTTCTGAAAAAAAAAATTTGTTTTCTGGACATTTTGTTTTAAGTTATTCTGTATAGACCATGTATTTAACTCTTGCAGGGGGCCAGTAGTTTCACGATCAGCAGTCGCGGACTTAGATCAATACCAACGACTGTCATCTGCAAATATGAATTTTTGGTGGGGAAATTTCAGATAATCTTCGTATAAATAGGAACAGAATGGTCTTAAAATAGACCTTGCGTATTCTTGTTGTTAACCCATGATGATTATTTTTCCTTTTTCCATTGTTAATTACCGTATAGTGTTGTCGGTTGTGGAGATAGGACTTTATGACCGCAGCAGTTTTTCCTCGAAAACCAATTCTTTCGAGTTTATGTATAAGTATGTTGTGGTCTACTCTATCGAATGCTTTCGATAGGTTGACGGAAACCCCTACGACTTCTTCTTTCTCATTTATGCCTTGGTAAATCTTTAGTTATTATTTGGAAGATAGTGTTAATGGTAGATCTAGCTTTCTGATAAGTGCTTTACCTATTGCTTAGGAAATTGTTCTCTTCAAGAATCTTACAAATCGTGAAGATTATCTTTTCAAATATTTTTCCTATATTGGAAAGTAAGGCAATTGACCTGTAATTTAAAATATTCCGATTGTAGTTAATTGCTTAGAAATACCGAACAAATTCAAATTCCTGAATCTCACTAGAAAATATTTGTAAAGAGAAATGAATTACTACCTGTGTCCCGACACACCCATATATATATATATATAGAACTATTTTACATTATCAATTGAATTAGAAAGAAATGTCTAAAGTCACTTCAATGGATTACGATGAGGAATGCCTATAATAAACAGCTTCAATTTGTATTATGCATTTTCTATTTCTACAGTTATAATTGAGAAATGTATGAAGCATTTGCTTACAGAATAATAAAGATAAATTAGTAGGTTGTAGTGCGCCGAATCAATAATTTCTGGTATTTCTCTGCATTCAAGCATCATTGCTGGTAAATTAAGTAGAACAAATAGAATCAATGGCTTTTCTAAATACAAATCCTTTCAATGTGCAGCGTTTTGAATGCTTTGTAGAGGTTATTGGCACTATGTCCATCACAGAAAAGTACACTAATGACCAAAACTTATGCCATCTTCGTTTTGTTAGTGTTAATTGTTATATTCTGTTTCGAAATGTACAGTAGGATTAAATTACAAAATTTCATCAACCTATTAAATAATGGTATGCGTGATGTAGTGGTCGGTCATTTGTGAATTTGTTCGATATTTCTATCAATTCCTGAGTTTCACTAGAAAATATTTGTAAAGAGAAATGAATTACAACCTGTGTCTTGACACACCTGTATATAGAACTCTTTTACATTATCAATTGAATTAGAAAGAAATGTCTAAGGTCACTTAGGTGGATTACGACGAGGAATGCCTAATAACAGTTTTAATTTATGTTATGTATTTTCTATTTTTATAGTTATAATTGGGAAGTATATGAAAACATTTGTTTACAGAATAATAAAAATAAATTAGTAGGTAGTAGTGCGCCGAATCAATAAGTTCTAGTATTTCTAAACCATCCCTCTGCATTCAAGGGCCATTGCAACGCAAATTTAGTAGAACAAATAGAATCAATGGCTTTTCTAAATACAAATCCTTTCAATGTGCAGCGTTTTGAATGCCTTGTAAGGTTATTGGCAGTAAGTCCATCACAGAAAAGTACAGTAATGACCAAAACTTACGCCATCTTTGTTTTGTTACTGTTAAATTTTATATTCTGTTTCGAAATGTACGGTAGGATTAAAACGAATTTTATCAGACTTTTAAATATTGGTACGCGTGATGTAGTTATCGGTGTTATGAATACCTCGGTTGATTTTCTGTGTAACGTCGTAATTACTCTACCAGCACTATTTTCTAATGAAAAATTTGAAATTCAAATTTCAAAGGAAATTCAAGAAATCGATACTATTTTATCAAAATACAATCGGAATATTTCGCAAAAGAAATCCTGTGGTTTTTGCGTGCATATATTGATATTAAATATATTTTATATGGGGTTAATACTGAACGATGGATCCCTATGGTTACAAACTAGACACGAATCAAATAGTCATAATGAATTCTATTTTTTCGATCAATTCTTCAGATATCGTACTTCTATGTCAGCGTTATATGTTTATAACTTAATCAAGAAATTATCGCATAGATTTGCTGCCATGAACGATGTCATGGACGCATTATTTAGTAATCTTTCTGCGAAGGATTTGATGGGCGATGTTAAAACTTTATCCCGTTTAGAAGAAGTGGCTCAAGATGTTTCGTCACTACACGCCAAGTTCTCAAACATCATCTCGAGTTTCAATCGCATTTTTGGTTGGCAGATAATGGCGATCTTACTTAATTACATATTCCTCTTCTTGGTCACATATAGTACCGGCTTACGTATAACTTCGAATCACCAGGGAGAAGATATCTGTTGGCAATTATACTTTTGCTCGAGTTGCTCAATGGTATATTCGATGGTAAGGCAAAACTCAATCAACCTTAATAATATTGTATGCACGCAATCCTACATAATAGAAAATATTTAATGATTTACAGATATCTGTGGTTTTAGTAACATCTATTTGTAACAAAACCTCATCGGAAGCTCGTAGAACAGCTGATTTGGCTTATTATTACCTGTATAATCTCGATATCAGTGATTATTGGAATGGACAACACTCACTAGCCAGGATTTTAACTGGCTTGATTAGACAGACCAGGAATAATTTGGTTTTCTCGGCGGCAGGATTTTTTTCCGTTAATTTTTCAACGCTTTTCTTACTTGTAAATTTGCTAACATCTTATCTTATCGTACTTCTACAGTTTTAATAAAGGTTTATTCCCTATAAAAAGTACCTATCTAACGTAAGTAATTGAATAGTCTAGTATCAAATTCATTTACTGTCAAGAATTTTTAGAATATGTCTTGGATTTTTGTGTAATTCTAATTTTTTAGTGTGTTGTTAAGTAATCTGCCTACAAATAAATTTATAATTTATACAGTGTTAATTTGTAAAACTAATTTTATATAGAATACCTACCGAATGCTAATTTTATATATAGAATAGTGTTAATACTTGTTTTCTTTACTAATACTAGGTATACACAAAATAAAAATATCAGGACTGTGAATGGGTTCATTACGTGTTTTCCTACTTTTGGGACACCTTGCATAGTAAAAAATATTTTTAAGTTAGGCAGCATTGAAATCTGTAAAACTTTTGTATAAAAAACTTTTTCGTAAAATCAAAAATAGAGCTGTAATCAAAGATTTAGCTTTCGACGGTACTCTGTACATATAAGAGTTTATGACAGTTGTATAATGTAGATACTGTCATTTAATTTTTGAGAATGCAATGAATATTTCTAATATTTTATAAAATTTGATAGTGAAATGCCCTACAGAAATAAACTATATGTATATGTACTTAAATTGATTGTGGTGCACACTGTATAACAATAAGCTAACATTCTGTAATACAGGTGTGTTTAATAAAATACTGTAGTTGCTTTAAGTGTTCAAGCAAATTATTTGCCGCCATTTGCGCGGGCACGACACGCGTGTTTTGGCTTCAATGTTTTCGAAATTTAAGTGCATTGCAGTCGTTACCTATACAAATATAATTAAATAAGCTTTAATTCTGTTTGATGTAGGTACCAAGAAAAAAGTAGAGGATTTGTACAGGATGCTTGAATGTATTTTTATATTTTGAAAAATGTCGCTGAGTTAATACTATAATTATTTGATTGTTAAGTTTATTGAGAACACGATGATATTCGATAACACAAATTGTCTATTAAATCAATAAAGTTAATTTCTGAAAGTGGTGTCAGAATCAATAATTTCCATCAACGAATGGCTTTTTACCACACAGTATGATTGCTCATTTAAGGATTAATGGCAGCTTTTAAAATGAACTCTTCAAATTTAAAATATTTTATAAGCATTTTCGCGGTATGTCCGCTGTACTAAAGTACTTTGATAAGAAAAATCTATCCTACATTCGTTGTGATATTAACATTATTGATATTCTGTTTCGAAATGCAGGGTAGGATCAAAACGAACTTTGACAATATCTTTTTAACCATCACTATTCGTACAGTAGCAGTCGGTACTATGAACACTATAGTAGATTTTTTGTGCAATATTATAATTACAATACCGGGTCTAATCTTCAGCGAAAAATTCCAAATCATTTATGGTATTTAGCAAAATATTTACGGGTGGCTGTGAATAATTTGGATTTTAACATTTTGCTATTTACCATACATGTACCTTATTGTTTTCGATACGCTCCTTAACTACGTCATCTGACCGGACTTGACGAATTTGAGATTCAAAACGAGCATACCGTATTATTTGTACCGTGGTCAATAATGCATTTCTCTGGTTGGAGCCTCGAAACCATATTCAATTCTATATATTTGATCAGTTTTACAGATACCGCGCGACAATATCGACACTGTATATTTATGATTTAGTCAAGAGATTTTTGCAAAGATTTACCATATTAAACGAAGTACTAGAGGAGTCGCTCAAAACTGTCTGCGCGAAGAATTCTATAGAAAATATTGAGATAAATCGCTTCGTGGAAATGATTTCAGACGTGTCGAAGTTACACGCAAAGTTTCTAAATGTTTATTAAGAATTTTAACGATATATTTGGTTGGCAAATTTTTGCCATTTTGGTAAATTACGTCCTACTCTTTATAGTTGCTTATGAAATAATTATAGGCATAGCATGGACTCGTTTTGAGAACGTTAGTTGGCGTATGTATGCATGGAACCTTTGGATGATTTATGCAACGGTAAGACTAGGGTTAAAAATAAGAATTTTCCCGTGGATTTAGTCAATATTAATGAATTGCAGATAGCAGTGGTTTCACTCATATCCATCTTCCATAAGGCAACGTCAGAAGCCCAACGAACCACCTGTATATCATATTTTTACCTGTATAATTTGAATTTTAATGAACGTTGCAATAGAGAGGTTGCACTAAGGGAAACTCTAGTTAATCTAGTTCGACAGACTGGAGGCAAGGCTACTTTTTTGCTGCGGGTTTTTTTTTTACTTGATTGTTCTACATTGTTTGTACTTATGAATGTATTAACGACTTACCTGCTTGTGATTATGCAATTTTAAAATTGTATTTTAAACAGTTTATGAAAGCTATTATAAGTTGATTTTTCCTTAATAACATAAAATATACTGTACTGCATGCACCTTCAAAAGTCTTGAGCTGTGTTCACATATGTATGCGAAGGAGAATTTGTTCGCATTGCCGAGGCTATTAGTGGTAAAGCGCGGCTGACAGTTTAGTAGCTTGCACGCTTGGCTGTCAGTCGCGGGGCCTTTTAGATCGAATCTAAGGGCCTACTATCAGAGTGAAGCTTTAGTGGTTTTCCTCTCTTCTTTGCACAGCTTGAGAAGCGAACATCTTAGGTCGTTTCACGGGTGCAGGTATAATAATAACTCATGGTCGGCCGACGCCCTTTGTTTATTATTTTAATTATTATTAAACATATACTTAACAGCTCTACCTTTGCACATAATTTTCCATATGGAGTCTATACAGTCCAAAGTTGGTTTTCTTAGTTCAAATTTAATTAACCTAATAGGATCGGGTCCTTCAACTACTTATACAAAAACGATTTACTGTACTTCATTATTGTGTTATACAATGATGAATCCCTAAAACAATTCAACATTTGGGTTTCATATTTGTGAGTAAAACTAATTCAAACAATGATAAATTACAAATTATGTCCTAAGACGTCACAACTGCTTTGATCAATTAAAAACTGACGATTCCTGCGTTCGCCCAGTGTCACATATGTCAGGTATCATTTAATGGCTTTTGGTTAGTATTTAAGGGACATTATAATTATTTAATAATTGCGTGATATTACAATACCGTTGGTAATTATTTATGTATTAGGAAAATAGTTTGTAAAAACGCTAAAGTATTAAGTTGTATAAGACTATTGTTGTTATGGGATTTATACAAATCAATTAGGTCATTTTACAGAGACAACTTACATTAGGTCCTGAATTTGAAATAGTTACTGACCAAAATTTACCATATATTGATGATATTATAGAACATTTTTTCTAACAAATCTAGATTTTAGTGATAAAACAATACGGACTATACATATAATTCCATTCAAACTCAATGTTACAATTGAAAATTTGGCATATTAACTGATAATGGAGACACACGGCGGCATTTTTTGGTGACATAACTAGGTTTGAAGTGTAATAAATTCGGCTTGGTTAGACCGATTTAGATTTTATAAAATAACAGATAGAGTTGTGTATAATTTTATAAAATCTTGTGAAATTGGAAAATACCAGTGTTGTTAGATCAATCTTCTCCATCATATTAATATCCACAAATTTAACTACATTTTCATAAGATTGGTATTGGAACGAAAAAAAAAAAACGTTTTAGAATACCGTATGACTGGGTTGCAAATTATCTCCAGTAGGTACAATTTCTACTAACACTGCCATATTTGGTGTTGTACTTTTGCACAGTTAAGGAAATTAGTTACTCAATACCAGAGAAGTTATATCATGGTGGTAATCAAGAACTGACTAAAGAAAAAAATGTTGTTTAAGTACTGGCGATTGATTCAACGTAGCCGTATCAATTGTGACAAATATAATAATAAAAGAAATCTCTGCACTTTTTATTGGCCTAAAACAGAATCTCTACTTTTTAAATGGGCGGCACAATTGTGACGTTAGACTAATTTTTTTTAAAAATATACATTTGCAAACTTTTTTCCTTTAAAAATACTAATCTCACAAAAAAGCTGTAAATCTGTAGAAGAAAGTGGTCGAATTCTGCGCACTTAACTTCATACAGCTATATTACCTTTAATAAAACCGTAACGTAGTTGATTTTCTAAAATGTAAAACATTAGATATTCAATATTTGCTACAAAAATCACTTGAACGATTTCATTCCTTAAAAAAAAATAAAACTGAAAACTTAGTGTGTGTAGAATTACCCGACTGGATGGTGTAATTCTGCGCACGCACACTAAGTTTTGAGCTTTGATTTTTTTGATTTTTTTTGAGGAATGAAGTAAGTATGTGTGAAGCAAAATGTACTAATTGAAATGTAACTGTAATTCTTCACTAACAATAGATATTACTGTTTGCAAATCAAATTTTTATACTCAACTTTATTTTTCACAAGAGGATTATCTTATGCAACTAGCCACGATAATATAATCACAAACCCAGACGAAAGAAACACAAATAATGGCGTCTTCTCCTTTAAACTAACTTTTCTCGCTTGTCCCTAGATGACAGTATCGTATACACGACTAAGTAAGTTATGTGAACATTGGAACACAAGTGCGCAGAATTACCCGCCTGCGCAGAATGCGACCACTTCCCCTAGTAATTTAAAACTTTTCTTTTGATTAAAAAAAATTAAAAAAATTGGTTCCCGACCCTATTAGTATTCACGCTCCTTATAAAACTGTCAAAATTAGCAGACCCTGTATTCCATGGCTCACTGACAATATAAAATTTTGAGTTTAAATAGGTACAAGAATAATTTTTTATTCCTTTATTTATTTAATTTATCCTCTATATGATACATGTACAACAACACTTTTTTTTTTATTGGGGAATACGGTATTTTATTTTCTTTTTAGTTAAACGTTTACAGTATTATTTTTTTACGCTTCCAACTTATCTTTAGTCCATTTTCAAAAACTTTTTACACAAACATTTCCTCCTTCCTTCATATATATTAAAGCATATAAATTAATTGTTTTAAAATTAAAAAAATATATATAAAATTCACTAATTTATTTGTATATTACCTAATAATTTTTTTTTTATTTAAATAGTAGTTGAAACCTTCACCGTAAGTTATTGGTGTGCGATATATATTTCTTTTTTCAAAATTATTACGAAACATTTTAAACGTTTTAAAAATTTTACATTATCAAATTTCAATCGTATTTAAAATACGTCTTAACGTAAACATTCACAAAAATAAAGTGTACTTACTACTTACTACTTACCTACGAATACGTTTTTCACACTGGACTATTGATATCATTTGTAAACAAACAAATGTCGAAACAATAAACTCTTACTATAGTGATATATTAATAAAATTTATAAGGTGTATGGGCAATTGATTGGTTATTCCAAACTTTTACTTTTGATCTTTGATAAATTATAAAGTTGTTATAGGCTATTAAAATGGTTATTGTCATCAGCACATTTTCCAAGTAAATATATGAGTTTGTACGTATTTTTTTCTTGATTTATACACATATTATAATATATACTTTCACAAAATTTCACTGCTTTGTCACTCTGAAACCCTGCCTGATAGAAGCATTCTGAAATCAGATATGAAATACGTGTTCACCCACTTTACCTGGGGGACAAAGTAAATCTGAAATTTTAGTGACCAGTGTACTGAAGCTATACTGCTAATTTAAACAAAAAGACAAACGTTTTTAAGAACTTGGGATGGATATCGATCTGAAACTGATGTGAAACATCATCAAATAATTAATGTTTTCCTTATAACACAATATTAACAAATAGTAAGGCAAATTTTATTATAAAAAAATTTCTTGCTTCATGTGGGATTCGAACTCGAATTTAATAATTTTCATATGTGAATTCCATTTTAAAATTATTTAAATTGCATAGCCTGCCGGCATTATCAAAACATCTATATTTGATACATTTCAAATTTAGAATAGGCACTCATTACCTTTGGTAGAGCGGCTTGTTCAGAAAATAAGAGAACGTGCATTCGAATCCCAACCAGGCAAGAAAATTCTTATAATAAGGTTGCTTTATCATTAACAGTGTTAATAGGAAAACATTAATTATTTTAAAATTATTATGTAGTTTTAAAAAATTGATAAAATTATAACAGTTTAAAATATGTACCAGTATTGTATTATTTCAAGGATTGCATTTATTCAACGAACTTTCTTATAATTCTGAAAAAAAAAGAAATTTAGCAACTTCACTACTATACACTACGGCTATATATTTAAAAATAGCTAAAATAAGTACGGCAATATATATAAGATTAACGTTTTCTTTTTGTTGTGTGAATAAGGAAATTTAAAAAATATTTTAATGTTTTTGAATTCCATTGTTATTTGATTTTTTTTAAACTCCATTGTTTACAAAACAAACTATTTTAAATGTGATAAATAGATCATATTGCCTAAAGGTGAACTACGCAGGATTATATGACATAATGCAACTTATAATCACCCAGCCGTCTACATAGAAAAACCTTTATACTGTTCACGTGAATACAACTTACTTAATAGTTGAACGAATGATGGAAAGCAAGTGATCGAACATGCAATAAATAGAAGTAGGAAGTAGACTTGAAGGTTAATGACGGATTAAAAGTACGAAAATAATTTATTACGCCGTGTCAAAATGTTTTTCCAAAGACTATAGCAATCTTAATTATCGTATTTGTCTACAGTGGAAATTGTGAATTATTTTTTGTTATTGAAGACTTACGCAATGCTGTACAATACATTTATTTAATTAGAAAATAATACGATATTGTTTTACTTTCTGTTTCTAAAAATATTCAATGTTTTGTATTACTTTTTATACTTTTAAGAGATACCGCAAAAATGTGGATTATGTAATAACACACTACACACTCAAATATTTCACGTACTAATATGCATATACAACATGCAAGTGTACTTTGTGGATTTACTTACATAAACATATAGATTTGATAACGTAATTACAAAGTACCAAATTCGTGAGACTGATAATGTGCATATGTATCTATACATATATGTACGTAGTAGGTCATAGGGCATTTAATGTAGAAAGTCGTTATTAAGTAAACACTATCTAGCACTAGTACAGATTACGCAGAATTACCACTGTGCTTTGTGCGTCTTTTCGTGAAGCAATTCGTTTTTATTTGCTTATTTCTGATTAGATCTGCCAGTACCTCTATAGTCTATACCCAATCATTGGATTGCAGTGTAGTGTGAGTTGTGTTACAGCGATTATAGATCTTTGTCGTTCAAAATGATGGCGTCTGCGAAACGTGAAATTCAAGATAAAAATCGGAATATATCAGATTTTCTGATGACTTTATGGATATTTGGGATTGCATTATTTTTATTACCGTCCATTATCTTTAGTTATTTTGGTAAGAAGTATTTATGCACCTACCGTTTTCCTTCTGATCTAGAAAATACAACAAAATATTTTACTGCTTTTATTTTGAGACTTAGAATTTAAGAAAATGTTATTTGGTTTTGGCTTTTAAACATGCTTTCTCAATTTTAGCAATTTCGGAATGCAGGTTATCCGTATCTGTTTGTTTGAGACGAGTTGAAATTAGTACAAATTCTGCTGAAAAGCTGTGAAACGGTGAACAAATTTACGTTAAATTAGAATAAACTTATATTAAATTTTACAATCGTTTACGAACACCAAACCAAAATATTATTGTCTTATTTGAAGCACTTTACTTATGAAAAGCTAACTAATTACAATTCATCCTAAACCCCGTGCTCCATCTAAAGGTACTACACGAGGCTATAAGTACTATATGGATAATATTTTCTCTATAATTTTTCTTAATAACAACAAAAGTATAATAATTTGAGAATAATTGTCCATAACTAAGTGTAAAGTGGAATGAAAAGAATTGAAAAAATATACTTCTTAATTTTATTTATTTTTATAACCATGATTTGCCTTAGTTTGCAGGTACTTTCGATGTATAATGCAGAAGATGTTCTTTATACATCGAAACCAGTTGCAAACTAAAGCAAATCATAATAAAAATAAATAAAAAGTAAGAAGCAATTTTTTCAATTCTTTTCATTCAAAAATATAATAAATCGGTCAGCTATCAGTTGCTACTAAGTTTGTACCCATAAACAACTTAAGGTTATATCCCAGCATTCGCCGAGTAATAAGGAAAAACCTTACTCTGGGTGCAGGACCTGGGCAGTGGGTACTATACATAACTACTCTAAAAACATATCGTGCGGCCGGACATTAGGACACTTTACTTTCTTCCACAATGTCCGGTCAGCAAATATATATATATATATATATCCATTTTAAATTCTTACGTTGTTTGTTGTTTTAATATTGACTATTATGGGATCACGCTGCAGCCTGATGAACATAAACAATTGTCGAAACAGTAGCTGGGGTCATCTCATTGTAAATTAACAAAACAACAATTAAAAAGTACTGATTTTATTCTTATTACCCATCGTAGAACTATGTTTGGTGGTATATACAAAATGCACAATGTGCGCAACAGCTTTCCCTTTTACCTAACTTAAAGTATGACCCGCATTCAATTTCAACACGTATGCCTATTCCTGCGAACTTCTCCTAGACCCCTTACTACCTTACCCCCATCTCTTACACTGAACTGTTCAGTGTTTCTGCTGATGATGATAGCTTTGCTACTGAAACGTACAACAGCGATACATTTCAATTGTACGACCTACAGGGTAAAAGAGAGCCTATATGTTTAGCGTGGGTAGTAGACGGATCTATGCATTAAATGCCCGCTTCGAAATATGTAAACACAGGTGTGCTGTCTCTGTTATTTTAAAAAAGCTTAGACTGGATTTATTAATGTACGAAGTTCAATCTTTGCGTGGGAATAAATTTATTTGATGTTTGAAGTATTTCCAATAACTATAGTCTTATTAAATAGTTTTAGAAGGCATTTTCATTTTACAGTTGAACTACGACTAGGAAATAAACCAAAGGCATGTTAATTATACAATAAATAGCAATATCAATGGGTTTATTACTTTTATGCATGTTTAGTTTTCCCTGCAGCTTTACCCAAATATGCTTATATTTTTTAATCTAATTGATGTCTGATGATTTCATATCCATTTTTTAATTCGCTGCGGCTTCCTTCTTTTACATTAAATAATGAAAGAGATATGGCGAAGATGCATTCAAAACCACGATTTTTATATCAGATATTAGAACGAAAATCTCTACACACGTCAGAAATAATTTTTATTGGTTATAATAATGGTATGTTTTTATTAATATTATAATAACAAGATAAAATAATATTTCGATTACAAATTCCCTGGTTCTAAAGATTTTACCTCAAAAGCCTCACAATATTTTTTCGAAAGAAATACAAAATTTGAATTAGTCCTAAATCGAACAGCAGTGATAGATATAAATATAAAATGCTAGTTTAAACTAAAAATTAATGCTTACTCATTATAAATCAATTAGATTAAAAAACACCAACATATTAAGTAAAGCTGTAGGGATGTGTAAAGGAAACAAAACCTCTGTTCGTAGACAATATTATATTTAAGGCAAGTAATGGAAAAATTTCGAATTTTGCTAACTAAGGTAAGTCGGCAGGCATATGTATGCGCCTTTGATGTATTTATTTCTCCCTATTTTATAAGTTCAATATTTTTCTATGTTTGCTTACTGCATTCTTCCTTACATTTAAGGGAGATTTACTACAAAAAAAAAACATAGAAACCGCACATCTGTGTTTATATATTTCGAAGACGACAGTGAATGCATAAGCATAGGCTCTATTTTATGCTGTAGGTCGTACATTTAGAATGTGTCGCTGGTGTACATCCAGTTTAGTGCAGTTTGTGGTAAGTGGTTAGGAGAAGTTCGCAGTATTACCAGTACCACAGTTTGGAGTATTTTTATATTGTGTTCACTTATGCTTATTGTCATGGCGTAATATATTTTGATATCCAAACCACGTAACTGGAAAGCTTTCACATACAAGCATTTATCACCTAGCATAATTTAGACTGATTTTCTCATTTTTATCTCATTAGAATAGGGAAGTCTATATGATATAATAGCATCTGTCATTAACTGAAAACGCTAACTTATTGAGATGTCATTTATATAGAATATCTAGTATATATAGAAACAGTGCAACGGTACAGGCACTTTACCTATATATATATATATATATATATATATATATATATATATATATATATCTGAAGTTTCTAAACATTTCCTGATATGATAACAATAAGATAAGTGTAGTTCACAATACGGAAAACATTTATGACATGTTTGTGAATTTTCGGTGTGTGTTTTGATACCAGAATGAAACAAATATGTTATGGTCCATAACTTCCATATTATTGGGGCTATCGTATAAATAATAAATATAATCGGACAATTCTACAAATATGTAGAATATTTACTGGGAAAAGCAATTTTTATACATGAATGTAATATAGAATCTTTTAGTGAAGGGAGAAAATATAAAATCTTGGTTATTCTTTTGATTGTTTGTATGTGAGCTGTAAATTATATGATATATCATCTGTTTATTTATTTATAATTTAATAATTTAAAAACAAAGTGAATTCTAAATTAATTTGGTTCTGTTTAAATACCTATGTATAAATGATATACTAAAAGACATAACAATAATAGTAATAATGACAAGTAATGATATTCGTAATAGGCGAGCATTATCAACAAAGTTTTTAAAAATTCTAAATTTGTTCCTGAAGCAATATGAATCAAAAGAAGGGTTTCTTCTGTATTTTTTGAAGTAAAAATACTTTAAACATAATATATTTTGCAAGACATTATGCAACTCACTTTCTTCTGGTGTCAAAGGAATTACTGCGATATTGGCTACTTGAAACGTCACAAATAATATGTTCAACAAATTAGCTATATTAATTACTAGCATTGTACTAAACTACAATTTTGTGAAGCATGAATATATATATAATATAAAACAATCACTTTTTATATGTAAACATATATTTAAAGGTCTATATGAATTTTCAGAGGCTCATGTTTAATTACAGATCTAATAAATCTTGAGAGAATAAGATTATGCATGTGCTTCTACGAATTGTTATTGTTTGGTCTGACTTAATTGAACGTACGTGTGAAATGCCACAGACTGTCAACTGTAAATTATACACACTACACATTAAATAAATTAACAAAATCAAAATATAAGTCTTTATATATATATATACAGTGAGTCGTAAATGGTCCCCCCCCCCCCCTGATAACTTTTGAATGGTATGAGATAAGCAATGAAACAAAAACTAAGTGAAATTAGAGATAATTTGTTGATTTTTTGCCTATAGAGATACGCACATGGCTTCTGATGTAAAATAGAGGGCGTAGCTATCTTTAAAATTTTAAATAGGAAGTAATTTCATTTAGAAGCTCATTTGGAAGATATTTCTATTACTTTTATGGCAATGCAAACAGTTTTACGATTTTCGAAATTTTTACCAACTTATCCAAGATTAATAATTGTAGTACTTACGTTACTTTTTCTATAGCCCTCGTATTCGCTTTTTGGATATAGTGTACAGAAACCTGTAATTACAGTAATCTGTAACATAGACACCCACATACATGACACATACACTGACAATAAGACACTTTGCTAAAATTTTGCAAAACGTCCATATTGTAAAATGTCATATTTTACAGCAATCACTTCCTAAGTCACATAAAACCACAATATTTATACGAGGGCTATAGAAAAAGTAACGTAAGTACTCCAATTATTAATCTTGGATAAGTTGGCAAAAATTGCGAAAATCGTAAAACTGTTTGCATTGCCATAAAAGTAATAGAAATATCTTCCAAATGAGCTACTAAATGAAATTACTTCCTATTTAAAATTTTAAAGATAGCTACGCCCTCTATTTTACATCAGAAGCTATGTGCGTATCTCTATAGGCAAAAAATCACAAATTATCTCTAATTTCACTTGATTTTTGTTTCATTGCTCTATCTCATACCATTCAAAAGTTATCAGGGGGGGGACCATTTACGACCTCACTGTATATCTTTCTGGGGATAGTAGTAGAAGAATGAATGGCATTTTATCAAAAAATATAAAAATATAAATGAGCTCATTTAGTAAATACTCTTTTTATTGGTTGTTGAATGTTCATTATTTTTTAATTATTACACTGAGAAAAATAGATAATAATAACAGTGACAATAAACTTTATAATTAGTTACATTATAATTGTATTGGACCATGTTAAAACAGTTTTTCAAATATGTTATAATTTTGGAGATATTTTTAAAAATTGAGGAAGTGCGCAAAGTTCAGAGAGGGCTGTAGTCCTAAATTGGGCGATAGGTCAGAAAATATAATTGCCTAGTGCTTCTACTATGGTACTATGGTACTATGGTACTATGGTTCGCTTGTTAGAATGCGCACACACTTTGTATAATAAAGAGACTCCCGTATTGCATATATCCAGAACATACTCAGAAAAAATGAGATTAATATCAAAGATAACATCTACATCCCTAACTAATATGTTTTCCCAGGTAAAACACTCCCCCACCCTTTTTTCAACAACAAAAAATTATTCACGCACCAATTCTATACTGGGTGAGTTTTTTTATCTTGAGACAACGGAATATCTCTAAAACACTACATCAAATCAACAAAAGATCTTAATAAGATTAGTTATAATGTAGGGAACTCACTGAATGGTGCCCAACGCGAATCCCCCATCTCACCCCCCTCCCCTCCTCCCCAGGGTGGGAGGGGGGACAACTTTGAAATCTTAAATAGGAACCCCCATTTTGTATAGCAGATTCGGATTCTACACCATCAAGTATGTAGTTTTTGTTTGAAACTTTTTTTCGATTCGTAACAGTTTGCGCTGTAATCGCAAAAAAACATGATTGTGAACGTCTAGAAAATACACAAAAAAGAGAAGCAAGCAAACCTGATTTTGTGTTTTTTTTATTTTAACATTAAATAACATTTCAAAAAGCCATTCAACAACGAAGAACTTTACTTTATCATATCCATTTCAGAAAATGTGTTCGAAAATGTGCCCTTCCACTTCGATACATTTATTTATTCACAATTGGAATGATTGCACACAACTGAGAAGTGTTTCCGGCGTAATCCTTGAACAAGCGTTGGTGATTCGCTCAATCGTGTTTTCCCTCGTGGGTGGCACTTCTGTATAAACTTCAGACTTTACGTGGCCCCACAAAAAGAAGTCAGGGGAAGTAAGATCTGGCAATCTTGCAGGTCAAAATACTGGTCCACCTCTTCCGATCCATTGACGATTGTAGGCTCGATATAATACTTCTCGTGCTATTCTTGAATAATGTGTTGGACAACCGTTATGTTGGAACCACATTCGTTTGTCGTATGTCCAAGGGAAGATCTTCAAGTAACACTGGAAGTTCGTTCTGCAAGATGTTTCGATATTTTTTCACCATTTAAGTTTCCATCGATGAAATATGGACCAATAGCTTATTGCCAATTATTCCATACCAAACGTTTACGTTCCAAGGATGTTGATGTTCAACTTGGCGCAACCAATGGGGATTTTCGATACTCCAGTAATGCTTGTTGTGCCGATTTACCGTACCGTGATTTGTGAATGTCGCCTCGTCAGAGAATAATACTCGAGCAAAAAAATTGGGATTATCTTGTATCCGTTGAAGCGCCCATTGACAAAATCGTACTCGATTTTGAAAATTATTGCCATGAAGTTCTTGATGTATGGAAACTATGGATGATATTTCCTACGTTTCAATCTTTGGCAGATAGTGGACTCAAAAATTCCTGATCCGCGAGCTATTTCGAGTAGAGTACTAGAGTACTAGTGTGCGGATTATTAGCTACTGCAGCTAATACCGCGATTTCATTATTTTCTCCAGCAATTGTTTTTCAGCGATTACGTTTTCTTGGCTGTACAGTTCCCTCGTTAGAGAACTATTTCAAGTTTATGAAGTTTTGTTAAAAGAATGTTAGATATACTTATTTTTACTTAATGCCAGTTAAGGCGGTTTTTTTATCAAACGGACAAAACAGAAATTCGAAAAAAAAAAAAAAACCGGAACTTACTACAATTTTTTTCGAGACTCCAATTTTAAGCGACTGTTTCTATTTTGGTTTCGGTGCTCCAAATCAAAGGGGTAACATCAAAAGGTTTCGACAAGTTTGTGAACTCATGTTGGTCTAATCCAAATAGTTGGGTTATGTTTTCCAGCTTTCAATTTGTTTTCGTTTCACCAGGCACATAATTGTATGCAGATTTTGTATTAAATCACTTGCTTTTCTGAATAAAAGTGATGCAACTCAATTTTTTCTATGGCGATGTCGCTTTCCTCTTTCAAAGTAATGATAATCAAGACCAGTAATGCTGTTTTATAATTACATGATTAGCACAGAAATATTTATATAATTATTTTCATCTAACCAACCTAATATCCAAAGAAAGTTAGTGGAGTTGATTTAAATTAAATAAAAACTATTTTTGCACTTGAAGAAGCAACTGATAGCACGATATAATGTAGTAATAGGAGCAAAGGGTTATTTTTTATTTTAAAATTCACTCACTAATTTTTGTAAGTAATCAATAATCACGAGTGATGACGATGAAGCTTAAGTGAAATTATTGTATAAGCAAGTGTCATTAAACAAGAGGAAATGTTTAAGAATAGCACTAAATAATGTCTGTAAACATGCAATAACCTAAATTTAAAAAATTACAAAAATACTCCGAATTAGTGTTAATATTTTAACGTCATCTAAAGTTCATTGTACTGGTATTTCAGCTCTACATCTTCTTCATGGCTTATGGATCAGCGCCATATCATTCTTATACCCAGAGTTGGAGTTTATAAAAAGTACCACCCTTAGGTCTCTAGTGGAAACACATCGAAATCAAGGAATTATCACGATCCTTTTGAAAATTAAGGGTCCTCCGACTTTGGCCCCGTTACGAATGCATTTGGAAGTATGTTTTGTACTTAGCACCCTAAAGACCATAAAGCTACGCAATGTTTAAGGAACTAGTTAGGAGAAAGGATAAATCGGGAAAGTTGGCTTTTCCACACCTGACTGATAGCTTAGTTACCAAATGTGGGACGTACGCATGGCGAAGGGGCACCTTTGATTTGGAACAGCATCTAATATTCGCTCTGGATACGTACAGAGGGAGAGCTATTAACGATTTAAATATTCAGGTAATATATTTTGTCTTAAGTTAGTGTCGATAATATAATATGATGTTCTAGGATTACGTCAGTGATATAGTTTCCAAACTCCTTCCGAGTACTATACCTCCATGGCAAGTCGTAATAATTCCTACATTAGAAGACCAACATTATTTATTATTAAGACTCCATCATATATTATTAAGTGAAGGCCTTAATATAGCGGATATGTTACCATTAGTGCCACCAGTTAGGAGTAATATATCACGGTATATAAAAGAGTTGAAGTAATAATAATACATCTTATCTATCCAAATTTCAGCACTGACTGCAACACGAGTCTTAGCAAGGTATTGAATATACCTACTTATATTCCTGCTCTAAAAGATCGTTTGACCCAAGATTCACGAATAGCTGGAACGAATTTATTTCGAATAATGATCCGCTAGAGAAACCAGAACTTCTTAAAAGAAACGCTGGTATTTTCGAATTTCTTGCTATTTCCTTCATAGTTCTTGTATCTACATTCAAGGAATGGCGAAAAGGTTTAAAACCTGTTAAACCGGATCTCAGATCGAGAGTCAAGTATTTATTTATAACTTTCAAACGTGAATGTATAAAGAGGCAGCTAAACGCAATGACTTTCATTAAATCAATTTTTGTTACCTGCAACCCCAGAAATATCACCAACTTGATAATTGCGAATTTTTACCAATGGTCCATATTTATTCTTATGATCCCATATAAAATTTATAGGGAATTCAAAGCGATACACACCTGTATTACTTTGAGCTATTGCGCCTATCCAAATACTATCGTAGGATTTCTGTATAGTTATGTACCACTAACATTTAAAGCGTTCCAAGAAGTACTTTACTATTCTTCTGTAATTTTTAACACTCCCAAATGTGTCTGGGAAGAACTTTCAAGGAATTCGGAAAGAATCGAAACAGTAACTTTATGCGGTAGAAAAGTAGTTGCCTGGTCTGAGCCCGTAAATATAGAGACTGTACGAAAAATTGCAAGGTGCACTTCAACAAGCGATACAGAAATTATTTTAGCAACAGCAAGTGAAGCCTTATCACGGTTTGTGGTACACGCCAATAATGTACAACCGAAAGAAATACCAATAACGGCAAGAAATATAAATTCAAATTATTTTTTGCTAACAGGTAGTAATGTTAAAGCATCTGATGCCATAGGAGGCATGTTATGTATCAAATTACCAATACTTGACTCTGGGAAGGATGCTAACCTATTGGAAAATCTTAAAGATATAAAAGAAAATATTAACACAGCCAAGCAAACTCAACAGTTAACATTCCTTTTAAGTATGTTACAAACCAAATATGGTTTTTTATCAAAGCTTCTGCCGGCCACGTTAATCACTGTGGCCTTGAAATATTTATCGTTGAAATATTCGGTTTCTTTTACTGAAGTAACTAGTCGTCAGCCACTAGTAATGCAAAGAACGATTTGGGGACAGGAAGTATCTTCAGTAATCTATTGGAGACCACCGCAGGCTAATATAAGTATATTATTGTACATATGTTATCTTAAAATACATTTTTAATGCTTGTTCTCATATTTTAGGTATATCCCTTTGCACGAATTACTATGGGGAGAAGGTTGTCTTTGGCGTGATGTGTGATGCCCAATTAGCACCAAATCACCATCTTTTAGTTAGGGGTTTCCATGAACATGTGAAGGATTTAGAAGCATCGGTTGCCATACAGTGATATTTTACATTTACAACTTGTGAAATATCTTTTTTTTGTCTCAGCTATTTTTAAGTATAATAAATGGTTACTGTTTTGATTTGTACTGTTATTACAGAATGCATGTGTAATTAATATTTCGTAACACTTGTATTGATATTAAACGCAAAAAATAATGACCTGGGAAAAATATGAGCCGTAAGCAAAGTCTAAAAATTATTTTAAATTTAATTCTTGATGGAAATTACAAAGGTCAGAAATGTAAATCTCTAGCCGAAAAGGCATTTTTGTCGAATACCGTAGAAGGTATCTTTCCTAACGATTTGCTTTATACATCGATCACTGACGGGTATTCGACAATATAACTTGCAAATATCTAATGTGGTCTGCATTTAATTATATCGCCGTGCCAAGCCGTATTAGGAAATTCTTTAGATGTGAGTGTATTCTTGTAATGATTATTTTGAGAGATAAATTTGTTGAAAGTGCTATTTTCATGCAAAACACTTTTTAAGATTTAGTTTATAAAAATGTGAATGTATAAAATAATATACCAAACATAAATGCCTACTGATGGAAATATATATTAAAAAGTCTAGCAAGTAGAGTAAAATCTCAAACACTTTGGAAAAAATTGTTACCATTGTTCAAAAAAAATTAAGTATTCCTTCTTAATATTTTGTTTCTGTTGCTTTTTATGATAGCACAAATCAAATTACATGTTTTGGAATTTGTGCATAAAACGTGGATTATAATGTTTTGATTTCAAAGAATTTAGTTGCTTCGTCTTAATAATATTAAGCATATGAATAAGTAAGTAAATCGTTAGTTCTATTCTCACTTTTAACACTTATATCGTAAGTTGGTAAACTAGCATTGATACTTGTAGAGATAACAGGGGCGGTCCCTTGAAGAGCCATGGGGCCATAACCCCACCATTGCAAATCATAAATTAATCATTAAGGAGCTTTTATTTTCTGTAAAAATACCGATCAATATATACATGCACACAGACATATATTTTTAAATACATTTAAATACAGAACCAACGTACGGATCGCGTACGAACTTCGGTTTAAACACTTCCCCGCAATAAAAGTTGAGTTCAAGATATTTATTAATTATAGTAATAAAGTGTAGTATTATTTTAGGATGACATATATAATATGTCATAAAAATACATATAGTATTTAAAATCAAAATGAACAATGAACTACCATTCATATCTTTGTTAGGGTAAAAATTATGAAAATGAAATAATAAATATAACAAGAGAGTTATTCCTGAAAAATATATCATAATAGTGTTTTAAGTAAAAAAAAAACAAGCCATTTGCTTAGGTAAACAAACAAAGAAAATAAAAATTGTGTTTCCCTTTCTTTGTAAGAAATACGTGGGGTTATGCATAAAACATCCATTATATTTTACTCGACGATCTTCGCTCATGTGTTCTGTGTTGTGTAAGTATTCCCGATAAGAACTTAATGTATTTTTCATTTTAAAATGTCTTCTAAATTTGTCTACATTAATTTTTTTGTGGGGGTATTATTTTAGATAGCAATAAACGAAGTAATCAATTACTGCCAGCTGAACTAAACTGATTCAAAAGTTTGTAAAATTAATACAAAAAAGGGGGAATAGAAGGGCAGGGGAGTTGGCCGGAGATTGGCCCCACCACTCAATATTGTCGCGGGCCGCCACTGAAACATAGAGAAGAAATGTAAGGATTTGGGATATTTATTTCTTGATGTTACAATAAGTGATATACATTCGCTCTAATATAACTGAAATAAAAAACTTTTCCAATTGCGATAATACGATACAAGAAAAAACGATTCTAGTGAACTCTATGAGTTTTCGTAGCAATTTCATTACTATTTGTTCCAAAATCTTCTTTTAAAAAATCTAAAACTTGAGCTTGTCGGCATTTCGTCATTTCGTCCAGAAATTCTTGTTATGCAAATTCATACTTGCGATCATTGGTTTTTTCCGCGTTAAGATAGCACTAAGACAAGAGAAACGCCGAGAATAGAATTACTAAAAGTACGAAATTGAACAATGATACTTTACAGAACTGCACTAATAAAACACAAAGGATTTGTAAGAGAACCTTAAACCGATTCTTTACAAGCGATTTCCTGTCTTTTATTACTTGCACTGACTTTTGCCGCGCGTAGCCGCACAAATAAGTGGTGGTAACGCAATCTCGAGTTGTTCTACCTAAACCATTTAGGGTTCGTTCATATCTGCAGACATTAGGCGTGGATATGGCTTTATGGTGTAATTATCGTGCTCCCAAGAAAAATATCCGACTCATAAAGGTGCGTATTCGTGTGAGCAAAGCGCGCACGAACGATTTACGCGCAAAAATGCTCAAGTGTATACGTAGCGAAGTAATGCGTGAGCAGATATTTGCGGCCATAAATATAAGTTAAAAAAGTTTTCCCGAACGAACATATGTACGCGTAAATTGTTTGCGCACAGATTTGCGCGTAAAATTGCGCAGGCCATTAATACCAGGACGATGCTATCTTACGCCTATATGCATGTGGGTCAACCGAAGAACCCAAAAAATTTATGTTATAGATTCTTTTTGTATTTTAAATTTGAAGTCTTTACCCAAAATTAGATGACCTGTATTCTTTCCTAAACCTCTACAGTATCTATTTTCAAAGATATTCGCGGACAAATTTTGCAACATCAATAAAATAATCGCAGTCGTGTTGTTTGATTAAGTATAAATTAAAAGAGTAAAACAAAATACATATAAATCATGTTTTATTCTAAAGTTCCGATTATACATTTCATTTGATAGTGCCTATCTTGTTTGTAATTTAAATAAAATAATGTTTTTTTTTTACTATGTTTACCGCGAAATTAAAGGCGTGGAAAAATATCATAATATCCTTTAACCTATATTCTACAAGAATAGAAGTATTTCGAAATGGAGACCCTACAGTACTCCACGTTACATTATGATATATTATAATGTAACGTAGACTACTGTATGAATATATTTTCTTTATAAAATACCCATAGGTTTCCCAGTTTCAAGTACTTCTATTCCTGTAGAGCATAGTTTAAATTTAAAGGATGACATTTTTTCAAAAAATTAATTTCGCGATGAACATAAATAAAAACATTATTTTATTTAACAGGAGAAAAAAGAGATCAAAATAAATTACAATCTAATTTAGGCACTATTAAATGAATTGTTTTACTCTTTTAATTTATGCATAATCAAACAACATGATTTCTGCGATTATTTTATTGAATTTTTAAAATTTGTTCGCGAATATCTTTGTGAATAATTGCTGTAGAGCTTTAAGAAAAAATACGGGTCTTCTAATTTTAGGCAAAGACCTCAAATCAACCGGAACATCAATTGTTTTAGATGTTCCGGTTGATATTGAATGACCCGTATGATATCCGCATTTTTCCACTCCCATACGGTATATCAACGCATTTACAGAACGATTTGTTCGGAACATTTACAGCCATATTTTCCAAATAATTCTGGAATAAAGAGGCAATCGAATCGTAAAAATATTAGCTCCATAGTGGTGTACGGCAAAACTGAAATAAATGCATTCATTACGAGAAAACATTGAAATTTTTGGGCGCAAACAGAAAAAGAAGAGAAATCACAACGAATACAAGGACGTATTAGAAAATCTTAGATAGATAGTCGTATTGAAGGTAGACATGTATGCTTCAAAACACAATAAGCAAAGTCAATCTTGCTTCAATTTTGTAAAAGGGTTCTGAAAAGAAAAATAACCCCAAAATTGATGACAACCACAGTAATTTTTTTTTATGAAATAGAACCCTGTGAGAAATGTGTAGTTTAGCTATTATAGCATAGATGGCGCTGTTTTGCGTGGTATACGTTAGCGGTCACAAAACTGCGGTGAAGTGGATGACATTGTCGTTGATGTAACCAGGGATTAGATGTTACAAGTTAAATATCATATAGGTACAAACTATCACGGAAAGAAAAGCGTAGAAATCAAAATAGTGAACTAAGGACCCTCTGTGAATGAATGGATAAGTTTATGCCAAAATGTATGATCGGATGTCATGTTTTCTTAACTTAGATGGCAGCACGTAACGAAACGATAGGGTTTAAGAGGTCATTAGTGTAACCCCACCACGCACCCTTACGAGTAATCGATAGTGTATCGTTGGTTGCCTATTTTTCGCAAATCCAATTTTTGAAATTACGCAAAAGATTGACAAAGTATTTTGTAAGGGAGTTTATCGAAATGAATTATAGTTTATCGACGCGATCTTTCCGAATTTTATTTCGGTTTTTTTCTTTTCCCATTAAAACAAAAAATGGATTCTGTTGTAATTTTGACAGTAATTTAAGTATTTCTGTAAAAAAAAATACGACATAAATAAACCCGTAGGTATTATTGAAAATACAAAAAAAAGGAAAAAAATTGCCGTGAAGTGTTGCTCCTGGTGGTAATATTCGGCGTTATCAAGGAATTCCGACAGGCTACTCAATGTAATAAAAACAAACACATGCTAGCGATAAACAGTGCAAATAACATTAAGCAAAACATAACCTGTGACCTAACCTAATAAAGGAATAGTTAACACCAATAACACTAAGCAAAAGAAAACATTTTTTTTTCTTTTTCTTTAGTAACTATGTACAATTTAATTTTTCTTACAGTCGTAATAACAATAATAAAACAAATTTATTCTCGCACATCAGGTTTGATACGTAAATTGCATATCGTTCTGTCTTAAAATGTTTTTCCTTTTACTATTCTTTTATACTGTTCTATGCTACCTTTTTGATATCATTGTCCAACAATAATCAGCCAACATTTCACTGTCTACATGCCCTGATAACGTTTTTCAGTAACAGAAATGTATTGATGAAATCTTTCGCCGTGTTCTTCATTGACGTCGTCGAGGTTGGGGGAAAGAAATCCAGGTGCGAATGTAAAAAATGTATTTTAAGGCTCATGTTACAGCCACTGGGCTGGATGAACCTTAAAATACAATTGTTAATGAACTTCTTAGAAGTTACCATGAACAGTCTAGGTCAATTACATAAGATTACATTCTAAGAAGTTCATTAACAATTGGTATGTAATTGTCCCAGAAAATTTTGAGTCACGTTTTTAAAAGCATTCCAAACACCACGTTCCAAGTCATTTAAAGGCTCTTCAAATTGTGCATTTTGTTGTAGACAATTAATTTGGGATCCTACAGAAAATTGCTAGGAAATTTGTGTAGAAGGTATTGGAATTCATACCCATCCTTATCCATTGCTTTGACGAAATTGTCCATCAAACCTAATTTGATATGCAATGGCGGTAGAAATATTTTATCAGGTTCCACTAGTGTCCTAGGAAGTATATTCTTTTGTTCAGGAATATACTGAGCCCTGACTGGCCAATACTTAACAACCTAGTGGGAATTTCTCGATCGATTGCCCCACTCACAAAGGAACCAGCAGTGTTTTGTGTACCACCATTTGTAAACCGAGTACAATTGCTACAACTTTGAGCTCAGTGCTGATATGCCATTTGTACATTTTGCAATTAATTTTGTCGAGAAGACGAGTCATATTTTCATAAGTGCCCTTCATATAGACTGCGTAGCCAGCCGGGATGGACAGATAAACGTTTCCTATTCTCAGCATCAAATCATCGACAATATTGCAGAATGAAATAATTCTTCGGTTGAAAAATACTATGACAATTCTTCCTGGCGATTACAATACACTGAATTATGTGTGGCTTGAGCTAACAGTTTCCAACCTTGAAGTTTAGATTCTAGTATCTAGTATTTCGGCTTGAGTTTTTGACAAATTCAGATCCCGAATAAGGTCATTTAATTCTGACTGATTTACTAAGTGAGGTCCGTCCTCTAGAGATGGCAAATATTCATCACCGCCGGTCGATAACTCGGAAATTTCTTCGTCTACAATTGTAATGACATATTCTTCATTCGAAACACCTACAGGTCTTGGTACTGGCAAGGCTTCTGAATGAGGTACTGGACGAGTAACAGAAGACACGTTAGCGCAACTAATCTTGTTCTTCATCAGACAAATGGTCCGTTCGTTCACGCTAAATCATAGGCCTTGCAAATGGCATAGCGCCGTTCTTACTATTCGACCAGCCCATTCCTTGTCCTGATATTTAATTTTTAGACCAAAATAGTAAAATATAAATTTTCTATTAAAGGCGTAATATTCCATTTATATTGTTGAGTAGTAAATTCTCCACATACATAACAGACGCTGTTGAGATTATTTGTACACGCACGGGACATTATGAAATAGAAAGACGTTCAGCTATCATCAGCAGACTTAAATTGAATCTAACGAGCCGTGCGTAGCTCTTTATATACCCACACAGCCAGAAGTCAGAAGTGACAGAGCAAAGATTTGGTATGAACTGGATGGTGTTCCAGCACATTCCACTAGGTATAGCTGTGCATCAGCAGTTGACCTTGATGTTCGTACATCAATGGATTGGCCCACAGGTATCCTGGAACTGGCCACCCAGATCACCAGATTTGACGCCCTTGGATTTTCACCCTCGGGGGGAGGAGGAAGGGAGATAATAAAAGAACTAGTGTACTCTAGGCCTGTACATACTAGAGAGAAATTATTGAACCGTGTTCACGATGCCCTTAAAAATATAAGTCCTGACGAACTTAGTGGTCTCTTACGCGAGAAGTATATGACAGAGTTATTTTATGTTTGAACCAAAATGGCGATCATATAGATCATATTAATTTTTGTAATGATTTCGTTTACATTAATTTATTATTTCTTGTCATTATGTTCCACGTTTTTATGTTTTTCATTTGCTATTACGTTCTAAATTTTATTACATTTCTATTTTGTTTTACTGTTATACTACTATTAATTTCTACCATTTTACTCAGATTGTTTTTGTTTCGAAAAATAAACGATGTTCCGGTGCCAAAAACCACATGAAAATAGAAAATATGGAATAACAAGAAAACCGTTGGAAATCGTCGGGCGTGAGAGGAAATGACGCGGCGGACAAGCTGGCCAGGCGAGGTTCGTTAAGGTCATTCGTTGGAGCCGACCCCTCTTTCGGCAGTACCAAATCGTAAATTAAAAAAATCTATCAATGAATGGATACATAATCAGTCCAGAGAGTGGTGACAAAAATCACCGGGACAAAGACAGGCAAAAGAGTTCCTAAAGGAGCAGAGGCCTAAATTCACGAGAGATCTATTGAATAAAGACAGGAGCACTGTCAAAATCTGAAAAGGTCGTTGTGAAACAGGTCCATAGGCCACCCCAATCCTAATCTAATCTAATCTAACATTAGCCGGGCCACCATGCTTGCCGTTCCCTTCGATTTCATGAGGACGTATTTAAGATGCTCTCCCAAATAGAGGCATTGATCCATGGCTATTTCCAAGTCTCATTACAAAAAAACCCGCGCCCAGTCCGCACCTGAAAATATTCGGCGGGCCAGTTCGGCCTAAAACGTGCCAACCTGACTCGTTCGCACCTCTATTCGCATAACACATGAAACGTGTGCAGTATCCAGTGAAGGATTATCTGAAAGGTCCTCCAATATGGAAACTTTAACTTTGGGTGCATGGTTTTAGGAGTTTAAGTGTTAAGAGAACCAAGAACATTTAGTGAGGTGTGTGGTATTATTACTGTGAATAATTAAATGTGAATTAGCGTTTATGTTGTAGAATGTCTTGCTGTGTACTGGGATGTAAAAGCATCGGTAGATTGGTATCCCCTGATGACAACATCAGTTTCCATCAGTAAGAGCCAACTATAATCTACTTGTTATGGGTATGTGGTATAACTTTATTGCATTCTCCTTTGTGAAGAGTGCTTTGCAGTTAACGTCTGCTGCAAAGAATCTGAGAGAAAATAAATATACACTGTCGCAATGAAAGAATAAAGGTATTTCTGCACTGTTGACACAAAACATAGACATGAGATGTATTCTATTTCAGATGGATTAATAGTCAACTGATCCGAGAGATTAAGAATATGTATTGGTAATTTCAGCATATCGCAGACAGTTCCTTGAAGAACATCTAATCTTATTAGCAAAAGTGATCATTGAGTGTTATTGTAAAATACGGCTTCATAGTTTGGTGAACTTAAGGCAAGAACTGCAAGTCGAATTTGTAAGAAAAAAAATTAAACGAACTTATATTGTTCAGCTACCAATAAAGAAATGTCATATGACATAATGTGTATTTATTATACCCCAGAAATATGAAATAACCTAAAACCTTCAAATTCCAAGTATTAGTGTATTAGCTTATACATTTGAATAAATAAAAATGAATTAAATATCAATGTAATGTCTTTCTAGCAGTAAAAAATACAATTTCCTGTATGTACATAGTATAATACTAGTGTTAAAAGGAAGTATGAGCATTTTATTTATTTTTTTATTTTAAAATATTACCATTACGTCCTTGTTTTATCTTTAAATTGTTTTTTCACGACCCTGTCATACATCAAAATGGCGGCCTCCATGTGATCTGAACACTGCGCATCTCTAAGCTCTATCTATATATTTATCCTTGTCTATGTTTGCAACACACTTCTGTAGCACATCGATTTACTATACATTTTGAAAATAGCACAAAAATAAAAACAATACGCAGCTTTCTTTTTGGTCGAATTTTTCGACAAAGACCGCAATAGGTATCCTTGTAAAAGCAACTCGATTCAGTTCACTACCATGTAAACACACCCAAATGCTGGACCAAGCACAGTTATCAGATATATTGTACTGCCGAGCATTGAGTGAACATATCTGAACATGTCCTTGCCTGTTTCCTACGTCACAGCATGTTCGAACATCAAGATCTGCTGATGCACAGCTATACCTAGTAGAATGTGCTGGAGCACCATCCAGTTGTTACAACTCTTTGCTCTGTCACGTGGAGATAGAGCATTTAGAAAATCGACCAAGAGCAAGCTATTTTTTTGTTTTCCTTGCGTTTTGTTCGGAGAATTAACATGGGCGAAAGACGGTGTTATGGATTTAGTACACATTACATGAGAAATCAAAGGTACACATGAACAGAGGGGAAAGTTCTACTTTTCCTCCCTGGAACGGAAAGCAAGTGACAGTGACATGATGGAACTGTACATCTTATAATATCTGACATTACTGGTAGATTACAATAGTACATTCGACCCAGTTTGAGCCCATTTATGACATAATTGCTAAATTATTAGGTATTAAATTTCAATTAAACTATTATTAAACGTTGCTAACTTGACAGTTTTCAAAAAATATTCAGATTAAGTCCACTATCTAACATGTTACTCACAGATATGCCTTTATGATTTTTAGCCGTTAAAATTGGACTGGCTGGGAAAAAAATTGTATTCAAACCACGTGAGGAAAGTGTTATTGCAGGCCTTGGGCAATTACATATATAATAATATTTGCCCGCGGCCTGCAATAGAGCACTTTCCTCTCATGGTTTGAAATATACTATTATTTGATCCTTATTTCCTAAATTTTGAATTTAATATTTATGTCTTTATCTCCAGTGAAAATGTAAAACACATTTCAGGCAATAATTTACGAAAAATCAAGCGTTGTTAAATTAAATATTGTTAATAAATGCTATGAAACAAATTAAATTACCCGAGGTTTTAGAAACTGTGAATCCAATAATTTTGCACGTAGCTGTATAATGGTGATGATATGCTCTCATCTATACTTAGAGATAAATTTTTCAGTGGTTATATAAATGTTTGCTTACTGTTTTTAAAAATAAATGATTTTTAGCTGTAATTCTGATTTGTGTAATTAAATTGTTCGTCACATCTTTATGTAAATGTGTCTTGTAGGTTTTCCCGCCTCTACTGTCCCACCACCAACTTCAAGTCGGCCTAGCGCATATAAACAAGCTTACTTCACGATTGTAACCAGTCTTTGCTTTGTAGTAGCCTGATAGGTAGGCTACTTTCGTTAGTCCGTTGACGGCGGTACACGGAATCGATAAATAAAATTATTAGATAAAACACAGTAACAATATTCGTAAATACCAGTGATTTGAAACCAGTTTTTAGTGTGTGAATTTATTTCACATTCATTAGTATTTGGGTACGTTCACTCAATAAGTCGCTGGATTTATAATATACTTTCATGTAAGATTTACAAGGTAAGTATGTGATAAATTAAATGCCATTAATATGTACTCATCAAATTATCACGGAAATAAATAATAATTTATTACTACTACCAATTCTATTTGTCTTTTAATTCAGAAGTGTTAGGAAAGTTGGTTGTTATTAATATGATAATTGTGCCGTTATTTATTTCTAACTAATACCCCGAGTTTTGTGTTTAGAATGCCGTTCGATTTAGAATTTACTTCTTTCCACTCTGAACCAGATAAATCCAGTATTTCGCTGCAATCGATTTTCTACTTGCATCGGCGAAGCATATTTGAATGCAAGCTTCATAAACGTAGCAGATCTGTATCTATATACGTAAACGATAGTGTAATTATAAACATTATTTAATGGGAAAATTAAACCAATAAAATCTATTGATCAGTTTGTAATACTCGTAATGTAATGTTCTTATGCACGCATTTTATCGAGAAATTTAAAATACTGCAGTTTTAGCATATCTACGTTCTTAAAATAAACTTATACCTGTGCCAAATTTTCTAAAAATGCGAAATGTATTACTTAAGTACAACACATTGATTGATTCTATCTCTTTCTTCCTCACTCTCTGATAAACATTTATTTTTAAGGCTTTAAAAATAATTAATAGCTTGGATTAATGTAATTTTTAATTTACAAAATTCTTTCATATCCTTGAAATATTTAATTAATCTATATAAAAAATATATAATAACGTAACACTAAATATGTATAACAATGAAGTAGGCACACTACATATACCATATAAATAAATAACTCACTCTAAATATAGAACTAGGCATATTCTTATCATTATCTATGTGAATTTACCGAACTGACAGTAAAATGAACTCAGAAAATGAAAACTTTAACTTGTAAGTTGTTAAATAGTTCTATATATTGATTTAAGAAGGAAAAGTATAAGAGTAAATAATCGTCCCCGGGATAATAAAACCAAAATATTATTGATTTAATGGCATGCGCACGCACTTGTGAATTATTGGTTGTATTCATTTTGCACCCCTGTTTGATTAAAATGAACAAATCTGAACAAACACATAAGCTAAAGTGACGGAATCAACAACATAAAAAAAAACAAGCGACAAATATTCACAACACTTGATTTACTTGAATTATTGATTATGAAATTCCGATTTTCGGGTGACTATTGGAGAGATAAAAGGTGAGGCTGGTTAGTGTCGATGGGTCACTGCATTAAAAAAACAACATATCACAATACACCTGTTGAATTTGTATCTGTTAAAAAAAAAACAAAAACGAGAACACAATCTCAAAATATTAATATATACTGAGTAAGTTTTAGTGCTGAGAAAATTGTCACATAGTTACCACATTATAGCCGATTAACTGATTTTCTCTTAAACCGGTTTCACTAAAACCGGTTTATTCATTTTCAGTCAAAACTGGTTAAAGACCGATTTCAAAACCAGTTTCATGAACCGGTTTTTGCTGCTGATTTATTTGCAAAGTAAGAAGGTTTATTATGTACCGGCTTGAAAGTTAGGAGTACCAGATTGTTAAGATCACATAAAGACATTGGATGGACTTGTTGGACGTGTTATTCCTTTGTCCAAATTCAAACACTCACTTTTACAGCATTAGCTTCACAGCAAGAACCACTGATGTTACGGCTATTTTGCAGTAACAGGACTTGACGGAATGTGATTATGTTTAATGTTTTTTCTGCTGAAGACTCTTGAAAAACTGCTAGATAGACATATAAGGAATGAGGTATTATCGCATCGATCACTACACCAAGACCGGTATGCGTGCAGGAAAAGCTGCAGAGACAACGTTGCATGAGCTCGTACAGAGATCTGAGCATGCTCTACAAACTAAGGAAGTGCTTTTATGCGCTTTTCTGAACGTAGAGGGAGCATTTGACAATACTTCCGCAGCATCCAGGAAATCTCCAAAGCATCGAAGAATAAAGCGATGGAACAAGCTACAGGTAGATAGATTGCATGCTTAAAAGGAGATTACACAACCATCATGGGAGCGACACTGGTGGCATGGTTCGAAAGAGGATGTCTGTAATACAGTAAAACTGGACGCTCTACAAGTTATACAAAAATGAACTGAGGTGGAGTATCTTAACATTAGTTCCTCCAAAACGACCATAATAGCATTCACTAGAAGGAGGAAGTTAGATGGTCTTGGACCGCTAAAACTCCGGAGTGAAGAATAAAACTATCACAGGAAGTAAAATATCTTGGCGTCATTATTGACTCTAAGTTTACTTGGAATCGACAGCCTCAGAGAATTAGATGCAGAGCCGAGATAACACTTATGTTGGCTAGAAGAGCGCAGGGAAAAACATGGGGATTAAGACTAAATATGATGTACTGGGACATACATTACATTGTTCACTCCTGTGATCACTTATGCATCTCTGGTATGGCGATGCTATAACTGAACTTAGCAAGATGTAGAGATTTGCGTGTTTAGGAATAACAAGCGCAATGAGGGTTGCTCCTGCAGCAGCAATGGAATGCCTACTAATTCCATTGCTCTAGATTCCCTGCTCTTCATTTAGTGATAATGGGAGAAGAAATAATGGGGCATCTTAGATTGCAAGAACTACCAAGCGAAAGATATGCAGGATTGGGACATAATATTTATTTATATTTATTGTACATCGTGTGGAAGGTAACCTTTTTGGGATTGAGATCGGACCACATGATTTCGATATATCTATTTAACAGAAAATTCGAATAAATCACGGATCAGATAAGTTGGAATCAATCTAGCTACAGAGACAGGTTGGGAGAATTAATTTAGACAGCCAGGCGATACTGAGGGCACTAGTGAGCCCTAAAATACAATCAAGACTGGTTTGAGAATGTATTAATAGCTTGATAGACCGCACCAAACTTATTTTGCTGTGCGTGTCCGAACATTCAGCAGTCGAAGGAAACGAAAAAGCCGATAATTAGCAAGGAAGGCATCATCGGCCCAGAATATGACCTAGGAGTATTCAAAAAACACAGCACGAGAGCACTTAAGAAGTTGGGAAAAAAAAACACTAAGAAGTTATTTTTGAATCACTTAGATTCACTCCTATACCTATTAAACGAAATAATTTGCATAATACTTGAAGAAAAGTTATAATACCCTTCATTTTAGAATATAATAGAATATGCACTTATACCGAAATCAACAACGATATAAGTTTCTGAACACAAGTAATATAGAAAGCTTTAATTTTAAATTTTATCGTAAATATGTAATAACAAAACGTTCATTTTTTGTGGTTACTTCGAAGCCTAAAAAATGGTATTGTATATTTATCCTTTCATTTCGAATAGGAACGGGCTGGTTCATTGACTCGTAAAGACCGTGAAATTACATATATTTTGCTGGTCTCATCAACAATCGAATGTGTTTATTGAGTATTTTTTATTGAAATAGATAAAACACCTAACAATTCAAAGCAATGGTCTATAAATTTGCACAATATGTAAATATTATCAGTAATAAATTACCTCAAACAAATGCATCAAAGTAACAGTTGGTTTATAATACTGGTAATAACGATAATAATACTGCTTTACATAAAATAAAACAGCAAATAAGTATACATTTTAACGAGATAAAACAATATATATTTATAATCGATAATCCAGCTAAAGTAAACAAATTAAAAAGTTGCCGATATAAAAATTCGACTTTATGCTCACAGGTTTTGCAAACGACTACATTTCGTCGCAAGTACAGAATACAGATAAAAAATATATTATATGTACTTTAGTTTCCAGCATATAAATCTCCTGTTTTGTAAAAACGGAAGCCAGGTTTCCAAACTTTCGATGGAAATGAATAGTATATCGAAAGTTCCATTGTTAATAGGGCTTTTCAGACTCGAGGATTCAAGCTACAGACTTGAAAAGCTTAGTTAACAATACTCAGACCAAGAACTCGGCGAGATCCTACCCTAAAAATCGTAACGTAGATAATATTTTGATAACGCAGATCTTAAAGAGTTTCACGCACATTCCGTCCTTAAGCTATACTTACCTTGTATTTTCTCAACAATCTGCTATTATAACAAATACATACATAATCTTGTATTATAATTTATAGTCATTATGTAATGATGAAAAACAAAATATACAAAAAGACGTTGTCTGAGTAATTTCTTAATAATAAAAGCTACAATACAGTTATTAAGTTTATGATAAAGAATATGATCTTACACCAATGATATTCATGAAAAAATAACATAATTTACAGTTGGAAGCATGCTAAAATCGAATAACATCAGCAACAATGACAAATCCATAAAAATAAAAACTGTTGATTTCTTTTATTCAGTGACCGGCATAAATATTGCAACATATGGGAATTTTTTTATTGTTAAAATATACTAATTTTTTTTTTTGGGATAGGTTGCGCATGTCTAGAAACCCCAAAATTTATTTTGACACACGTCACGTGACCACTAGTATGGCGGTAAATTTAAAAAATATGCTGTGAATCTGCAAAAAAAGAGGTTAGAGTATATGATATCCAAAAAAGTTATTTGAAAAAGTTGCTATTCTATTTTGAGGCTGTATGCAAATTTTTGTAAACATATTTTTAAAAAAATAAAAATCAGAATTTTTCCAAATATTGTTTCATTGAATTACATATTTCCATTTTTTCGCTCTTAGCAGCTCAACTGCAGTACTTTTTCCAAATTTGATTGATACTCAAACAATTTTGTCAATTTTTGCATAATTAACATAGCGAAAACTGAAAAGTACGTTTTCAGTGTGACAATTGTTGTTGCAAGGGACTGTATCTAGTAATAATAAATAAAATTTTCCAAACATTTTTTCTATAAACCACTTAGCAGACATTACTTTTATTGAAAATTATTATATTTCTTGTTTGTTTTCGGCATTAAAGTGGACCGTTAGTCAAAAACTGATAATACTACATGCACGCACCGAAAGTTTTAAAGTAGATTTTAAGAACTGTCAAGTTAGCGTCGTTTTAAAAGTGTTTAATAATAGTTTAATTGAAATCTAATACCAAATAATTTAGTAATTATCTCTCTCAGACTGGGTCGAATGTACTAATATCATCTATCAATAATGTCACATATTATAAGATGTCATCATGTCAATGTCATTTACATTTCCTCCCTAGGGAGGTAAAGTACAACTTTCCTCCCTCAAACGAGGGAGGAAAGTGTCCACTTTCCTCCCTCATTTGTTGCTGCTTTAAAATAAACTTAAACAATAAACAATAGGGAAAAAATAGTTTACTACATTATTTTGTTTCTAATTTCAAAGCCTACCTTACTTATAAGAGACAGAACGATATGTATGTTTAACAAGTATGCATTTTTGGAGTTTCATTTCTTAGTTGTTCATTACTATTAGTTATTGTTTAAATGTTTTTGCTTATTAAGTATTCCTATCATTAGCTAAAAATACTGGTTATTTATTTCTACTGAGTTTTGTAATTTTGAAACCTACATAAATACCTTCGGTGCGTCCAATAACATTGTGAGGGCTTAGATGTTTAGTGTTATCAGTTTTGGACTACCGATTTCACTTTAACGCAGAAAATAAAAAAAAATATGATAATTTTCAATAAAAGTAATGTTTGCTAAGTGGTTTAGAGAGACAATTTTTGTAAAATTTTATTTATTGCTACTAGATACAGTCTCTTGCAACAATTGTCATACTGAAATCGTGCTTTTCAGTTTTTACTATGTTAATTATGCAAAAATTAACAAAACTGTTTGAGTATCAATCAAAGTTAGAAATAGTACTGCAGTTGAGCTGCTAAAACCGAAAAAAATATGTAATTCAATGAAACAATATTTGGGAAAATTGTGATTTATATATGTTTACAAAAATTTGCATGTGGCCTCAGAATTGAATTCTAAGCAACTTTTTCAAATAACTTTTTTGGATATCATGTCATATAACCTCACTTTTTGCAGATCGACGCCATATTTTTTAAATTTACCGCCATACTAGTGGTCACGTGGCATGTGTCAAAATAAATTTTGCGGTTTCTAGACATGCACAACCTATTCCCCCAAAAAAGTTTTAGTATATTTTAATAATAAAAAAAAAATTCCGTATGATGCAATATTAATTATGCTGGTCACTGTATATATAATTAAATCTGCGTGCTGCATGTTTCATATGTATTGTGTACGGGTATGGCATGAGAGAACTCAAAAAAAGATTATGATAGGACATATGACGTTTGACATTACTGCTAACAGCCAAAACTAGATAAATTTGATAGTTGGCAGTGGCAGCGTGCTCAACAAACATAGTGCGCGTTATGTTGTATAGATCGCAAGTTCTGACCTTAGCCCATATATTGATCAGAGATTATTTTTATTATTGTTTTCAACATAAACAGGTCACTAGACGTATGTATGAGTTTACATACATATACCGGTTGTTACTGGAAGGCTCCGCAACTTCTAAAGTATCTTTGAGAAATGCATTTTTTTGATTACACATGCGACATCCAACTTCGGTTTTTTTATGTATGTACTACATCGTCAATAACGTTTAATCACGTGTAGAGTACAATCTTTGGTTACCTGAGAAATGACCGATTTTTGTGCTTATAAACATAGAGAAGTTAGTATTTTGTTGTTAACGCTAAGCCACAAAAACATAAATTGGAGTCGACATACATGTAAGGTGTTACTGAATTCGTTTCAGATTTAATTCGTTCAACTTGTAAGCAATAGTGCAAAAACTTGACTACCAGTGATGTAGGACGTTTGAGAGTCATTACTCATTGATAACCTCAAAAAAAAATCAGTATACATTTGCCACATGCACCTCTAAATATGATTTTTTAATTGCAACCATTTCAAATGTTAAAGTCACCTAAGATATCAATCTATTATTTTTTGTAATTAAAGATTTTCCTATAATAGTAAATAGGCACAATTAATTCCAAAAATGATGACAGGTAAGAAAACGAATACACCTACTTTAAAAGCAATGCTACTGTAATTCGTGATGACACAGAGCATCATCCCGAAAGATAATATCCTTTACGGTATGCGATAAGGATGCCACGACCGTTTTGATTTGCGTAGAGATTTATATTTGCGAAATTTGGCCTTTGTAATTTGTAGCCACCAAAGGACTAAATGTAAAACTAATTTTGATTTTAATTTCTTTGTTTGCGTCGAAATTTTATCAACTGTTAGTATATCTTTTTTAATTTTTCGGCTGTTACTATGTATACTATATATGTACTTTAGCTGTAGGTATTACTTCCCTTGCATTAGTATTTACGAAAACAATGATTTATTTTGGTAGGCAGTTTTAATTTCAATGGTTGTTATTTCAGTGATATTAGGGTATATATAACTTATTATCAAGGAATAAATATTCACAATCCTTACTTTTTTTTTATCTCTACAAATATCAATGTCAGTTTAGTCATTTAGTTATTTAAGACATAAGTGTTAAAAGTAAGAATATTGTAAAACAACTAGTTTATTTGCTTATTTCCCATTCAATTGAAGGGGCAAGCTTTCCAATGAAATAGAATATCTAGAAGAATAAAATAATTATAACACATGTTTTTTGTAATGATAATAAATGTTGTAATAATATAATAATAATAGGTTTTTCTTGTTCATATATTACTATTAAGAAGAAGCAACTTAATTTTCAGAGTTTTAATGTCAAAATATATAATCATAAAAAGCAATGGAAACAAAACATAAAAAAATACTATTTTTTTAGGTTAACAATTCATCATTTTTTGAGTCGACTGTACATATTTACATCTAAAGCCAGAAATGCTATAGAAATTATAATATTATACAGTATGTCCCACATCTAGTTTCCCACGTATTTACTTGGAAACTAGTAGAGATAAAAAGTTGCAGTAAAATCCAGTCAATCCTAACACACCCCGTATAAATAGGCTTTTACCCCTTCTCCCACTTTGTTTTTTTTTTTAAATTGCACCCCTATTTTTTTTCGCAAGTTTTCGGTAGCTACCAGGCTTACAAATACAGTCATATGTATTTTTTGTGGTGGGAGCCCCCTCTAGGGGGGCTATCTATACGGGGTGTGTTATAATGGCAGAATTTGATGTACAATATCGTCTCACTCCACTGGTTTTACTGCAACTTTTTATCTCTAATCAGTTTCCGAGTAAATGCGTGGGAAAATATATGTGGGACACACTGTATATTGCCATTAACCATAATGTTGTCTAACATTTAAAATGGTAGTAATACTAATAATATAAAATAATTATTTATATACATATACTTAAATGTAAACCAAATGCAAAAGCGTACACAAAAAATGCACGTTCACGAATGTATTTCACAAGTATACGTTCACAACGAGGGAACGACTCAAAATTTATAATTAATAAATTCATCAACCAGGTAGAAAGCTTGTTTCAGCAATACAGCCTTCAGTATATGACGAAATGCATTTAAATTAGGAGAATATACTATAGAAGGAGGAAGTTTATTGAAGAAAGAGAAACCCATGTAATAAAGAGAATTTTTACAAAGAGAGGTGTCTGTCTCTGAAAGATTAATGTTATTGCAGATACGGGTATTATAAGAATAAATGCCCAACCGATAAGTATGTCTATTTCATGTTTATACACAATACTCAGTGACTGATAGATAATTAAAGGACGGACAAACTCGTTTGGAGAAGCGGGGAAGCACGAAAACTCCGTGGCGTTGCCTAAAACGCAGTCCTAATGCCTAGAACTTGCATATGTTATAATATATAATCCTACATAGTTTTGCCGAAGTCACAGAGAATATTATGTAAGGTTCTGTATTCACATGTAGAGAACTTCATATTTACAAATGAAAATCTAGAAAGTTAATATGTGATTACAATTTTAACAAACTTCTTAAATTACAATAAAAGTAACCAATAATTAACATAATTTGTGGAAAAGAGTGGTTTTTGCCTCGTTGCATCAATATTTTGAATAGAAGTCCTTGAGGTAGGGGCGTTGATTGGATATATTAATTAATGCATTTTTTGATAATCTTTAAATTTTACGTCCCACTAGATAACAAACTTCTCATTTTCAAATATATAGTGTGGAAATACAATTTTGATATTAATACTATAAATTATTTCTAATCATGATAAAAGACTTACACTTACTCTTGTATTACTTAAAATAGTAGACTCTTTATTGCTGCTTGTTTATATTTTTTTTAATAAATACAAGAGATAAAGAAAATGGCACTATTCCTATTAATAAGTAATACTACAATTATATATTATCTTGTATGTTTTAAAACAAAATAAAATATTTTAGCCTTATTTTCATAAAGCTGATATTTGAGTGCTGCACATATAAAATAACAGCTACATAAGATGCCGCCAAGTGTAATATTGCGTAAAAACAGCTGCTGTGTGGTTTATACATTATGTTATACGTCATACCTGATTGAAAATTCACTGGATTTACGGGGCTGTGTTTTTATACAGGTGTGTTTTCTTACTCGGCAAAAAACTAGTGAATTTAACGGGCAATCGGTCTTCATCAACACCGAGTAGCATGTTTCTTCGGACGCAACCACCTTCTTTTAAATAATCAAAGCAGTATAATGAAGATTTTGTTAGAACAACAAGGCCGACAGTGGCCTCTGCCGCTCACTCCACTGACCACGCGTACTGCCCGCTTCTGCAATTTGAAAATTTCTAATAAGTTCGCTGTAGTTGTGAAACCCCAGCAGGGAAGACGTGCATCAAAGAGAACAAAGTATTCTGTTCTTGCAACATGCTCACCAAGGTCCTGCCTTAGGACTCTGAGAGCATAGGAAGATGATAAGCTCCTAGACAGCAGCTGCACGTGCCCGACCCACATCCACAACAACCCCAAAAAAATAACTTCGGAAGAGGGCAAAAGAAGACTGCTACTAATAAATATGTTGATTATAAAGCAATAATTTCGTTCTAATAATTAATTTAATAGAGTAAGCATAGTATTTTGAGTGTAGTTTGCAGGTAGATACAACAGTATTGCATTACGGCAATATGTAATCGTTTAGCTTACAATTAGTATATGTCTAAATATTTTAGTATCCCTAAAATTAATACGTAAATATAATGAAACCAAATGTAACACACGGCGCATTATTTTATACAAACAAAACTAAGATATTCGTAATAATATTAATTTATATGAACTTATAACTAGTTTTAACAGACAATTATACTAGTTGGCAGTTTCCTGTACCAGTTAATGCATCCGCGCAAATTAAAGTTAATTAAAATAATAGAATTAGTAAACAAGCCCACTAAAGAAAAAAAAAGGGGAAATAAACATACAAACTACATTTAACTGCCGTAACAGCCTTGTTATCACTTATTGTATCATGCTACTTCACCTAAAATTATAATTGCAGTTAATTCAATTTTGTGGAATTACCGTTTTTGGGTCACATGTTATATTAGGTGTCTAGGGAAGTGTTGTTCATCGACGACTATTGCGGGACGAGAGTCTTTAACAGTTTATGTGAGCCAGAGTTAACCTTGACGATCTAAACCTTCAGCTGACATATGCTACAATTCCCAAGAGTACTTCTTTACTACTATTTTATTTCATTGCGACATGAACTGCGAAATGTGATTTGTAAAAATTATTGGAAATAATATAATATTTAGCAGTACCTAATTTATTTGGTCCATCGCATGATAATAATTTTAGAATCAATTATTATTATTTTTGGGCTGATATACTATAAAAACTCTGTGACAAGGATAATAATAATTAGTCAAGAAGCCGTAAAGTAAATATATAACGTGTTTACATTAATGTGAAACTATCTTTTTGGACACATAGTAGGTCAAAAAGTTTACTGTCTAATGTTATTTATGTTTTATTTTGAGGAGACGTGAAGGCTGCTTCTTCGGCACTCAGAAGGATAATAATAATTTGCGGCTATCAGTAATAAGGTCTGGGACTTTTTCCCTGACCTCTTTTTCCATGGTTTCCTTATCCGTGGCATTGATTTATATATAAGTATATTATATATAATCAGTGTCCTTGGCGAATGCTGGGAGATAACGAAAGTCGTTCCATGGGCGCATTTAATAATAACTGATAGCTGACTGATTTACAGTAGACTCGGGATTATGTGAACTAATCACATTTCACATTTTTATCATTTCTCAAAAGTAGTATTCACATGGTCGCGAGGCTACTGTATTATATTTTTGTTATTAAGAATCATAGGGAAGTTATTTAGTTAAAGTAGGATCATTTCAATAGTTATGGAACCCATATAGTACTTAGAATAGGTAGCCTCGTGTAGTACCTTTTTAGGTGGAGCACGGGGTTGGGATGATTTGTAATAATTTAGTTTTCATAAATAAAATGTCTAATGTTATTAACAATTCTTTGATTAAAAATCTGGGTACATCATTAAATCATAAGATGGTTTTAATTAAAATTTCGATCTAACATATATTTATCAAAAAAAAGTTTTGGAGTAATCATTTTTCCAAATTTACGGTGGATTATTTCACAATTCCTCTTCTTATACAACATCTATGTTTGCGGTAGATTAAAATGCCTAAAAAAATATTGCAAAAATATATAATTCTTCAAAGTTTGCAAGCTTTTTACAGTAAGAAATTAAATTAATTTTTCTTGGGAAAATCTTCTTAATTATTAGTTTATTAGTTATTAGCAGAAATACATTAATTTGTTATATAATTCTTGTTTTTTTTTTTAAGTGTAGTATCTGCCTACAAGTTGACTTCTGTCAACATCTAGAGCTCGAATCAAAGCATCGGTTTCTTATCTACATGCTAAATGATGTGATGATTGACAAAAGATATCTTTTATTTAACTCCCATACCATTTTTTTTGTCGCTTGCATTTCACGTTTCTTCGATTTATTTAATATTCTTTTATTTCTTTAAATTATTGGAGAATTCACGTTGCTGTTAATTTCAGCTTCGGTACCTCTGCTATTATTTTACATATTTTGATTCGTCTAGCAGAATTCAGTGTTTTTATCATATTCTCTTCACAAAGAGTACTTATTAAACCATAAAGTATAGATTTTACCTTTCTAAAATTACTCTGTCAAAGCAGGCAATCTACGCTTAACATACCAGAATAGAAAGTCGCTTAGTACTCTTTAATAAAATATACAAAAGTTTAACAAGAGAAGCACTGATAAACTTTATTATGCTTTTTTTACTTCTTGATGCAAATATATTCCTTTATAGTGAAGAGTACTGTGATATTTTCGGGCGAATATTGCGCTAAAAAAGTTCTTTAACAAAGGTCTTTTATAAAAATTGTTATTAAAACTTCTTTTATGAGATAAATAACAATCAAAAGGTTATAATAAATACTATTTTTTTACAGTAAAGCTTCTGACACTGTTAATCACAATCTTTTGCTAAGTGTCCTGTTGCTATTCAATTTTCAAGTTATGCTATAGAGGCTAGAGGTTAAAGCGCTAGACTTGGGGAAATGTTCTGGATCACTGAGTGTAGTTTCAGGCGTGCCTCAGGGGTTTAGTCCTAAGACTATTTTTAATGGTATGGCAATAGATACTTGTAATATGATGTTTTCACTTCGGACCTATAACTATCATGATATCATATGTAAGCTGATAGTCAGATATATTACTTGTTGTTGATGATGTGTCTTTGATAACTAGCGATAATGAAATAACCACAATAAGTCAACAGCTATGATGTTTGGTGATACTTCTCCTGATATAATTAATGTTAATGACAAAAGGTCTTGAAATTATTATTTTTTTTTAATTTTAATCAAAACAATATAACAAAATAACCTGTTTTTTTGTTCTAATAAGATGCCGTTCTGATATATATACCTGATGATGGCGTTACGCCGAAACATGTTGTAATTTATACATATTAAAGGTGAATGTAAAGGACATTTACATTTTATTAATTCTATTATCTACACCATTCAAACAGGATTTATTCAATTATTCAATAAATTATATGTTTTCGGGATCAGAAAAAATCAATTATGCCAAAATATACAGGTGTTCCATTAAAAATTTGAAATTTAAACATATTTCCGATAAAACTGAGAAATTATAAAATATGTTAAATAATTGAAAAGTATATAAATAAATGGTTGAAATGTTTATAAAAAAATACATTTCGATTTTAATTTTTGTAATAAAATTTTTATAAATAAAAAAGTCATCAGCAAGGACCTATGGGCTAGGGCATCTGGTACTGTTTCGTTTTATCATGTTTTTATAATTATTAAATTTGTAATAATTTATTTTGAAAGTGTTTTGTTTTTGTTTTTTGGATTATGTAACTTGAAATGTATGCTTTTGTTTCCATCATAGTTAAAAAATCATATACATTTCATCTTCAATTACTATCTATCGTTACTTGTATCAGTTTCTTTTAGCAGTTCAATGTGAAAGTTTTCTATGTACTTTTATGTATTAATTGTTTGTAACCAGTTACGTATAGGATAACTTTTTGAAGTGAAAACGCTTAATATCTATGAAATGAACATGTTATATAATAGACGTGGAAATCCGCAGAGGTCCATTAACTTTGATTTTATGATATAGATTTATTATATCAATAAAAAAATATTGATTAAGATAAAAAAGGTATTTATCGATTTATTATCACACCCATATTGGAGTATTGTGAATATATTCCATATTGGGTTTCATCCAGAAATTGCGCCGATTGTATGTGACGGATATTACTCTATAAAAGCTCTTTCACAACGGCTTTCGATAAAAGGTATGTGTGGCTTTAATAAAGTAATTTTTTAAAAATATTTCATATTCATCTTATTTTCTTTCAATTTCTTTTAAGGAAAGCTCTTAATATCGGATTTCCAATTTTAACATCTCTTATGTTTCTAATATCTGCAAAAAAATACTTGCATTACTTTTTAGGTTCACGGGTGCACATGATAGTAACATAAAACCTATAATACATATATAAATGGTAAAAATATATAGAAATAGTGCATACACCTATTTAAGAATTATTGCAAGTAGTTAAATAAAACATTTATAAATATTTGGGGGGATATAAATGTTTTATGTGATTCAATTAATTTTTTTATCAGGACGGGGCAGAGTGATAAAACTTGTGTAATTGACTAAATTAATTTTTTGACATCAAGGTGGGGAAAGGTTATCAAATTTGAAGTGACCAAATTATTTTTTTTTTTTTACACCAGGATGGAGAGAGAATCAAAAATATTTCAAATGACCAGGTAAATATTTTTTGAACTTCGGGGTGGGGCAGACGGATGATTTTTTTTAAATTGTTTAAATTATTTTTTTAAACACCGGGATGGAGAAAAGATTACAAATATAGAAAGTGATAAAATTAGGTTTTTAATATGGGAAAAGATGATGATTTATTGTAATTGACTGAATTATATTTAATCCTTTCCCGTACCATTTATGCCAGCAGTTGAGGAAATTAAATTAAAAAATTACGAAGATTTAAAAACTTTTTCAAACATCGGAAAATGTTCCTGCTTATAAATTTTTGTTGGCAATCCACTGGGTGAAGTATACTTATGTATGTATACTTACAGTTTTCTGAGCTGCTTTATTCTCAGATATAAAAAAAATGAAAAAAATAAATAAATAATAGAACTCAAAATAATAATGAATGAAACTATTACAATGATAGAAAATAGAATTCGTGACTAGTTTCTGCCTTTGAAAACAAGAGTTGGAATCACAAATATTTGATGATTTTGTAAATGTTATTTAATTCTCGAAACAAGTGGATTGAACTATGAATCAATTTTGGTTTTTGGAACGGATATTACATATTGTTAAGTATTTTTGTAATCTCATTTTTATTTTTACTTTAAAGCTGGTATTACAAAATTCAAATTAGTAGCATATAGTTTGTACATTTTACATAGTTATTAAATCACGTTGTTCTCTGAGTATTTTCATTTAAATAGTTTAAAATACAAGTGAGCTAAATATAACATTGTTATTTTGTCCATTTACGCTCTGTTAACGTATTAAACATGTATTCATACATTTTAATATTTGTCTCAATATACTGCAGTGGATTAATGAAAATCAAAACTGTATTTACAAGTTTTAAGGATGCGTTAACAGTTCTGTGATGGAAATTCAAAATACTCATATTTTGTGGCATGCGACATTTTGTGAAAACTTTCAAGGTAAAACAACAAATAAAATATTGATGAAGGGTGTTGGCACGCAGAATGATTGAATAGAAATGGAAAAAGGTGATAACCAAAATACTAGAAAAAACTTTTTTATTTTGTCAATTATTTTAACTGTTACATAATGGTCGACAAGCTTTTATTCTAATTTTCCTGCAATTAACATCTTTACGTCCCTTTTCAAACGAGTTTTTCGTTACTCTTAGTCTTGAGTATTTTGTTTCTTATTTTCCATTTACAAGTTTCTACGAAATATATTATACAACAGAATATGAATCTTTCAGTTACCACCCACTATAAACGCACCCTTAAACTATCAATTTCTATGTGTAGATCAATTCTAAATGCAAACATATCCTAATTATTCAGTAAGCAATCACATGAGTTAGTGATTCGATGGTCATACATAAAAACGATTGGATCAAATGCTTTCATTGCATTTTTAATTATAGAGAAAAGCTCCAAAGAAATACAATTCAAATGAATAAAAACAAACGTACTCTCAACAATGCCTTCTATCAGACATTAGAATTTGCAAAACCGGTGACTTACACTGTTAAGCAGAACGCGCACTGAATCGACTCGGCCCGGAAAAGAGCGATCGGTAGTTTTTGCTATACATGAAGGTAAATGAAAAGCCGCGCACTGGTTCGGATCGGACCGCATCGGAAAATACCGAACCAGTACGCGGTCTTTCATTTAACTTCACATGTAGCAAAAACTGCCGATTCCTTTTTCTGAGTCGATCCAGTGTGCATTCTGCTTTAAAAGCCTTTGTCACTTTGCTTATTATTCAAATGTTTGCGTAACGATGCGTTAGACGTGTACCGTAATGAATAAAAATCGTGATAACTATAAAGATTGTTGTGCAACGGTGTTTACACGAAGATAGAACAAAATACATACATTAATATTTAATAGTAATAACATAAATAATTACAAGTATAAAAATATACTTGCTGTTTTAGTAATGCATTATGCATTAGATAGAGTACATTAGGAAATACTTTAAATTGGTTTACAGATGTTTAGATCAGAATGTGCCAACATTGGGTAGAATGCATAAAACATAGCAGATGCTAATGCTGCAAGGATATACATTTCTGAAGTTTGTACTACACTAACGAAGCATATGCTACTATGTATGTGCTACATAGACGAAGTTACTACGCTTTAGAAGTATCTAGTGGTTTAGTAGTGTTTACTCCAGTTTAAGTGAAGTTGGTGTTTGGGAAACTTCGGCCACTGCAGATTGTTTTTTTTTTTAAGTGGCAGCTTTCATGAATGTTCGAAATTCAAAAAAATTAAGTTTTTTTTCAGAAGTTCAGATGATTCTAGTGAAGTAATTGTAAAATTTGGAAGGTGTAAATAGGGTTTAATATCACGTTTGTTGTAAGAAGTAACGTGCACGCCCGAATACAGTAAACTAGTGCTGCGGATCGAAACCGGGTTTATGTGAAACCGGTTTTGGATGTAGCGATTAATCGCCTTCGAAACAAAAACTGTAACTGGTTTTTAAAATCGGTTTTTAAAACGGGGTTCGAAAATCTGTTTTTAAAATGTTTTGAAACGGTTACAAGTTTTTTCACTGTGACGTATAGCGATAATTAATATTCACATATCTAATTTTGAAAGGTAAACTTGTAAATTATTTAATGGACATTATGCCGTTTTCAAATAAAATCGTGAATAACGTCTGTATTAAAAGAATATTATTAACAACATTTGGTGTGTGTCAAGATAGAACAGGCAATATATTTTTGTATTTGCAATACTTTCAAAATGCAGACGTTAATAACTATTTGAAAACAGTCGGTTTTAAAAACCGATTTTTCCTGATAACCGATTAACCGGTTTTAGTGAACCCGGTTAAAAAAAAAAGGTTAACCAGGATTTGACATCTGGCGATTTCCACAGCACTAGTAATTACTTCAATTCAATAATAGCTACATACTTCTGCTGTGCCGTACAGTATTGCATGTTCTTCTCAGGTGAAGCAGATACTTTTATGTAAAAGCAAATGCTATGAAGTAGATATCTTTTAGTGAAGCAATAGCATTTACTACGTTTTATGCATTCCAGCCATGTTTCTCTAGAATTGTGTATTGTTTTACACAACGTGATACTTGTTGAGAAAGATTAGCATCAGCAAAATGTTCATGTTGGAAACAGAGCAATAGGGAATCATGCAAGAATTGTATCCTGTAGTCGTAGGTATTTGGGTTTAAAAGAAGTTATTCTTAAATAAAATTGAGACTGTATTCAATTATTTTAAAGTTTCATAAACTTGCAATAAACTTATACAGGTATTATAACTGTCTAAATTTTAATCTTTTGTGTTTTTTAATAAACGAGTGTCGTAAGTATAGTGTTTTTTTTTATATATATAAAACTAGCGTTATTAATGTCTATTCTTTTCAATAAAAGGAAAGAATTTTACTGATTTTCATTTAATCATTTTGTGATACATACGTAATCTATTATGCACACGTGTATGTGACATACATAATGCGTTTTGGATCAATGGAAATTTCCACACGCAAATAGTTTAGACGCGCGTCAAACGTTCTAGGAAGAACATTTCAGAATAACTATTGAAGTCCGAAATATGTAGTGAAATCAATAAAAAAAAAGGTATAATTTACTTTATATTTGAAATGCGTATAGAAGTGTATTCATGATTATATTATGATAATACATGTGTATGTATTTGCCTGAACGGGATTATATTTTCTCAATGGAACATAAGGTTTAAAATAGACATTGTGGTAACTAGATTAAACAGGTATCACGGTGGATAAATCCAGTTGTATTTTTTGGTACAACCGCCTTTAGGTAGTAGGTAATTCATGAGTATTCACGACCTCACTGAAACAGGAATTCGATTACACATGTACCTATTACAATCCTTATCTTTTGATATTCCTATTTTTTAGAGTAATATATAATGTAGTTATATATGCATGTGTGTGCTGTTACTAAGGATAGACACAATAAAATATTATATCCATGCTTGCTGATAACAATATCGGTTTCTTTTTAAATTAATAACAAACCGTGGTAACAGAATAGAACTGGATATTGACGGGAATTAGTCAGTATGATTTTGATAGCGTGCCTGTTACGTATATGTTGTTGACAATATATACAATGTTTTCCAATATGGTCTAATGTTACTGTGTGACAATTTTACACATAGCCCTGAAATAAAGTAACATTAAATTTAAAATTATTAACCTTATATAGTATGTAAAAAATCAGCAAAATACTAGGTTCACATACCTACAAATTTATGCTTACATTCTGCAATTTTGCTTTTGGTAAAATTATTTTTAAAAAGCATGCATATCAAAACACAAAAAAAGAAATTGCTAAATTAATAAAATATGCATTCACCCTAGCAGGTGGCTTGTTTATATGTGGACAAACAAATATTTATTTCCGTCAAATAATATACTTTGTCAGTACCAGATGTTTGTTTCGAATGTGTGCAGTATATCTTTGAAAAACGGTAAACTGAATTAGATTAAATATTGTAGAAAATTAAATAACCTAACAAATAGTTATTGCACTAAATAACTACCTAATACTTATTTAATTGTATTAGTTATATTAATTTGAAAGTACCAAATATTTTGTAGACTTAGTTCATTGCACTTATTTCAGTTGACTTACCATACTTCGTTAACGTAAGTAATTTTCACACTACTTTCTTGGTTTAAATAAATCAATTTATTGTATAAATATATAGCGATTTGTTAAATTGGATTTCAGTAGTAGTTATTGTAGGTTACTGCTACTTGGGTTGATTAGCAGGATGCATCGTAGTGCGATGTGGGTCGCCACTCTGATGAGCAGTTCCCATAAGATATGGGACCTGGTAAATATTTTACGACCGTATATCGGCTAGGCATTCAACTTATGCTAAATATGTATATCATGTGTGTAAGTTGTCGCGAAACGCAGCAATATTCTTTGTTCGAGTCTGCATCAAAAATCTTAATGTCAAAATGTAATGCTTCCTTTATTTTCACGGGGTGCTTGAATTTCAGACTTTTAATCTGAATCAATAAATATTTGTTTAATTCAACTGATGTTTACTGGCAAAATATCTTTGTATGGTCAAATAATCGAATATGTTACGCTAAACTAATTATTATTATATGCTTTAAATAAATACCTATGACAAAATATATCTCGTTGCTTTAACGGACTATTTTTCTCGTGTGATGTGTGGACCATTAGTACACTCATGGAAATATGCTTTTTAATTGAAAGGAATTGCATTAAACCAAAAGTTTTTGCGTCTTTTATATGGCCAACATGATTTGATGTTACCTTTAAAAGGAATATAATTTTAAACTTACGCATTTCTTCGGAAGTAATATATTTTTTGGTCAAGCAGTTCATTTTTTTAAGTGAAACATATTGATAGTTGATTCAAATTGTCTTTATTTTGGTCTTAAAAATTATGCAGATTTACAGAAAACTCTAAACATTTTGAATCAAGATCCTATTCCTATAACATTTATTCGGTTTAAACTTGACATTTATGCGGATTTTTTTCATTAGAGGACAAAAGTTAGTTTGCAAAGATAGAAACGTGTGTACACCTCGACGATGCGTTCTCTACTGCGTATCTGAGACACTGAGACTTGTTTGTGCGTTGGAGCACGAATAAAACTAAAATAATTTCGCGTGAAAAATCACTGAGTTCGAATGCAAATGCTTGCATGTTCTTCTAAAAGGCAAAAGTTAGAAATGTATTCATGCACGTCCACGCAAATAAACCAAAACGTCGGGTTTTTTTAATTTACAAATACTGTTTGTAATTCAATAACATGATAACTAAAGAAACAGAAGTTCTATAACATGATAAAATATTAATCAAAACTAAGGTGCATTTCATTTAATTACAGTTACTTTTCGTACACAAGTATGTGTTTAAGAATAAAACAGTTTTCCGGTAAAACAGCACGCGTTAGTTTCAAATAAAATAAATACTTTTCTGCCAAAAAGTATCCTTTTCGTTTAACATGATAAAAACCAAACCAAAAAACTTTTCATTTAATGCAATCTCTGTTCTCAGTGTAGGTTCAGCAAATTTGTTAAAGCTGTAAACTTTTCCTAGACCCCTCACCACAAACTGCACTATACTGGACGACGTTTCGATAGCAAAGCTATCATCATAAGCAGATACATTGAACTAAATAACTACACTAAAACTACCCTAATTTATACCTAAAACAAGCGTCATGGTACAATATCACGGTCATGGAATGACTGCCGTCATTGCTAACTAGTCACTAATCCTAACTCCGTCTAATCTACTACTTAACTAATAAACCGTAAAGACAAGAATTTGAGGTCCTAAATCTGAATTCACAAAAATATGTTTGTTTTTATATATTCCATTGACAAAGGTGTCATTTTAGATAAAAGGAATATTTTATCGTGCATGATCCTTTTAACGCAAGGTTCTGATCACAGAACTAAGAAGACCTTTTAGAAGTAGAAATACTGTTATAGAAGTTTGCTTATATATTTCCATACCCTCATAACACTTTAAATGCACATAGTTGTTTACGTTTTTAACTAACTTTATATTGTCAATTATGTTTTTCTTCAAGCATATGTAGGCTACAACTCGATTTGTCAAACCTTCTAAATTTAAATGAGTCAAATGCTCCTTGTAACGCTTTTTAATTTATCTTTAATTGCCCAATATATACAAGATCATTCAATCTTTACAAGATATTTTATAAATACCTGATTGTCCAACTTATCTACTTGATCTTAGGGTTACCTAATAATATTTTAAGACTATTATTTGAAGTAGTAACTATGTCCAGATTGAATTTAGAGAAAATTTTTTGTAGGCCTTTCGTGTAACTTGGATAAAATGGTAATTTAACATATTTCTTATTTTTCCTGTCACTAATTTCTAAAGTACCCACATTTTTAATTCTTATTTTGTTTTTATGTTTTGTAGTGGTATTATATACAACGTCTTCTGAGAATCCATTAAATGCAGCCATTTTAATAATTTCTTTAAGTTCTTTATTATATCGTTCTGTAGATAGAAAAAAATTAAGTAAGCGATGTACCAAAAAGTTAATAGCTGCTAGTTTGTTTTTCCATGAATGGTTTGAATCTTCTGAAATAAATCTGTTATTGGTAGTGGGCTATCTATATATGTCTATTTCTAATTTATTTTTATTTCTTATTACTAACATATCGAGAAAAGCAATCTTATTGTTTGTTTCCTCTTCATGGGTAAACTTAATGGAAGGAAATTTTGAATTTAGCTGTTCAAGAAAATCTCTAATTGAGCACTTACTAGTATTAAAAACACAGAAAATGTCATGGACGTATCTAACCCAAACCCGTGAAAAATATGCCAAAGTATTCTGAAGATCGGTTTCAAATTTTCCCATAAAGAGGTTAGCTGTGAAGGGAGATAAGCTGTTACCCATTGCTGCTCCTTCAGTTTGTTGGTAAAAGGTACCGTTGATTTAGAAGAGATTTTGTTTCGCATAGCAAACTTATCAAATTCATGATTGCCAACTGATTTCAAGAAATCTTCTAAATAAGTCAAAGTGATATCAACGGAGACACTGGGAAACAGTGAGCTCACATCAAATGAAACTATAACTTCATTGTCAGTAAGTTCAAGGTTTTTAATCCTTTCAATGAACACGTATGAATTTTTAACGGCTAATTCCGTGGGTTACACGGGTAAGTGATTGAATTTGTCAGATAGCCATTCGGACAGTAAGTAAGTTGGACTATTGATATTGGAGACAATGGGTCTCATGCTCTTCCCTGGTTTATGTACCTTAGGTAAACAATACATCCTAGGCAACACTGGATTTGATACAGTTAGTCTATATCTTAAGTTATCATTAACAATATTCTTACATTCTAATAAGGTCTTCTTAGTTTCTGTGATCAGAACCTTGCGTTAAAAGGATACTGGCACGATCAAAATATTCTCTTTTATCTAAAATGACCCCTTTGTCAATGGAAATATATAAAAACAAACATATTTTAGTGAATTCAGATTTAGGACCCTCAAATTCTTGTCTTTACGGTTTATTAAGTATAAGTAGTAGATTAGACGAAGTTAGGATTAGTGACTAGTTAAGCATGACGGCAGTCAGCCATTACCGTGATCATCGTACCATGACCTTTTTTAGGTATAAATTAGGGTAGTTTTAGTTTTTTTAGTTTTTTTAGCTAGTTATTTAATTCAATGTATCTGCTTATGATGATAGCTTTGCTATCGAAACGTCGTCCAGTTTAGTGCAGTTTGTGGTGAGGGGTCTAGGAGAAGTTTACAGCATTACCAGTACCACAGTTTGGAGTACTTTTGTTATTATAAATTTGTTAAAAACAATTTGACTCATTGAAAACAAAAATTTATTTTATCAGGCATTAGCTCTACTGCATTGCGTACTATTTGTATTATCAACATCATAACATTATTAACAACATGTTTACAAAAACTTAAATATTCTACGATAATATAGTTATCTACAATTTCAAAATAAAAGCTTGGGTACGTTTCTAAAGTAGCAAGCGTCCGATACGAAGGTGCCGTTGGGGGCCCCATAGCATAAATAAATTAATTTCTATAATAAATAAAGTAAGAAAAAGTTTGTTAAAAAAAATAAACAAATAAAATTCTCATTAAAACACAAAATCTACTACAAGTAAATAAATTATCGGTTTTACAAAGACCACAACGATGACGAGGTTTAGTTCTGTGGAGGCGCATGATGAGCATTAAATTGTTATAGATAAGTAGCAGGTATTTCAAATTGCTCCCGTTCACACGAAATACAGACGGGTTCGTGAAACACAGACGGGTTTGTACAACGATAACGCAAAAACGTGCTTTATGATATCTCTGACTTATAATCTTTTAGCTCGTAATTATTTTTGAGAGTTTTGAAGGCAAAACCTAACAAATTGCTTATTATTGTAAGAAAATATATCATTCAATACGCAAATCCAAGCTGGCGGATTATACGCAAACCGCATTTGTCGCAGCAAAAGGATAAACTTTCTGGCGAGCCTGTATGAAGTATGACCTATAAAAAAAAACGATCATATTTACTTTGTTTCCGTATTTTAAACGATAACCTTCCTGGGGCTGCCTGCCTATAACCTTCGATAGCCTTTATCTCCGTCATTATTTATGTCAAAGCTAGATATTTATATCTTTACCTAGGAAAAATTGAGGTCATATATTTAATAGTATACTTGCGTTTCTTTCTTTAACCAATTTCAATGTGATATTTATTTATTTTTTAATTTGGGGCGGTTTCAAGTTTTAAAGATTTCATTGACAATATGTACTTTGCATTTCGGAATTTAATTTTCTTTGTTTTTTAAAAATCACATATTCTCTTATTCACATCAACCTTTACTTTTGGGAATGGTAATGATATGTTTATTTAGTCATATTTGCACTAAAGTTAGTTTCTTTTCAGTTAATTATTTTTCACTTTTAGTTATTTTTCACTTTTTAAAAACATAATGTACGATAATATTAACTATCACAAACACACTCAGGGCCGGTTTATTTATAGCTTCAATTTAAAGTAATTTTAAAGTTTTCAAGTGATGTTATAAAAATCACGCTCAGTGAAATATACGTATACATTGATTTAACAAAACGTTTTTTGTTAATTTATTTTTGTTAAACTGAATACACATTCAGTAACTGCAACAAAAAATTGATTGTAAAATTAACATAGAAATTGTGTTGATATTTTAATGTTGCAGCAACCTGAGAATTATAGGAACCACCTGTGAACAGATGTAGCTCCTCCATTACATCTACGTAGGGCTTAAGGGTGCGTTAACAATTCTGTGGCGAAATTTCACCAATATTTTGTTGTATGATAAATTTTGTGGAAACTTGATTTAAACGTAAAATAAAAAATAAAATCTTAATGAAGAATACTAGTTTAGGGAATAATTGAAAAGAGAAGTACAAAAAGGGCTGCTAACAAAAATATTTTTTCTATTTCGCATATACAATGAGCACTTTGTGCAACTGCAAAATTCAACTTCTTCACACTGCTTTTCCATTTTGTGACACTATTTGTGGTGATTTTTTATGCGAGATTGACAGAAGTTACGTTTGACGGTTCAACTTATTTTTGTTGATTGGCCGATAACTTCGAACTATCAACGGAAGAAGAATTCAACAACATCACAAATCATTACGTAGTAAAAAAATTTAAAAAAATGTCTTAATAACATATTTTGAAGAGAATATTATTTATTATAATCCAATTAAGCAACCAGCAACCTAAAATTAGCCTCTAATGTAATTATATAATAAATGGTGCAAAAAAATGGCCATGTAAAGAAATGGAAATCGTCAAAAAGTCAGATTAATCATCTTTAATAACGCAATTATTATATAGCTTTACTGTAACAGTGGAATTATCATTTGAAGAAACGGAAATTGATAGAAATGACTGCTTATTTAGATGGATATTTTGGTTATTGCATGGTTGCTGTTCCATCTTGAATTATTTTTGCCTCAGTCTGATTTTTTAGCACAGAAGTCGACATATCTACCATTTCGATATGTTACGAAGAATTTATTGTGCGAAGTGTGTTTTGGTCGTAATTTAACGTAATTTTTTATAAGGGCAATCCACAGTGCATCAGTTATATAAAAAACTCGAGTTAGGTACTTTAGTTTTTGTGTTAGGTACAGTAACCATTATATTTGTTTGAAATCCAAATAAGCTACAGACATATTTGTTAATTCATCCCATCTAACTGCCCCACAATATCCCATAACAAATATAACCTACAATGAATTATGTTAGGTATATATTTAAATTATAATTAAAAAAAAAAAACTTTCATTGCTAAAAATAGCGATCATCAGCATTTTATTAATAATGCTGATGATCGCTATTAGTTATTAGTATTTTCCGGCTGCAAGATCATAGATTTTTTTTCTACATAAGTTTCAGTAGCGTAACTTCCGTGATTACCACCAATGCGGGAGAACGGGGGCAACCGTAGTTCGTAATTTTTCGGTAGTTGGGACTGCTGATAAAATCTTGATAATTACAAGATTTTATTTAATGCAACAACAAAATAGTATTTGTTTTTGCTGACATTTTAGGTTAACTTGATTTAATGAGTTATTTATAAATGTTGCTTTAAATAAAAACATATTTAGAATGAATAAAATAATTGTTTGCTTTTATAGGAAATTTTTGCTTGACTTAAGTAAAATATGACTAATATAAACAATTATTGTTTTTCCATGTAATACAATATTTTATAATGCCAACACATCTATGTGTGTTACATAATATCAATTTATCTGATGAACCCACATATTTCACGCATTGAGTGGACAGTTAATTGTCTTTGTTGTTAACACAGACCTGTGATAATTCCTTTGTTTACTTCAACCTAATTTTCAGCCAACAAAAATAACTTAACATTAATCTTTATGTTTGCACAAACAAAAGCCTCTTCTCCGTATTTAAACGAAAATTGTTCTTGAATTTACTAATTTTTAGTTGAATCAATGGAAGCATTTTGCTTAAAATAAGTGCATAAATGCCAATTATTAGTAGGTACACTTCTCGCAGGAAAAATCGGGACACCAGCAATCGAGAATTTTAAAATTTCTTGGGTTTAAACAGAAATATAAATGTATAGAGAAAAAAGGTTTATACACTGAATAAACACAACGGAGTTTCAGCGACGGCGTTTCCTTTAGAGATACCGAATACGGAAATATTCATGCAAAAAAAAATACGTAACAACAAAAAGGCTCTTGAATAGACGGCTTCATTTAGAAATATAGTATATGTATTTAACTTATTTGATGTTGGCGATGATATTTACTTCCCAATTTCGAATTAAAATATAGGGTGTTCTATTTAAGAAAATTGAGTTTTCTGCATCCGAAAATATGTCACTTTGTTTCTCAGTTTTGAACACTCTGTATATTAGAATACGAAGTGTGTGTACCATTTCTTAGAGTTACATCTACATTCATAACATAGTAAATTTGGAGTCTCTACTTGCAGTATTAACCGAGATATTAATTTCAGAATGAGACAATGATTATTACTAAAAAAAGAAAAACTTAAATAACTAAAAAACGGCAACATGTAGCTATGGCAATAGCTAATAAAGACTGACGTATTTATGGCCGCAGAGTCTAAAAATGAATAAAAAATTATATCATTCTATTTAAAATAACAAAGTTGACGTCCATTTCTGGTCAACCGGAAGTGATATTTTGGTTAAAATATTTCACATTTATAGTTCCAATCGAACATATAATGGTGCCAAAATCTCAAATATAAGTAAATAGTAGAACATCATAAACTTTTAATGCACCACTTACGTGGAATACCCTGTATACCATATATAGTGTGTAATGTCTAAAATATCAGGAATAATCAGTGGAAGACACACAAGAGTGAAAGAAGCATTGACTGTGTGATTACCTGATTATTACTGAGCGAGTTGCTCATAATTGTGAAAAATAAAAATTGGTTATTTATTACAATTGAATGATGAAACAGATAATTGAGTACTTGACTAGAAGTAGTGCGGAATTAAAGAACGAAATAAAAAAGTTAAAGGAAGAAGTAAAGGAGAATAATCTCTAATGGAACAGGAAGGAAGAATGGGAGATGGAAAGAAATCAATTAAAAAAGATAATCGAAAAATTAGAAGATAAACAGGAGAACGATGAGAAATATAAAAGAAGGAACAGCATTATAGTAAGGGACGTGTGAGTATTATAGTAAGGGGGTGTACGTAAGGAGCTAGAAAGACACGAAAAGAGCAGTTCTTACGAGACGAGCTAGAGGTGAATACCGAAGTAACAAAGAAAGATTAAGAATTCCAAATAATAAAGGCCAAACTAGAAACATTTGAAGGAAAACAAGAAATAATGAAAACGAAAAGAAAAGAAAAATTGACAGGGTTAAAGAAATACATTGACAACAGGGTGTAATGGTGAGATACAAAAATAGTAATTAACGGAGAAATCTACGAATGAAATAAGGGGGTAATGGAAGTAAAAGCAAAAAAACTAGTAAAGACAACGGAGCAGGAAAATGATCTGACGACATCGGCAAAGATCGGACAACGAGACAAGACAAAGGCTTAACAAATCAGACAAAATGGACACGGCAAAGAAAACGAAACGGAATTATTGGATAAGAGAAAATAAGAGCAAACAGATAGAGATGAAGGTAGAGACATAGAATGAACGAGTTGCATATGTTCAGACAGTCACAAGAAAATTGGAAGAAACAAGAAAAATATCGCGAAACCAAATAAGGAAAAAGATGATTAAAGTCGCAACCTAGAATGTAAGAAGGACAAATCAAGAAGGAATAATTAAAGAATTGGTGGGAATAATAGAAACATACGAATTAGATATACTTGCACGGCAAGAAACGACGCAAAAAGAAGTAGAAATAAACACAATTTCCTTAATAGCGGTGGCGAGGGAAGATGCTTTGAAGTTGGTTTAATTATAAATAAAGAACTGAAGGAAGCGGTGGTAAATTTTGAGGCGATCTCAGATACTATATCTATCTGAAAGATAGAATATGTAAAATTGAGCTACAAGGAAAGTATAGGAAGCTAATAATAGAGAACATTCACTCACACACATATGATAAGAGCCTAAGAGACAAAAATGCATTTTATGAAGAGATAGGAGCTGTATGAGAAAGAAGACCAAACTATGATGTAAAAGTACTAGTTGGAAATATGAACGCAAAAATCGGCAGAAAGGAAATAAATAAAAATATAACAGGAGGTAAAAGTGGGCACTTTGAGAGCAACGAGATGGCTAAGACATGTAAGTAGGATGCCAGAACATAGACATCCCGAAGAGTACTGAAAAGAAAAACAAGAAAAGGGGTAGACCGAAGAAGACTTAATTCATTAATTTGTTAATTTCTTATTGTAAAAAGTTTGCAGTCTTTGCATATTTACCGTCCTGCCGGCCTTTCAAGATCTAATATCGACGTATGTTCGGTTAAAACGCTCGAATTTGCCATCGTCTACTAGCTTAAGCGGTAAAGCGCTCGTCCGGCAAACTCAATAAACGGTGTTCATTAATTTTGTTTTTTCTGTCTGTTCTGTCTGCGTCGGATTTCGTTGAATCTTCATGCTTTTCTGCTTGAAAAAGAAGTAATGAAGATAGTGTGAATCAGCGTGGTTGTACACACATTCTATGGCGATTCTAACTTGCTGTCGGAAATAATAATTTCCAGTAAGCATAAATATTAAATTTACAATTGATTTTCTATGTGCCAAATGCTAATATGACACCCTTCGGAAGACTTCCTAATGTTAATTAATGAATACGATAGACATTGCTTCCGTGATTGCTATGCTTGTAATTTTTTGAACTTTGCTGCGATTCTATATAGCAAATTATATCTTTGCCGCCATCGGTAACAGGTAGATGTACTATCAGAACTTAAATTCAATGTACTGATACTTCAGCAACTAAATGAAACATTAAAAAAATCCAATCAAATAACAGAAAAACATTCATTATGTAACACTGAAATACCCAGTGTATGTACAAGAAACGTGGAATTAAAAATAAATATTGATATCGCTGTCGGGGTTCAGCAAAAAGTTAATATTTATCTATTTGTTTATCGAATTTAACAAACGAATTAAACCATTATCTCTTACCTTCTAAATAGCGTGCGAAATAGATGATTCACTTATGCAATTGAAATCCAAGGACCTAAGGATTTAATTAACATACTGGTATACATCTGTTAGCTGCAGTCAGTTTCTAGTAATGATAGCTTCATTTTATGCTCATTTAATCTGCTGTGTTTACACATCATTGGCAGCAATTATAAATGAGTTGAAGTTCAAGTTCACGACAAAATACAATTGGATCAATCTCAGAGGTCAAGTGTTCGATTCGATAAAAGCAGTTATTGATGAATAGACACGCAACCTCCTTCCTTATTATTGTCTTAATCAATTTTAAGAGATGACAATAGAAAAACATCAAAATAGGTTAAATTAGTAAAGGTTCAGTGTTTTTAGGACTGATCAATATGCAATTAAGGTAAAAACAATTGAACGCAATGTTTTTAGATCACTAGGTATAAGGTTCTGATGGTTATTTCATTGTCTATACTGCTGCCAGTTTCCCGAGGATGACTAAATTGATTCTTTATTATAGAGGCTTGGTTCTGCTTAACTAAATAATTTATACAGTTTTCTAGCTTCAGTAACCACAACTATTAAATTTAGTAATTTGATTACCAATAGTATCAGTTGACTTTCTTAATAAATTATATATTTTGTAAAGATATGGATTCTGTTTCAATAAACAGTATTGCAATTTCTATAGTATAGGAACAAAAATTTGATTTTGTATAAAATTTATTGAAAATTAACTTTAGTAAATGGCAAAACAGGACAAAACAGGACAAAACAAGATTTTCAAATAGATGATAACACAAAACTCAGCTTGTTTTTGGAAGCTGTTATACCTGCCTGTATGCCCCTGCAGCCTCTTGGCTTTTGATATTAATCTCCCATCTCATATACAACGTACCTATCTTATTAATACTCATAGTTGAAGTAAGAACATTTCAATTGTTATGGAATCCATAAAATACGTAGGAATAGAATAGGTAATATATTTTTATTATTAACTCGTCTCCAGCTAAAGCTTTGTTCACATCTGCATAAAATAAACATGCATTGAGTCAAACTGAGGACGTCAAATTCTAGAGATATTTTTTTCGAGGCTTAAAGTACTTGCATGTTGGTCGACCCACATCGTTGCAACCATTCATGATAAAAAAACACACATTGAAATGCCTCAATAAGTTTTGAGTTTGTTGCTGTTGGTTTGGTTTAATCCATGTTTATGCACAAGTAGACGAACCCTTTCGTTAATTTACAATACAACCCTACGTCGATAATGTAGTTTTGTAAATGCATACAACGCTATCACTGCAGCAATAACCAATTAGAAGCTCAACGAAATTTTTCTAAACTATGATTCTACACCCTGATTTGTTATCGAAGTGAGATGTTGCATTTAACACTTCACTACTCGCGCGAGCAATCACAACATAAAGGGTCGCGTGGGGTATTTGAATACCCCAATTTAAAAAAAAAAGTTACTGGGGGTATTGCGATACCATACCAAACACATGGTGAAACTATTTCAAAATAATAAAATTATTTTTAAATGTATGTATATGCATAATCACATGACATTTTTTTTAATTGGAACATCCTGTATTTTTTTATATTTTTAGCAGTGGCTGATTAATAGTTGCACGCACTATTTTTTTTTTTATTATTTGATGCGTTTATAATAATAATAATAATTCATGCCTTGGCATCCCCCAACAGCTTTCGCCAATTATAAGGGCATCGGCCCAGCCATGAGTTATTTTACGCCTGCGCCCGTGGAGAGACTTAATTTATTTAGTGGCAATAAATATTTTTGATAAAAATAAAATTTCAAGCTGTAGCAACATATAGGGTATTAAAAATCATTGTCCAATTTTGAAAACTTTCGCTTTTAATTGAACAGCCTGTATATATTTGCACAACAGATGGGGCTGTTAATTATGAATTTTTGTTATTATGTTCCTATGACTGTCTGTAGTCGTTTTTGCTAAAAACACAAAAATGTATGCGAATTGCACTATTGAACTACCTACACACATATGTAGATATCAAATGTGCTATGGTTGAGTAAAATATGAGTACTGTCAAGTATGCTAAAATAACAAACTAGTAAAGCGTTAGGTTACTATAATGATAAGTAAATAAGTAAGATACATACACTGTTGAAAATTTTAACACTTTTTTGACTAATTTAATAGTCAGGAGAGGTCCACAATGTTTTCGTGTTATTTTGTCGAGAACTATAGAAGTTTAAATTTGACGAACAAAGATAGTCAAGTATTGTCTATTGCTAAGGGTTATTTTGTCCAACTAACACGTGGAATTATGATATACTTCTAGTCACATTTTATTTGATCTAGACTAGACAAATTTACTAGCTGTTTAACTAAATGAATGCGATCTATTGGATGATTTAACACCGTTTTCTAAACACAACGTCTTTTTAATATGCAACTCCTATTTCTTAGTGCTATAATATTCTCTCTTTAAGACGTTTTCTCAATTATAAATATACAGAACCACCCATTCAAAAGTTTTGGTTTCAACTAAACGTACTAATTTTAAAATGATTTTTTGAGAACCATTATAAAATTAAGTGAATGTTTATGCTATTTGATTCAAATCTGAACTAATTACGTAAATAGTTGTTCCCAATACATCTTTAAGATGTTGAAATTTTTTATGCCCACTGGAATTAACGTTTAATAACACAAGGTTACACTTTGCAGGTCAGTCACATTTGGTGGTTTGTTTGGATATGTTAATACGCAGAAACAAACTCGAAAACAGATACACGTGCAATGCAGGTGGTGCGTATAATGCAATACTGTATTAGATTAGGTGGGGTTTCTATATTTTTATTCGAGGGAAAAATTCTGATTGGTTGATGCTTCTGAATGTCTAGAGAAAATAGTAAATCCTCATATCTGAACAAAGAATTCACACCAAATTCTAGTAATTTCTGTTCTACTAAACACATGTAGTCAATTCGTCTGGCAAAGTTTGTAAAAATCAACACTAAAATATTTGACTAGCGCAAAATTAACGCCAACACCGTAATATTTTCAACAGTGTATATACACGTAATACTTGCCATTTTTTGCCGATTTTGAGTTACATTCCAGAAGTGCTTCACGCAGTGTGTGATTTATTCTAAAGAAGAACTAGACACTAATAGATCTGATCTTTGTACTAGATCACGTAATACATAACAGAAGCTCTTCTCGGCACCCTTTGATTTATCGAATTCAATTTCAATAACCTTGGCGGCCATCTTGAGTCCCACAATTAATAGTTCCAATTTTTAGTGAAAGATGTTTTGAATTGGTCATAATCCTTTTTATGTTGATTACTACATATTTTTGTGGCTAAATACTACCAAGAAAAAGTAAAGAAGTAATGGATCAGTATTAAAAATGATGGGGTGATTATGAAAAGAACTGTGTTTTATACAAATAAATTTATTTATTTGCATAAAATTGTTGTTTGAAACCTTTTTTCGATTCGTAACAGATTGCGCTGTAATCGCAAAAAACTTGATCGTGAACCTCTAGAAAAAATACACAATAAAGAGAAGCAAGCAAACATAATTTTGTGTTTTTCTATTTTAATATTAATTAACAAACAAAAACTACATACTTGATGGCGTAGAATCCGAATCTGCAATACAAAATGGAGGTTCCCATTTAAGATTTCAAAGTTGTCCCCCCTCCCACTCTGGAGGGAGGGGGGGGGGGGGTGAGATGTGATTGTAATTTTACTTAAACAAGTAAAACTTCTATGGAAATTATCACTACATTAGAAATTCTACTTGTAAGTATTCCAGATACATGAAAAAAATCTTGGAAAAGTTACCCACATTTCGAAATTTTACTATGAATATTCCAGGTTACATGAAAAAAACCTTCGAAAAATTACTTATAGTTAGAAATATTACTTCTAAAAGTATACCTGTACGGTTTTAGGGGCACAAAATAGCCCCAAAATCGTTTACCAAAAATTTTTTGGTGTGAATTTTAAGTTTATAATTTGTGAAACTAATCTACATAATCAAAGCAATTTCAATTTCTATTTTTTGCGAAAGTAAACGTAGTATGAGAATTAATCTTTATATTAAAGATTGAAATTTAAAATTAGTTGTATCTAAATACCCATGACTTTCCAGTTATGTATTATCATTGTGAGCCCGTTAATAAATAATTCTCCTATCATATTGTGCATAAAAAAAGTTTTGGAATTTTCCGTAATACACACATCAAATTATCTAAGTGATAATACATGTTATAACATCTACAGAAAAGTATTATGTGAAGTAAGTATTATTTTAATTTTTATTTACGTATACAAAAATGCATGGAAAGGCAGATATAATATTATGTACGAAATAATATAGATTGTTCCTTGCATGTAGGATCGATGTTAGTGATCGGCTATAGTCGGAGAACGCCATCGAATCATCGCTTCGTCAGTTGTTGAGCACCGTACTAGATACAGTCGATATTTGTTTTTTTTTAATATATATTTATTATTTTTTGTTTTCTTTCGCTATTTAACCGTTTCTATTTAGAATAAGCAAATATTTCAACTATTTTTTTAGTTGCATTGCTGTTTATTGTTGTTCTCCTATTATTATATTCGTTTGTAATAATGTATATATTCTCCTTGAATAAATTGTAGCAAAACATTATCATCGTCGTCAGTCTGTCAGGCAAATTACTCGTTCCTTCCAAGCAAAATTTGAAAAAAACTATGGGTTATAAAACTGTATGCCGCATAATTAAAAATTTTACAATGCATGGTTGTTTGTACCCACATCGTCATAAAAAGACCAGAAAGAATACCACAAAATGAGGACCGGGATATTTTAATTTGCGTTGCAGTAGAAGAAACGTTGCGCACATCTAGCAGAAAATTGCAGAGCTGCTGAATGTTTCACACAATACGGAAGTTCAAAGAAAAATAAATGTCGATCCTAAAGTGGAATAAAGCAAATAAAATATTTCCTAACGACAAATACGACATATTGAATTTTTATAAAGCAACTATCGACATTGCATCAAAAACTTTGTAAAAAAACATTTTATTCATTGACGAATCCTATTTCTTGTCACATGGCAATCCCTCTGTTACACGCCATTGGTGTAAATAAAATCAAAACATAACATGTAACTAAAGCACGGACAAACGCATTCGGAGAAGCGGGGAATCGGAAAACTCAGTGGCGTTGCCTACACGCAGTCTATGCCTAGGAACTTGCATATGTATCTATATACATATGTACCTACATAGTTTTCCGAAGTCAGTAGAGAATATTATGTAAGGTTCTGTATTCACATGTAGGAGAACTTCATATTTACAAAGGAAAATCTAGAAAGTATTATGAGGTTACAAATTTTAAAAACTTATTAAATTACAATGAAAAGTAACAATAATTAACATAATTTAGTGAAAGAGCTTCCCCTGTTTTTAGCCTAGTTGCATCAATGTTTGGATAGAAGTCTTGAGGTAGGGGCGTTGATTGGATTTATTAAGTCTTAATACATTTTTTGATAATCGCTTAAATTTAACGTGCCGCTAGATATAACAAACTTATCATCACTTTCAAATTATTGTTGTGGAAAATTACAATGTTTTGATATTAATACGTGAATTATTTCTAATCAATGATAAAAAGACTTACCAAGTTTTTGTTTTATTATCTTAAATAGTTAGTGACGCTTATTCCTGTTTGTTTTATCTTTTTTTTGAGTAATCTTTTGAGTAATACAATTATATATTTTATCTTGTTACATTGTTTAAAACGTATTCAAAATATACATTATTTTAGAAATTCTTACTTTTACATGAAAGCCTGAACGGAGATATTTGAGTGTTGCACAAATATAAATAAACAGCTACATCTAAGACGCCGCCAATGCGTAGAATATTGCGAAAACACAGCTGCGTTGTGGTTCGTGCCGAACAAACAAGTTATAGCGTCATCGCTGTGCATTGAAATATTCCACGTGATTTACGGGCATATGTAGTTTTTATACATGGGTGTGTTTTTCTTACTCGGTCAAAACAACTAGAGGATTTATACGGGCAATCGGCTAACTTTCTATCGACACCCGTATGTGCGTGTGTTGGCTCCGAACGCAGACCTCCTTGCTGTGCTAATAACGCTCGCACTCAATATCTCCAAAAGGTGAATGTGCGGGCAGGTCTTTTAGCAGACCGCATATTTGGCGGCTTTTTTACTGAAGGAAATTCAAATGTCGTAAGATATTTACATCTTTCACAAACACTGTATAATCGTGCATAGGAAACCTTTAAAACGTCGTAATGTAGTATGATTGATTTCAGCAAGACGGATGTCCGGCTCATAATACAGTTATCGTGCGAACGTACTTACAGGAAATATTCGATAATCGGCTGATCACCGGGCACGGTGCCTTTCGCTGGCCTCCTAAGTCACCCGATCTAGCCCCAAATGATTTTTTCTTATGGGGTTACGTTACGTCTTCAATTTATGACTTTGAAAATGAAAGGGCTCATTCAATTGAAGATTTACGTGAAATGATTATAGATTGCAAGCAAAACATTGTCCAATGTCGGTAGAAATTTTATTGATAGGTTAGGGCAGGGGCCGGCAAACTTTTAAGCCGGAAGAGCCAAATTTGAATCGTATAAAAAAGGGGTTATTAGATAAAATGCGACGTTACTTATTATTATTTTGTATTACTTATGTTACAAAATAGCTAGAGAAAACAAAAATGGATGCGAACGATGACCTTTTCTAGAAAGTTTTGTTAAGTCGGGCATATAAGTGGTAGTTTTTAGTTTAAGGCTCGATTCTAAATTTTTATTAGTTATTTGGCTTCTTAGCTGGTTCTTTATTAAGTTCATGGATGAGAGAACTCTCACTAGTATGTTGACCCGAAGATCGTCAGTACACCAAAAGCCATTTTTTCTATTTAGTTATGACATTCCGGAAGACAATTCCAGGCATCGGAAATTAGTGCATCAGGCTTGGCCATCTCTTTTAAAGCTGTCCACTTATGTTGCGATACCAAAGTACATTTCCGCCTTTTCTAGCTCTTCTAAGCTACTGGTTAAGTCCGTAAATTTCGAACTCCACAAATCTTTGCTTTTTAAATCTAGTAATTTGATTTCAAATGAACCAGCCAATATATCGAAGTAATTTTATTATCGATTTGAAAAATGTATGTTATTAACTTGATAAATAGTAGATCTACGAGTCACTAATATGTGAACAATTTATTTTGTTTCCCATTATCAAGCATTGTTTTTTTTTTTTTCAATTTAATGTATGGTTCAATATCAATTTTAATATAATATTCAGAATTACTTACTGAATTTATATTTATTGAAACAATACTGTCGTATATAATGACCCTGGCATCTATTTTTACTGTAACAACCATAACAGTAATATACAGTCGCGAGCAAATGTTATAGGCACCCTAAATTTTGGGCGAATATAACAGTAAAAAATGAGAAAATAAAAACTTGTAGGTAATACATTATAAATATGTAGTATTTTAAGGGATCTTATTAATTTGTTGCATATTAGAGTATTTTTAGTACAGCTATAATACTTTTTAGATAGCAGGGGGAAAGTGACATCTTGAAGACTTGATAATATATAAAGAAAATAATATATTTACAAAAAGTATTTATAAAGACTATTGCAACCATAAAGACGATTATATAAACGTTGAAATATGTCACCAAAAAAAATGCAAGAAACATGAAACCCATTAATTTTGTCAAAGGTGCCTATAACATTTGCTCGCGACTGTAATATAGTAAATTAGTTTACATTAATAGGACCCCTCCAGTACATTACCAGTACTCGTAGTTCAATTACAAGTAAAAAATACCCGTGACACTTTACAATGTTTACGAGTAGGAAAATATTTTTTAATTTCGGTAAACTTACTCGTAAAAATTCAGTCTTGTATCACCTCCTGTATTGAAAGCTTTATGAACTTTGTTGAAGTAAAACAGTTGTGGTTTTCTTGCGTTTATTTTACCTCAACTATGTGGTAATAATATATTATAATGAATATAGTGTGCTGGAAAATAGGGTATATGTAGTATATGTAATATCTGTAATCATAAGTAATCGAAAAATCTTGATGGACAGAGAGTCTGTCTACTTATAACCATTGTGAATGGTGTGAGTTAGCACCCAGATCTTAGCCTGACGTAAACATTTTCCAGAATGATATGTATGGAGTTTGTAGGCAAAAATTTATTGTAAAAGATCAATCACATTGATGACTCTTTTAATGTAGCGCACGAACAAAAGTTATAAAGATTGCGTCGCTAAGAATAATGCTTTAAAGAAACTTTCTACAGAAATGATTGTAAATGCATTTCTTTCCCTTTAATACTGAATATTTCGAAAACAATTAATTTGAACCATATCGTGTGCCCTACAAATTCACTTTATATTGGGCTCAGGAATCAAAAAAATGTAACAATATACAGAACCATTCGACAAGTGAAAAGTAGAGATGTATTGGTGATATCACGTGATACAATACTTCATTCGAAAACGTGCAGTTGCATTTTGTTGGCGTAATTCATGCTATCTTCCTTTCCGAACAGTTCCGACCTGCGATGCCGTGACTATACGTCGACTATTTGATCAGTATAGTGTGTTCCATTTACAATAAGAAACTTATCTATATAGCGTACTGAAGAAATCAAAGTCTTGAATACATCAAAATGATTTTAGGTAATAGCTCGTGCTTTCCCAAATAACTTTTACTTAAAACATTTCTAAATTAATAGGTATACCGTAACTGGACCGATTACAAACTGTTACCGCACCATGTATAAACTACTCGAACGATTTTCATATTTTGTTCATTTATAGCATTATTCAGTTCGATTCGCTATTCTGTTTACTATATTAAAGGGATTACCTCGGATGTTGCATCCAATTTGACGGCAAAGACACTTAATATGTTTAAAAGGAGATGGAAAATCAAATTCTTAACGAAATAAAGAAAACAGAATCGAGACAACGGCATTACTTAAATACATTCTGGAAAAGTTACAGTCTAAAGAAGAAACTCGTCATGTTTTTCCAAATCCTTGTAGTAAATAACAGTGTATTTATTCAACGCTGACTCTGAGTGACCCCGAGAACACCGGCCGCAACGGCGGATAGGCATAATATCTGTACCTCTACGCATCAGTATCCCGTGCGCACGCCATTCAGTACCCCGACACGCTACCTTCTCCCACTCCTTGTAGAAGGCCTAGATATTTAGTCGGCGTTGACTTATTCCAATATATTCCTACCAATTCTACAGATAATTTACATCAAGTTATCTCAACGTTATATATATTGTTCCTTGTAAAGAAGTTGGCGGTCCTTGCCTATTACAAGGTGTTTTCTTGATATTCTGGTTAATAAATGGAAAAACATTTTCAAAAGTTCTAATCATAAACTCAGACATTCTCGAAATTTCGGTCGATTTCCAAATAATTTGCTACGTACGAGTAAACAAAACAATAGATATGCCCTTTCCTCGTTTGGACTTTAAAATAAGTTATTGGTTGAATATCTGTATTTATTAGCCGTTAATATACGATATTCTTCATCGGATTCCTATTCTAATAAAATAGCTACCATCTTTTTAGCTATGAGCTCCATTTTCACAACCAGCAGTCAACCGACTAGAATGCTTAAACAACACACTTTTTCGAGCAACGTTTGCGTTGGTATTATCGACAATTATTTAATAGGACTACTTTTCCATTCTCAACGATTGAACGGTGATACATATTTTGTCTGGAAAATTAGCTTCCTGTTCTTTGCAAGATGTACATCTCATAATTAGAAGGCGTATATGGTTCATGCATGACGGTGCACCTCCACATTTTGCAGTAATCGTATGGGAGTTCTTAAATAATTTATTCAAACCCTAGGATGGGAGGAGGATCTCCACACCCATAGCCCCATAGGTCACCTGACCACAATTCTCTAGATTTTTGTGTGTGGGATACTTAAAATCACTCATTTATACAACCCCGATGTTAAATTTAGAAGATCTTCAAAATCGAATCATAGAAGGCTGTAATCTTATTTGCAACATTCCTGGCTTTAACGGATTCGGCAATCCACTAGACGTCGATTTGGATACTTGTATTTTAGCTGGAGGTGCACATTTTGAACATTGGCTCTGAAATGTACTACTTTTATGTTTTAGCTGTCATGATGTTATTGCTTCTATTAAAATAATAAAAACATGTTTATAGGAACTTTTCGTATTAAAATTTAATGACGAAACACCCTGTATATTCGCGATCGGTTTCCGCACGCGAATATTTCTTGATATCTTTAGCTTTACTTTTAACAATAGGTACCAAACTTAGGTTAGATTTTCAATGAAAATATGAATCATTTCAAAATAAGGATTTGAAATATATATTATTTACCAAGATTAGTCGTACTTCACCAATACTTTTACTAAAAACTTCCGAATGTCGAAACCGCATGACAACTGTCACTTATATATGGTATTAAAATAAATACAGCAAATCTTTTTTAAGAGTCTAAATTCTATTTGTCAAAATTTGCAGGATTTTACATGAGAAAATTGCAATCTTTTGCTAAGAAAATTTAATTTACGTAATAGCTTATTATTTATTATATTTATAAATAAATAATAATAAATAAAAAAAAGCATATAATATTAATAATAAAACAAAATAATATTTCTATTGTTTTATTTAATATTAATAATATATTTGGAAGTAAGCATACACACATTGCCAATGGTATGATACCTAGTTCATTCCCTAATTTCGGCAAACTATCCATCCAATATAATTGAGTATTCGTAGCTGTAACATTCTTTTACAGGTCGTTCAAGTTCTCGGCCTATTGTGTAAATATTTCCGGTGGTTATTGATTGATATTTAAGGAATGTTTAACAAAATTTGTTTATAAGTTGTGTCTTATTTAATTCAAGGTTAAATGTTTTATTAATTATAAGGTATGTATACCTACTACTTCCGAGATTTGCTTTCAATAATTGTTTGATTGGCATTACATGTCATTGTTGACAAGTCCGACCGCTTTTGGGATGCCGCTATTGGGAGAATCATTGATACGTGTTTTTCTGTATCTTCTAGAATTTGTTGAAAAGTGGCCTTTATTAGGGATGACCGCCATTAAAAGGTGACCGTAAAGACAGGATTTACTGAGTGGCAGTAAGCATCAGGTATTAGCCGCTAACTTAATTAGATAAAACAAAATACATACAGGGGTCTCTATTTTTCATTACCCTTGTTTAACTTAATCGAATTTTATACCTTCCAAGTATTATACTAAATCTATAGTTGATCTGTGATAGTGATGAATATCAATACAACATATTTTTTAAATAATTCTAAAACAGTGAATTTATATAATGATATTTGCGTTGGTTAAGGGTAATGAAAATAGTTCACAAAATTGAGGACAAAATTTAATGTTCGGCAAACTAAAAATTCTTCCTAGATTTTATAATTTAAAATACCTTCTTTCAGAAATGTAGGTAACGAAAACAAATTATCTATTATCCCATTTATAAACAATATTAATTACCTAGAGTTACTGAAAAATTTCGAACTTTTGATGTTTTTTGTTTCCCTCTATTTAAAAATTGAATATTTTTGTTATTTAAAATATAGGCCTGTTGCCTTTAAGAAACTGCATTTATGCACATATCTTTCGTAAACAACGCCACTTTCGGTTAAGCTAACTGGAAATCGTCCAGGCTTAGCTTTGTGTGAAGCTACCTGCATCTACAATGGAGGGTCTTATTCTTAATGCATAATATCCAAAAAAATATTTAATTTTAACGACAATAGTAGAAAATATAACAAAATTGCGAATATTGTGTTTAAGAATAGATAATCCTAATGCAAACTGGTAACAAATGTTACAAGAAATTGATTATGTTGTTAACAATTACATCTCCCATGTAACATAAGATAGTTGGTATCAGTACTCTGATGTACACCGAAAGTGGCAAGTTGAAAATAATTTTCTTAAATAGATCACAGTTGACTTACCCGCAATCTTTAAAGTCATATTCTTATTAGCAGTTCATATTATATGGTGATGATCACATCATATTTACAACCAAATAATGCAAAAATGAAATATATTTTGAATCGCTATAAAACCACTATAAAATGATAAATTTCAACTAATTTTGACTAACATAACCGTTATTACACTGTATCCTTTTTAACTGAATTTATAAATCGCGAAAGGTACACTTTTCTATCACTAACCTCCAAATGACTAATTCAGAATTTCTTAAAGCTGTTTCTTCCTAAATTAAAAGTACTGGAGTATATGTATGTGTTATTTGTTAGATATCTACTAATTTGTTTTTAAATGAATTAGTTTTTTCTGCGAAAAAAATCTCCAAAATCACTGTTGTTTACAGTGACCGTTTATAATATTCTATCATTTCTAGAGTGAGTGGCGAATATTCGTGTATCTACAACACTCATTTTAAATTATCCAAAAATAACCGTTGATAGATCAAGTCTAAGAAAGCCATGTACAAAACGTAAGCAACTTGGCTTGCGACATTAACCAGATTTATACTCACTTTATGAACATGACCGCGTTATTTTTATTTGTTGTTACAAAGTATTAGTGGATCTCGTTAGTTCAAAATGTGAGGTAAATTGATTTCTTCCTGTTTATATCTGTAAAATTGTATTGTAGTTGATATTGTAAATTTATATGCATTTATAGAATTTTTATTATGGTATATGTATTACGTAAGTTAGTTTTGGCAATCAAAAGATATAAGTGAATAAAGATTGTAGTACTACTATTATGATATATGTATCTACTCCAGAGTGACGTAAGGCTAATTCACAAATTTGGTGGAGATCATTTAGATATAGGAAATCTCAGTGCAATAAAGTTGCAAGTGTGTATTGTGAGATGCATAACGGAACAGTGAAAGAAAGGAAACAAGTGAAACAGAAGGGAACGATGAGATGTATAGCTCTAGATTCAAGTAGGTATAAAGTGTATTCCTTGATTACCCTTTTAGATATTTTTTTCATAAAATTGCAACCTGATCGTATAAATTATTATTATGTATAAATTGTTTTCCCTCACATTCCAAGATTGGGAGTCATTATAGATACTAGTAAAGTAGGGTTGCCATTCGTTTCGATAACTGAAATTTTCTTTTATATATGCAGTATACACATCTCTACATTTTATAAGTATTAACAATGATACTCCCAAATTTTATCAGTTTTTTATAGCTTTTATATAAAGGAAAGAAAAACTCTATAGGGTCTCCAAAAATATAGTAACTTTCCTTTACTACAGCTGTGGTTTGACGATATGATTTTATCTCTTAAGGCAAATGAATAACCAGAAATTTCATAACATTTAAACCACAGTTTAAAGCGATATATTGTAAGCCAAGCACCCGCAAATAAAGAATAAGTTTACTCTGCTGGGCTTCCGGGCTGGAACCGCGTCGTGGATCTTTTTCTGGCCGACTTTTCATCCACACTCGTAACTGACAGCTTTCGGACTGCTGCTACTACTGTTGTTGCAATTTGAGTTGTATATAAACAGCAATAAATTCGATTTTTTGTGGCCCAGTGGTAGAGAGCTGCCGCTTTTGAACTTTCTAATTCTCGATCTGGTGATACTAAAGGAAGTTGGTCTGGTCAGAGATTTCCTTAGTATTACTAAATCGCAAAATAAAAAATCCAATAATGAATGGATACATAATGAGTCTAGAGGATGGTTGCAAAGGGCACCAGGACAAATAGGAGGCAAAGAGTTAAAACAACAAAGGCCTTAATTTACTAAAGACCTACTAGGTAAAGCCAAAAAGCGACGGCGTGGCGAGTCAAGGTTTCTAGCACTCGGCCTAGAAAATCCTACAATTAATAGCTACACGAACGAGCCGTTCTCAAAGATGATAAGTCTAATTAAGAAGCCAAAATTGGGGAGCTCCATCTAGAACAAAGGAGACCGCAATAGATCTGAAAAGTTTGCGGTGAAACAGGTCCACATGACCACTTCCACCCTAATTAAATCTAATCCAATAGTATGTTGTTCGGTGATGGCATCGATATCCTACTATATCCTTCAGCATTAAAATGTCCAGGAAAACGTTGCATATCTGCATTTATTCCCATGTATATTTTCCAAAACATCCTATTAATCTTCCGCTGTGTATTGTATAACTTTTAATTTTGATCATAAGACTGCATTAGATTACTTTCACGCATTAATCAAGCGTTGAAATTAAATGATTATACAGAATCGCTCATACTAAATATTTAAAAATAAGCACTACACAAATATTATAACAGCACAAATATTCAATTTGCACGAAGAGTAGTTAGTAATCCAAAATATAAATACGTGGCGTTACCTCATCCAATTTTCAGAAAAGATAAATAACAATTCTAATCCCATACAACATAAAAGTTAGTGTGGTTCACCAAAACCACAGTATCGGCAAATGTAGATTCTGTTCTGACGACATATTCAAGGAAATTCAATAGAACAAAGGGTCTTCTTGTCCTAATCCCTCTTGTATTTTGAATCTGTATGACACTGTTGATCACATTCTTACTTTATTTTCATATTCTTTTAATGCTAATTTTTATTTAATTCTATAATTTTCCTGTTATTCCTAATTCTTTTAAGGCCCTATAGGATTATTTTCTTCGCAATTTGCGCAGGCTTTCTCAAGCTCAACAAATAGGAGATGTATATCTTTCTTATACTCATAGGTCTCCGACTGTAGCTGTTTTAAGACGAACACCTGATCTGCATTGGTATTCATCCATTTCTTTTTTGGTTTTCTGATAATCTGTATTTGAGAATCGTAGACTTTATAAGCTACATTTAAGAGTGCTATCCCTCGATAATTTGTTTGATCTGCTTTGACACTGCTTTTATGAATCAGGATTAGTATCGCCCCATTCAGTTTTCAGGTAATTTTCTTGTTCTTAAATTTTGACTGTTAATTGACTCTATTAAAATAGTTCACCATACTTGAGCATTTCTCCGGTTATCTCATACTTTTTAAGTTTCTTATTACTTCTTCGTCTCGATATATCCTGCTTCCACTTTAGTTCTATTAAAAAATTATCAGCATCCGCATCTGATCCTACATAGCTTCTAATATCAATTACGTTCCTTTCCTCGTCTTACTCTATTCGTATATGGTGTATTTGATTATTAAACGATCCATCGAGTGACCCAAATTCCTTTATATATTTCTTTTTTAGCTATTATGTATACCTTTTTCTGTAGCAAAATAGATTAATAGTTGGCCGTTTTCATTAATAATCTCATGTTTACTAATGTTATAAAATTTAAAAGAGGGAAATAGGTCTATGCATTTCCTCTTTTCTAACTTTAGCATTTGCGTCTCTAGAGTTTCTTTTTTTGCTTCTATTTGCATTTTTTCTTTAATGCTGCCTGCCCATTGCACTTTTTTACACATACGAAATTTTCCCACTCCCAAATTACATTGAAAAATTAATGTCAATAGTGACAACAGTTTAAAAAGCTGAAACATGTCAAATTTGAGTGCCCACCAAAAAGCCATGTTACAAGCCAGCTTGCACTTACAAGGTGTAATTCGAAGACAGTTAAAGCAACACTGTGTTCCAAGATTTTTTGCTAACTCATATAAAATGACGCTCTCTAATATGTGTTGTAAGGTTTGATAAAACTCATTTAACAATTATTGTTCCAAATACGTAACTTTGTAATGACTGGTTATGACATTTATAAAATTTCAGTTCTTAAAACTAGGTACGTTTTTCGTTAATATGTGAAGATTTACAAAGTGTAGACTTGAGGCAGCAGTACTCTCAGGATGATAAATTTTCTAATTACATTTATTGTTTTGTAGTTTCTCACGTTAAGCACCGCAGGTATACAATTATAGCTCTACTTAGAGACAAATTGCCACGCCATTAGAAGATCATAACGGAAGAGAAAGGTTTGTTATAAATTTTCATTGCAATATATGTACTTTTCAAGTGTCCATATGTTTATTTAAAACAGTTTAAGCTGTAGAAGAACATTATATTATACAGAGTGCTTCAGAGGACATCATTTCAGTTTTCATATGCGCTTTACGCCGGCCCTGTGAAAGAGGGGAAGGGCGCGGTGATGCGAGTATGTAGCCAGTGAATGCGGATTTTAGTTACCATGACAGAATTGCAGTGGTACTGTCACTACAAGCTGTTAGGCAGTTGTTTTCTGAAACACTTGGGAACATTTGGGAAGAGTGCACACTGGAGAGATACGACACGCAATACGACAAGCGACGCAACCAGTAACACTGCACGTGGCGTGTAAATTCAATTTAATTGTCGTGTTACTGGTTGTGTAGCTTCTTATACTGCGTGTCGTATTCCTCTGGTGCGCATTTTGCCTAAATTTACACGGTACGTGTCGTGTTGCTGGTTCTGTCGCTTGTCGTATTGCGGTCGTATCACCTCGGGTGTGAACTCTGCCTTATTTCGCTAAGTGGTGATATCCTCTACCCTCCACGATCAACGGATCTTTCACCATAAGACTTTTTTTTGGGAGCTATTTGAAAAGTGTACGTTGACTCTCTCGCAAACTGGAAAATGAATCCAGATTGCAGGAGTGCTTTCAACGCCGGACAGAATTTGAACGATATGATCTTAAAAATAAATCTTTTGCAGCATCTATTATTTAAAAACTGAAATGTCCTCTGAAACATACTGTACATAAAGTGAGTTTCTTTTCGATGACAATAGAGCGATTATAACCAAAATTTTCTAAAATTTGATCAAATAAGCACAACATATGTCCGTTCCGTACTTATTGTAACTTCTTGTGCATAATTAGATATTTCAGTTAGCTATTGATTGTTTTTTCTATATTTCCTCGTTTAAAAGTTGTTTTGGATACACAAATTTTGGGCGGAATTTCAAAGTTAAATTGCACCGCCTAAAAATTAAATTCCGCAGCAACAGAGAGTACTCTTGAGTAACATTACACGGGGTCTACAAACTAAGAAAGTGTCATTAGAATCTGCGATTTACAGTTGGCGGGTCTCCTTGTTAGGTGGAATTTTTTTTTTTCATCTCTGGCACACAGCAACATATTAAGGGCATCCACAATGCGGAAAAGTTTAGTATATACTCCAATATTTATATTTATCATCATTCAGCAGTTTCGTTCATGGTTGACCATGAAGGCTTTACCGAGTCTTGGGCAATACCAACTGAGATTGTTGCAATTCTGTTAAGAACCTTCGCTGAATATTTTCAGCTTCTTTTGGCGCAATATGATCGATCACTTCGTCTTAGTTATCCGATACTTAAGTGTCAGTCTTAACATGGATCTTCCCATTTTCTTTTGAGCTACTTGCAACTTAGAACCTGAAGATTTAGTAAGAGCTCTGCCCCCCTCCCCATGCCAGAACCGGCAATACGCACTGACTGAAAGCCCACCTTCTTCAATTAATAAAAATATTTGATTTGAAGAGCCCTGCTTTTTCTAATTTTCTGATGGAAAAGATTCTTTCAATTAAAGAAATTATCGAATTAGCGGAGTCTACCTAATGATATTTGATATTTAAACGAATTTATGAAATTGCCAGGAAAGTTTGAATATTTTGGTTGAAAATTTGATTTATATAGTAAATGAATCTAATTTACATGTACCTGTAATTTAAGAGCCTCTGATAGTATCAATCTATCAATAGGAGTGTTGGGTGTTTCCAATGAAGGAAAATTCTTCTGTTCTTTTATTGCGTGACTTCACAATTACATATAAAATAATAAAAAAAAACATTTTATACAACATTAAACGACTTGAGAACAGGTCTTGGGGTGCGATTCTGTCGATTGTTAGTAGTAGGTGCAAAGATGTCCCGACAGGTGGATTGGCGCATCGCAACGATCCTGTGCCACCTAGCAGATAAAAGATTACTGGTCATGGTACTCAAATTAGACATTAGAAAGGTTGCTAGAAATGAAATGAAACAGTCAAAATCTCATTATAATTTAATTTACATCTGAAAAATAAAGTATGTATTTATAAAGATAAAAAAAATCGTGACTATTAAATAAAGTAATACATAAAAATAAATATATTGTCATTCATATTATATTAAATTTAAAAATTAAATCCGGGCATTTATGCTGTGGAAAACACAGCAATATATACAGGGGTTGGGATAAAGTATGGAACCAAGCTAATATCTGTAAAAGGGAGAGGATGATATTGATGAAACTTTGCAGATAAGTGTAACGGAATATAATACCTCTGATGTTGATTTTGTTGTTGTGACTGTACTACCGGTTCAACCGGAAGTATCCTCTATTTTTTTTTTTATTTAAATAGGACATCCTGTATATTTATGCAGATTATAATAGATTTTATTTTTCGAATTCGGCCGTATTGGTTTTAGTACCATTATCTATAAATCATGGAGAGATAGATAGATGTCAATGCCCAAGTCAACCACAACCCTTTGTTTATTTGTTGCTGCGCTACAATTTATTATCATCTAGTAGGTAATTGTTGACAAACTGTCAAGTTTATTTAATTCGCGTCCATGAAATTACTAATTGCACGGATGAAAATTTAAATGAAAGAGAGCGTATTGAAATTTTAATGATGGTCGGGTTTGGCGATCGCATTAGAACTCATGAAGAAGTGTGTCACCTTTTTAATGATTTGCATCCCGAAAGAATTCCTATAATACCTTCAGCTGTCACTAAAATACTAAAACGTTTTAGTATGACTGAAACGGTTAAAAATTCACCAAAAAACAGGAAGACCGCAACTAACGCAGCTGTTAGATAAAACATTACTATTGAGTTAGAAGACTCGCTTCAAACTTCTATTACAACTTTAGCACTAAACTATGATATAAGTCGTCGCTCTGTAAGAAAAATATTGAAAAGTTAAAAGTTCTATCGGTATGAAGTATACCTACTTCCAGAATTGTTACATGATGATTTTGACCGACGCCTAGAGTTTTGAGAAAGAACGATGTTTGTAATGCAAACGAAAATGTAACTAATATGGTATTTTCTGACGAAGCAACTTTCTGTTTAAATGGAACAGTCAATCGGCATAATTCCAGGTACTGGTCGAATGAAAATCTTCACTGATTCATGAAGCCGATAGCCGACATCCTCAAAAGTTTGAGTAGGAATTGTTGAAAACAGACTTATAGGCCCATTTTTTATAGAAGGAAGCTTGAATGAGAATTAGTATTTGGATCGACCGAGAAACCACATTATTTCTGCACTTCAACATAATGGGGAGGTGCCTCTAAGTTTTTGGTTTCAAAAGGATGGAGTGCCTCCCCACTGTGATAGACGAGTTAAGAATTTTTAAGATGCTACATTCCCAAATTGATAGATTGGACGTAGAGGATTTATAGAGTGGCATGCGCATTCTCCAGACCTTGGCCCATTAGATTTTTAACTTCCTGGTTTTCTCAAATTTCGTGTTTAGGTTAGCGGACCAACTACTTTGCAGAAGTTGAAACAAAGAATAGTTGACGAATGTGATTTAATCCGTAGAGAAATTTTGAAGAAGGTAACTCAGGAATTTCATAGACTTGCATATTGTTAGGAGGTAAACGGCGAGCATTTTGAACATTTATCGTTTATAGGATGACTATAATTTTGTCAATAATTTACAGTAAATAAAATTAATTGTTCAGTAAATGTGAAGTGTTCTCTCCCCATTATTTACATATAATGGTACCAAAACTAGTATGACCGAATTTGGAAAAAAGCGAGGTCTATTATAATTTGCAAAAATATACAGACTGTTCCATTTAAATAAAAAAATACAAAATCGAAATCAGATGTATTACATTTCCTTGCACTTATCTGCAAAGTTTCATCAATACCATTCTCGCAGTTTTATAGTTATTTGCTTGATTGCTCGATGATCAAAAACTACAGAAAACTGAATTTAATGGATATGTATATACTTCTAACATTCTGTGAAGTTAATTACTGTTGTGTTGAGAATAGATTATTGGTAACATTTTTTTGTTATCCTAAGGAATAAAATAATATGTATTACCTTTCTTAATGCTAAACTATTCAAACCATAACAAACTGCAAAGAATATTTGAATGAACTGATTTAGTTTCAACATTTTTATTGTTATTGTTAGTAAGAAATAAATTCAATATTTATACATTTTTGTGGATGTAGGTTTCTTAGTTTAAATCATGGTTCTTCTTTAAGTGAAATAAAATATTTCTTACCCGAATGCTATTATTTCTTAATAATAAATAAGTTTGATAATAAAATACAAATTTTATTATGGATCTATTTCATTTACTTCATGAATGAAATAGAACCATCGCTAAATAAACTCATTCCAGTAGGAAAATAGAAAATATATGGATAAGTTTAAGTTTTAATTTGAACACATTTCTTTATAACAAATTGATTATTTAATAAAGTCAAACAAAATCTTAAAAAAATATTTCTTTGATTGGAACAAAGATATTTGTTCAATTCTATAGAAAATTACCAATCAGTCGGGTAAAGTATATACAGTTTTGAATAAAAAAGACAGGCAAGATATCGAATCAATAATTACTTTTTTGTTGTAATTATTGTGCAATACAATCTAATAAATAAAAAGAAATAATAAAAATAATGACTTAAAGAATTCAGCAACATAGTAAAAGCTACTAACAACAAGTGAAAGTTGCATCGACGCAATATTATAGGCAAATGTCATATCCACAAGCTATAAACTGCGAGATAAACATTCCTGTTTTTCCAAGATCGTTTGTATATATGTATTTAGCTTTTCCAGCTATATTATATTACGTGCTTTCCAATCTAAAACAATATAATTCTATAAGTCTGAGCTAATTGTTGCTATTATTTACCGGTAGAAAAAATATTTCACACAGTAGACTGGAGATAACACTGATAAGCATTATATACTTTTCTTGGCCAAGGTCAAAAGTATAAAGCACTTTTAATTTTACTGCTCAGATGAAATAAGATAATGCTAGTATTTTTTTAGGTTATGTGTGAAAATCCTTGTGTGATGTTTCACTGTCGTTTTGTAATTTCTGTAGAATGACTTAAATACTGCTTCGTATTGTAAATTGCCAAACAGTACTTTTGTTCGATCGTTAAACGCCAGCTTGCTCATGCATTTTTCATTTTTAGTAATTTAATATATTTTTTGTTCATTTTACTAATTTGTTTTTTTTCTCTTTTCAGGAGTCGCTCACATTAATACATAACAAATGACGCCCAGAGGCTTCTAGATCAACACTTATAACGTATAATTTAAACGGTAAAAGTAGAAGAAAACCATAAGTTGACGTTCCTCGAAAAGGGGCTTTTTTCCATTGCTGTATAGTCGATAAAAGTGCCGGTCATTGATGACCTGGTACGTTTCCACACCGCCGTTCGCAATTTCCACCTCTCTTTATCCAAGACTGTCAAGAGATCCTAGATTAAGACTCCAAGGCTGGTCCAAGCGTTGGATGCAACTGACCCACTCGTTTCACTAGAATAATAGATAGCTAGCATATTTTGGATTTGTTTTTATTTTGAGTTTTCCCGTGTGGAAATAGAAAAACGAAAGAGAATCAGTATTAGTAACAGAGATCAGGTGTTCAAACCTCGAACGCCAGAAGAAGATAAACTTCGAGATTACCTGTGATAAATTTCAAGTATCCTTGTAGCAATACAAATATACAGGAATCATGGAGAAAAAAGAAAACGGAAGTACGCCACTTTTGGAGGGCAATAATACTACAATCACGACAAGTAAAAATGGTACTGCAAAAATAGTAAACACCCCTACGAAATCCCTGAGTGCGTCTAACAGTCAGATCCAAGACAGCCACGAAGTTAGGTAAGGCATTAACAAAATTACTATTTCTAATCAGATTCTAATAATAATTGTTCCTGAAGCCGTTATTATATTTCCCACTGTAGTTTTGCATCTCTTATAGCATAGTAATCTTAGTAATTGCTTTGTGTTTGAAGAAATTATTTTTATTTGCGTAGAATGCGTTGTACTACTCTTGGTGTATTCTTTCGTTTACGTATATGGTTTCCCATTTGTACTATGTAGTACTTTCTCTCTTATATTTAATGCCTTCAATTTCTTGCTATTTTTACACCAATACATATGTATATATAGTTACTTCTCATAGTCCACCTCTGGTCTTTTCTTTTCCTCTTTACGTTTTCTCCCTAGATCTGCCTCCACTATAGATATCCCTAAATTATTCCCTTACGCCATTGCTTGTACAGGATGCTTTCATTACTTGTTAGAATAAGGTACCTCGGTGAGCGTAACAAAAGAAAAGAACTTGTTGCAAAGTATCAATCTCTTTTATAAGAATATGAAAACAAAAAACAACTGTATTAAGGGTTTGTGACACAGTGAAATGGCGAGAATCAACGCCCGTAAGGAGAAATGGGTAAAATGTGTTCACCAATGTCAAAATGTATAATGAATAGCAATAATATCACTAGAATTCAAGCTAGTAAGTAATAAATTTACTTTAAAATTAATAAATGAATCAATAAAAGATGGCACGTAAATGAATTATCTGATTTGACCAGCAAGAAATGTTTTTTTTTTCTGAGAATACAAACGATAGCAAACAATAAAAATAGAAAAAAAAAATCGGCATCCTATATCGACGCCATAAAAAAAACTATATCAAAATGTAATTTTACGTTTTTTAGATGAATGAAATTGGTGACAAAATAAACCTTTTAATCCGTTAAGCTAGCAAAGTCGGCTCTTGCATAGATTCGGCTAATTTTTTTTTTTCTGAAGCTTTATATATAATACTAAATCCCATATAGTTTTAACTTTATAACGTAACGTCAAGAAGAAAAACGGTAATAATTTTCGCTAACCAGAGTGATATATTTTTTTGAGTTACTAGTACGGTCCCAGATAACACGTAAGCTTACGATAAGCTTGCCACTTGCTTAACTTTACCTTGTCCAGACAAACTTAACAGTAAAAGGTTAATGCTGGGGTTAATGCAAGGTTGCGACAAAGTTATTATATCAAGGTACGGTGACTTCGTGTATTTCCACCACTGCTACAATTGTAGCAGTGGCGGTTTGTGACAATATTGAGTGGTGGAGCCAATTCCTCCCTCCCCTGTCCCCTCCATTTTATTAATTTATGTAATATTTATATCGATTATAAGCCTAAAATGAAGTTTAAACCGAAGATTATTGACCTACAGGCGAACCGCGATTATAATAGTGGCCCTAACTAAAATAATACCGACACAAAAAAATTTACACAAATTTAGAAACCATTTTAAAATGAAAAATACGTTAAGTTCTTATCGGGAATACTTATCTATCTAAATGTAAATGCTAACGTATTTCCTACTAAAACCGCGTATAAGATATCCTGTTTATACGGTTTTTGATTTGACTCAGAAGTATCGATTTGATTCATACGGACAAAAATAAATGACGTTGGTTAAAACATAAAATAGACAGACAGTACATTTGAATTTCTAGATAAAGAATATGCCCATTATATGTGTTTCATTATTATAAGCCATTATTGCAATACTTGAATAGAAATAATATTGGAAAGATATAGAAACTAAGCACCACTGAAGCATTACAGATATACGAATCTTTAGGAGAGGGGCTGTAAACTCCCACCATACACTAGTCATAGAAAAATTGAAACAGGAAATAATAAAGCTAAATATAAAAATACCAAAAAATGCAAAGGTAAAATACTAAAGACCTTTCCAAAGACGACATGATGTAGAAATTGAGGACTACTATGCAGGAAAAGGATAGGAAAGAGTGCGAACAAATAGAGAAAGCGATTCAAGAGAGAACATGTACGATTCCGAGAATTTAAAAGAAACAAAGATTGGTTTATGGGAAGCTATAGAAAAGTAATGGAGGAAACCAGGCAAGATATACCAACAAAGGAAAATAAGAAAGACCAGGTGAATTAACAATATAGTTAAGAAAATGGGTAGTCAAGAAAAAAGGACTCACATAAATAAGAGTAATAAATTGTAATGTGTATAAATAAAATCCTCTTATTCCTTTCAAAAGTTAAATTACACTCAAACTAGTTTCGACGAAACGCCATTATCAACCAAAATAGTCATAAATAAGCTTCTTAAAACATATAAGGTACCTCAATATAGGAAATAAATTCTTAATAAAAATAATTTAGAAAAAAGATCATATACCAACTGAAACAGCAAGTAATTGCATATTCAGGCGACTTAATAACAAGATAACAAGACACGCCAGAAGAATACTGTAAGAAGGAGAAAGGGAAAAACGAAAAGAGGTGGACCGAACGATAAATGGTTAGATGTAGTGATAATTGACGCCGACGTGAAAAAAAAAATGATATTGAATCAAATAAAAAAGAGTTGCGGAACAAAACAGAAATTGTGTAGTTAGAGATTCTATGTATGAAATTTTCAAAATAAAACGTGTAACATTCAGCGGCGTGTGGAGCACTTGTGGCTCTACGTCACCGGGAGGGCTCTGACAATGATTCGAATTTCTTCGTAGAAATTGGTAACATTTTCATATTTTATTCGATAGCATAGGAAGTACTTGAGTCATTGCCAGAGCCCTCCTGGTGACATATGCACCAGCCGCTGCTGGTAAAATTCTATTTACAACACAGATAAACGTTGTCCACGGAATCTTCTCTACCATAAGTCCCACGAGGTTGAGGAATATTCATATGTATTTCACTCGATATGAGGAAGGCAAAATAATATGTATAATAGGAAATAAGAAATAATATAGATTGTGTATCTTTATTGTGTATGCTCGCATGTATGAAACGCATAAGATATTCACTGAACCTATACCAATAATTGGTCCGTTCGGTTATTATCAATAAGTACAATCGATTAACGCCCATAACCTTACTCACATTTTTATCGTAACAGATAAATTTTTATTACATTCTCTCATAATCAATATTTCATTTGCCAGATCTTTAATTTGATAATACGTTCTCATTATTATACCAATCTTTAGGGTTTGCAAATAAATCACAACAAATAAATCGCTGGTTATTTTGCAAAACCCATAAATCAAAATATTTTGGGTTGTTTATTACCTTCACATTTGCCATAAAAATGATGTCCGTTATATGTATGCACAAGGGATAAATACAGCAAAAGATTCGTTACAATGTTATGGAAGCAATTTTCAAATACCTTGTAATATAACGTTATACACAGGCCACCTATTCCAAGTACTATGAATGTTCCTACCGTATTTATGTAATTTCCCTATGATTATTAATAATAATAATAATGAAAATATAAAAAAAATGGTTAGCTATCAGTTGTTATGTTGGCGCTCATGGAACGACTTTAGTTATCTTCCAGCATTCGCCGAATAGTAAGGGAAATCATGGAAAACCTTACTCTGGTAACAGATCCTGGGAAGCATCCCCAAGCCTTGTTACTGATAGTCACCAAATTATTCTTATTATCCTGCTAGGTTTAGAACAGACAGCCTCCACGTTCTTTCAGTTCCGATAGCTATGCCGTCTTCAGGTAGCTCCTCAGTCCTTCCTAGATGACGAAGGCGGCTATATCCGTCCTTTCTCAGTTGCTAATTCAGGCCACTGACAATGAGGAGTGTGAAACATGTGTTTATAAACGCGTATTACCTTACTAACAATCTAAATATTATGTCGTAATCTGTATAATTCTTTAGCAGTATTACTGAAAGATTTCCACCATTCGACCGACTCCTAATTCCTAATATTCCTAATATGTTTCGCGCCCGGCCAATTTAACCTCGTAACGAATACCGTAGCTTAAGTACGCGACCGCCACTCATTAATGACTAAACATTGAAATAAAACATGCTCGCTGTATTTACCCCGCTACATTCACAATGCGAATCATTAACCCTACCAATTCTACATAAATAAGCTTTAAAATTACTGTGACCCGTTATTGACTCTATCGCCTGATACTTTCATTTTCCTAAAACGTATAACCTAATTATCGCTTTACCCCCTAGCACCCTCTATTTTACTAATTGATCTGCCCTCTAATTAATAATTGTACCCGCGTGAATTCTAGTCCAAATACACTCCCCTCACGTAGCACAGGGTGTATCAGATATAAAGGTAAATAAAATAATTTGTAATAGTAGTAATGATAAAATATCGAAAAATCTTTTTGTTAAGATATGGGGTGTGTATCTACAGTGTGGTTCACTAAGTGTGCACCGCTTTTTCATATTACTATTGTAAAATATTTAGCTTTTCAAAAATAATATCAAAAAGTGTGTTCCAACATGCAGTTTTCATACGGTTCTTGATCACGCGAACCAATCAAATAAGTCCAATCTTTTGTACGATTGGTTCACGTGATCAAGAACCATACGTAAACTGCGTGTTGGAACAGACCTAAAATCTTAATATTGAGTTACATGTCGTACATGGCGTAACAGGCATGAAATTTCTGATCACTTATGAAAAAGTATTTCTAAACACATCTTATAAATTTTATGGAATATGAAAGAAATTGTTGAAAAGAGATCCTCTTGTACTTAATTTAAATAACTAATAATGTTAAAAATTGGAAAAACAAATATTATACAGGAATTAATACAAAATTTACAAAATTTTCTTTTTTAAAGTAGCAGGCCGTGCTTTATATTTGGGTTCACTTTGCTGTATTCTGCGAAATGAGGGCATTTTACTCTTAAACGATTTTAATATTTGTTCGTCTACCCTGTTAAACCAATTGACTTAGTACATAAATTGGGTCAAAAACATTTTTTTTTTTTTTTGATTATCATAATAGAGTGCTTTGTAGTTATTTTCGATTAAGTTTCACGAAAATCCGAGCAGTGGAACTGGTCGAATTATTTTCTTTAAATTAGTGAAACCACTTAACACCATCAAATCGCAAATCGAAGAAAAAACGACAAGGTGTACAGTTTTATTTACAAACAACCATGATAATTAATAAATAATAAGAGGAATATAATTATAATTACAAAGAACAAACCAGAATGGAAACGAATATGCAACAAAATCCGACGGCTGAGAGATCTAATGGAACTGAATATATAATTACGGCGAAAATACTATAATGGGGATAGGAGTACGTCGGAAGGGATGATAACTGACGGTACAATTAGTATACCATAATTATATTCTGTAATTAATGAGTTAATATTAATATTATTAATTAATTAATAGTTGATATAAAGGTGGTTGCGCTATTGTTCCCCATCTGGAATGTACTCAAAGTTTGTGCGAGCTAGATAAAAAAAAATGGGTGATAGGTGAAAAGATGATTGCGCGGAGGTGAAGGTCAAGAACAAAAATAGCAATCACTCGACAGTTTTCACCAGTTATAGGTGGATGGGTCACCAATAGTGTTAGTGTTACGCCGGCGCCCGTAAAGCGATATAAGGTGTTCATCTCTTACCCTCGTATTCATAATCGTACATCAGCATTTCGCTAACGCTTCGCCACGTTATGTGCGATACGGTAACATGGAGTGCTGTTATCCGGATCCGCTATCCGAAATTCAGTTCCGGATCTGCCATCCGTAACCTCGGATCAAGATCCCTTAGCTGAAATCTCGTATCTGGTGCAATAATCACTAAGATTTGTTGAACACCTGTGTAATTCAAAGTAAATGTGTAGATATGTAGTACGTACACTAATATTGAGTTGGTCGACAATTTATATCTTTTCCAGATTTGGATCCGAGAATCGGATAGTGGATCCGGATCAGAGAACCAGATAGTGGATTCAGATAGTGGCTCTAGATCCTAGGATTCGGGTATCCGGATAATTTTGGATCCGGAAAAACAGAAAAACAAATATTATACAGGGATTAATACAAAATTTACAAAATTTTCTTTTTTAAAGTAGCAGGCCGTGACTTTATATTTGGGTTCATTTTTTAATTCTAAACTAAAAACTAAATTTAACAAACTAACATTTTGCTATATTCTTCGGAATGAGGGTATTTTACTCTTAAACGATTTTCATGTTTCTTTGTTTGTCCTGTAAACCAATCGACTTTAAGACAGTCTAAGTGCGTCCAGTCTAATATGTATTTTGTAAATGCCGTAAGTTCATTTTTTTCGAAAATAATTTGCTCCATCTTTGTTTATTTAATATGATTCAAATTACCTTAATATTAAAAAATAAAAAAAAAGAATAATTTGGGAGACACAAGGTAAGTACTCTGTTCTATCGTCGTTTTTCCGAAAATAATTTGCGTCATGCTTGGCTATGTAATTTACTTGAGATTATATTTTAACAAAAAAAAATGTTATAGTTTCCGAGATATTTACAAAAATATAAAAATTGTGTAAATCTTTGTACGACAATGAGCCAATGGGGAGCTAAAAAATACTCTTTTAGTCGCTACAGGTTTTAGCTCCAAGCGTAAGGTTTTTGTGCTTTCCCATGCTCCTTGGCGAATATTGGAAAATAACTTACGTCACTCCACAGGCGCAAACATAATAACTATTCATAACTGACCGATTTATTAGTTTTTCTTGTTCTTATTATTAATAATAATCGTAGGGCAATTATTTAATTAGAATAGGAACATTTTGATTGTTATTTGTCTCTAAAATCCGAAAATCCACGATAACGAATCTTAACCTTCGCCCGCTATACTAGTATCTGATGTCCTTCAAATACTTGTAAACAGTAATGATATAAGCAATTATTTATTTATTTATTATTATCAAACAGCTGAAAAAACTGCTGTTTACAAAATATGTAATATTAATCTAATTATAGAGATACATAAAATAAAAATTAAATATGATGCTGAATAAAAAGAGAAAAGTAAAAAAGTAATAAACAATAATAATAATAATAATAAGTCAAGAAAACTGTAATTAAATAAATTAAATTAAATAATTTACTTAATCCAATTTGTCGATGAACAAAGGCCTAAAATTAAAAATCCATACAAGCAAAATTAAACTCTTGTGCGCAAAGTACAATTTTACTATTTGCTGAAGAATGTACAGTCTAGCGCAATTCGAAATGCAAACTAGGAATTTATTCCCGTAACGTACAAGTTTTAATAACAGCGGCCCATTGAAGACGGATATTTAAAAACTTTAAATATTAATTTGATTAATTTCTGAAATTGTGTAGATATGAATTGTGTTTCTATATGAAAAAATTAAATATTCAAACACCAGAGGTTTACTACATATTAAATATATGCATACACATTCTAATGAAGGGTTTCTTTTATTGCAAGCAACTTACTTGCCATCAAATAAATAGAGCCAAATATATTGTTTTTTTTAGGCAGGAAATGTAAATGTTAAGTGCCTTTGAGATTACACTGGACTAACAGTTTTCAATCCCTCAAGATCTGCATTAGAGCATTGTAGTTATATTGTTTGTTGCGGTCTAATTTTCAACTGTTTGTGTACAAGGTCAATTATAGGAAAAAGCAGCAAATTATTAAGAGCAATTTCAAGGAAGAAATTATTGCGAAGAATTGGCAAATTGATTGGAAACACAGCTTCAACAATGCATAAGCAATAATATGCATCATACAAAATATTGAACATTTCGTGTATACATTGAATTAAAGTTCATTTTACTTTTATTGTGAGCAATTTAATATGATAATAATTTAACTGTTTACCATTTGTATACCATTTTGTAAATGAAATTTTGTTTTAATATGAATTGTCTCGTTAATTCATAAAGTTTGTGTTATCATTTGTAAAGTATCCATTGGATACAATTATTTAAAAGCAATATAAAGAATGACATAAAGATAATTTTTAGAACAAAGCAAGCAATAAAGAAAATATTAGATAACACGCAGACCTTGTTTGGGAACGATTTCGAGGAACCGATTTTTGCGAGAAATTGGTAAATTCAATGGAAACACGACTTCAAGATTGCATAAACAACCTTGAGATTATCCACAACAAAAACATCGTGTTGTGAGGTTTACAAAAGCACCTGAATGCGTTGTGGCTATTTCGAAACGGCCATGCTTCAATAACTATCTTATTAAAGCAATGCACAATATTTTATTTCTAACTTAAATGACATCTTGTTTCTTCATATAGACCACATGATTATATATCAACAAGAAATAAGATCTTATTATTAGTAAAAATAATTTGTAGATGTTTTCAATATTCGCTTTGATTGTGCCTTTCTGCCGAACGTTACCCCACAAGAATAAACTCCTAATTTGCATTTTATGACTTGTTCATTTCGAATTACGCAGATTGTGCGTGTTCACACATCTTCCAATTTGGACATAATCGTATATCAACGTATAAATAAAAATTATCTATGAAATATTTCTTCTAATTTCGAAGAATTGGTAATAAAGTCATTTTCATAAAGCACTGTAACAACAGTTATAAGTTATAAGCTAGTATGCCGTAATATAGAATTTAAAAAACTTTACTTACAAGGGTATTTTTATAGAAGGGACACCAGATAATTTAACAGTAATTTTAGCATCTAATTTTGAACGGATGAAACTGTTATTAGACGCAATTTATTGGTACATTATCAAGAGAATCCGAGGTACTTTGCTTTATAAAACAGATTTCTAATGCTTTCGTGTTAATTTCTTGCCGTTATTTGCAGATTCGTGGATTTGAGAGACAATTCAAGTAGATCCTCGAGTATTTCTTTAAAGGAAGAAAATGACATCACCGCTAAACCAAAACTGCCAGACGGTGGTTGGGGATGGATGGTTGTGTTTTCTTCGCTAATTATTTCAATGATAGCCGATGGTATCAGCTTCTCTTTTGGATTATTATACATCGAGTTTTTATACGAATTTGAGGCTACTAAGTCTGCTACCTCATGGATTGGAAGCCTATTCATGGCCGTACCCCTCCTGACAGGTCCAATAATGAGCGCATTGGTCGACCGATATGGCTGTCGTTTAATGACAATTGCCGGTGGTCTTATATCTGGCCTGGGGTTCGTCTTGTGCTATTTCGCCAAAAGTATCACAGTATGTTATTTAACATTTGGTGTAATAGCTGGATTAGGATTAGGGTTATGCTACGTAACAGCCGTAGTGTCCATTGCATTTTGGTTCGATAAGAAGCGAAACCTGGCCATAGGCTTGGGAGCGTGCGGCACTGGCGTTGGAACCTTTGTATACGCCCCAATGACTCAATTTTTCATAGAGCAATATGGCTGGAGAGGATGCGTGCTGTTATTAGCTGGTACATTCCTCAATATGTGCGTTTGCGGTTGTCTTATGAGAGATCCGGATTGGCTTATAGAAGAAAACAAGTAAGTTACAGTAGCGTAATGAAAAAGAAGCAGTTTTTGCAAGATAGGAAAGCTATAATCAAACGTGAATTTTGAAATTTCAAGACTTTCGAAAAGCAGTAAGAAATCGTCAACTTCTTCTACATCAGTATCAGGAAAGAGTTTGCCCGATGATTTTCCAGATATTGAGGAAATAAGAAGCATGCTGCAGAGTGGTAAAAACACCGAATATCTCTTGCAAACGTTAGTAATGAGCATGAGTCCGCAGAGCAGTCCGAGGACCCCTAATATCCATAGATCTGATATTAGTTTACCTACGTTTGTCAAACAAAATGAAAAGGTAAGCCGAATGACTACATAACATTTTTTTGGCAACAACAACCGTGATAATTTATGTAAGCAAGTGTTCTTTTTATATAATAATATATGAAAATATGTGTTAATTCAATCACGACTGGACCATATTTTTAAATTAATATGTTATTAAATCATATTTTAGCAGAAAATATATAATTGCACGCATAAAAAATAGTTTTAAAAGAAATGATATTTCTGTTATATTTTGTGCCAGAATATTTTACTTTGTTAAATATGTTGCAGTGAGTTTGGGTTTCTATAAAAAAATGGCCAGTATATATTCATCCAAAATTCTTTAAAAGAATTCTATGATGACTTTGATTTGATATTTCTAATAATTTCTAACACAAATTGTTATGTAACAACCATAAATGACTATAGTATGGCATGAGTGTTACCATAGATAACTTGATTGTTCATGCGATTCAATGTAAAGGGTATTTGCTTTAGATTGTCGGCATATATACCTTTCTTTTGTTGCTTACTTTAGTCATGCGCGGGTGTTCAAATGGTATAATTTCCAAATACTTAACATGGTCTGCATTTAATTACATAGCTACTGTGCCGTATTAAAAATTGATTTGATGAAATAAAATTACTATGGCAGTTACTTCCATTGCAAAAAGCTGTTTAAAGTTTAGTTTTATAATGATTTCTAAATATGGATGTATAAAATAATCTATCAGACATAAATGCCAACTGGCAATTTATATTGAAAAAGTCTAGATGTTAAGATTACTATTAATAAAACGCGCATGCGCAGATAAGTGAAAAACCTTAGACATTAAATTTGGACAGTTGGTATACAGTGTGCATACAAAGATGACGCTATCAGGACGCGTTCTGTATAAAGCAATAATAAAGGCATAAAAACAAACAATATACAGTCCACATTTTATTAAAAATCAACACTAGAAAATATGGAAAAATCTTAAACAGAATAAAGTGTTTCACTTCTATTGCTTTTTATGACGGTATTTCTACATAGTATGTGAATTAGGTTACATTAAGAATTTTGATGCTTCGACTTAATATTAATATTAAAAATACGGAGAAGGAAACTTTATATATGAAATTGTTTTTTTTTAACTATTATTGTATAACATATGTAGTTATAATTACTTAATTCTTTCTTTTTCTATAGCAGGTATGACCCTTTAATTCAATGAGGAATGAGCAAGTAAACCGCTCGTTTTTCAAAATCCTTACCTTTATTTATATTGATGTAGTAATAAGTTATTGATATAACTGAAATGGAAGCAATTTAAACCAAAATAACCTAGAAAAAAAATCATACATAAATACTAACATAATGAACGCAAGTAAACTAGACAACTAAGGTTATTTATAACCAAAATATAAAATAAAAATACGAAAAGTTGATTGGAATAAAATTTTGACGTGAACAAGAGAATTAAAAATTGGAATCCTTTGGCGGGCACTATGGTTCAATTCTGGCAATGTAAATCGCTGCGCAAGCGGAAAAGATTGCGGCATCTTTGTCGCGCACCGTAAAGGGCATTATCTTTGGAGACGATAGTTCACTCCGTTGTCGATTGCGATTGCATTTCGTTCGTTTCATCTAGGTTATAATTTTTTGAGTTGATTAACATAGATACGTATTCATATCATATTAATGATATATAAATAAAATAAAAGCCTCATATTCCGTACTTTGATTATTAATAATGGAAGATCTTTAAAATAATAAATATCTTAGGTATTTTATTATTGGCCAAATTTTGGGACATTTTTCAGAAAAAAAAGAAAACGCAGTAGTCGATTGCGGGATTTTATTCAGTTTACATAAATAAAAAATATTTTATATTTTTATTTTCAAATCATTGCAATAGAAAATTGAATGCCAATTCAGTTAATATTTATTAAAGTAATTTGAATTACCTACATTTTTACCTGTTCACCAAAATATGATACTCCCTCATAATAGTACATGGTGTTTTTACAGAGAAAGTAACCGCTAGCTTATAAAAACGCAGTGTAAATCACATTTCATAACACCGTATGTAATGAGTATATTAAATATTTAATTTATAATGTAATTAATATTGCTTTATTTAAAGGCTGCAAATTTTTATCAGATGTGTTGGCAAAATACAAATCCATATGTTTTAGATTGAATATTCTACTCAGTAAGTGGAAAGTTTGTTTTTATTTCTGGTATTTTTTTTTAAATGTAATCTGAAACTGCTTTCTCATTCTTCTAATCATCATCAGGAAATCTATTCATTTCAAAACGCACAAGGGTCACCCGCATAAGACCTCACTAGTTCACTTAAATTTTATGGGCTAGAATATGTTTATAGGCAGAGAAGGATACCAATTGGAATAAATTTGGATTAGTTTAGCAGCCAAACATATGGTACGAAAATTCTCCAGAAGAATGAACTATCAACTTATCGATAATAATATTTAGTATTTTACTACAACGCTTCTACCCTTGTACTTGCATCAACATTATTATTCGTAAAAAAAAATTGAGTTTAAAGTTTCGAGGGGGCAAACTGTTTATGCAACGTAAATGATGCACGGTGGTTAATTATTTTGCAAAATCGTACAGTAATAATAAAAATAATTTAATAAATAGGTACATACTTAATACAAAAATCATACTTTATAGTAAAGAAGCTTGCTTTGCTTTAATTGTTGCGAAATCTTTAATAATTTGATCCATATTAAGTTTTTCACATATTTCGGATTCAATTGAAATTAGCGCCAAATTATTTAGCCTAATCCTGGCTCATCGAAGATCCTAAATAATTTTTAATAAATTCTAAGGGCAATTAAAATATTTGGAAATGTATCAAGTAAATCATGTTTAAAAATATATTCTAAAACTTCCGTAGGACTTTTTTTATTTTCTAAAAAAGGTAAAATTGTGAGTATTTCATCATATAATTCAACATTATTGATATCAATTTCACTTCTGGAGTTATTGCTTAATTTAAGTGTTAAATTTATTAATCTGCACAATATTTATGGAGAACTTCTTTGTCTAAATTTTGTAACTTAGAGAAGTCATATAAAAAACCAAATATTCTTGTGTGATATCTTAATAAAGTAAATCTTTCATCAACTGATGCAATTGTATCAAGGATGGCACAGTAAAAATTGACTCTAAAATTTGTTCTTGAATTCATAATGGGCTCATCTTCCGATTCATAGTGAAACAGTTTTTTTTTATCTTTTTCTTGATGGTCTATTTTCTACAAACATCGGCGCCAAGTCTAAATCATGAGCAATATCCATAGCGCTGACTATTTTTTTCTGTAAAACAAAAATGCAAAATTTCAAGTTTTTTTCAAACACTCTTAACTCTAGATAATACGTCATACCATATTAAGGCCGTTAGTACAAACTTAAATGATTTTATTTTATTTCTAAGCGAATTTGCTTCATTTCGGGAATCCAAGTTGCGGTTTGTATTAGAAGATATTTCGAAAAAGTGCGACCTCAACACGTCTTTCCCATCGAGTTGCAGAAAGAGGTTTTAAAGTAATATTGGTAATATGTACGTGGCTAATGGCTAGCGCCAAAGCCAGTAACAACAACAAAGTAATATTGGTGACATGACTTTTAAAAATATGTCATTTGTGTGTTGAAGCCGAAAAGAAAACGTATAGATCTTATACAACAGAAAAAAAATTACCACCATGTGAAACTTTCGGTGCATCATTAACAACTAATGAAAAACCCGTGCCGTTGCACTGACTTACAAAATAGAAAAAAAGAAACTACTAAATCAACATATTCTTTATAAAACAAAAAACGGTGACCACGATGCCGTGGTACAAAACACCTCTTTATTACTGTGCCGATTTTATTTTATAAATACGGCCGAAATGTGCCTACTAAAAGAAGGAATGATGAATATATACAGGTTATTCCACGTAAGTGGTTCATTAAAAGTTTATGATCTATTATTTACTAATATTTGAGATTTTGGCACCATTATCGATTGGAACTATAAATGTGAAATACTTTAACCAAAATATCACTTCCGATTGACCGGAAATGGACGTCAACGTTGTTTGTCTTAAATAGAATGATCTAATTTTTTATTCATTTTTGGATTCTACGACCATAAATACGTCAGTATTCATTAGTTATTCCTATAGCTACATGTTGCTGTTTTTGAGTTATTTTAGTTTTTCTTTTTTTTTTTAGTCAATCATTGCATCATTGAGAAATTAATATCTCGGTTAATATTGCAAGTAGAGACTCCAAATTTGCTATTTATTAATGTAGGTATAACCCTAAGTAACGGTACACACACTTTACATTCTAACATACAGGCTGTTCAAAACTGAGAAACAAAGTGATATATTTTCAAATGCAGAAAACTCATTTTTTTTTAAATAAAACACCCTGTATTTTAATTCGAAATTAGAAAGTAAATATCATCCCCTATCATTTTATATCAGCATTCCCTATACCTATCTTTAATAGATTTTGAAATATTTGTAGCTCTGAATGGTATTAATGTCTAATTCATTGACTAACCATAAGTGTTTATGTATATCATCGTAATTACACTTTTATACAACGCAATATTAATAGAAATGACTATTCGAACAGCGACATTCTCGTATGGTTATTCAAAGAATAATACTAGAATTAGATATTAATCCCATTCAGAACCATCTACAAACACTTAAAGATCGGGTTTTTCGTGCAGTGTTCTATTTTCAAACTCTATCTGATGGATTATATTTTAATACTTTTTATCAAAACTTATGAAATGTATTTTTTTTTTTTTTTGCGAACGAAATGTCGCTAATATGGTAATTTACTATTTAAACTTGAATTTGGGAAAAATAACATCAACTTCTGATGTAATAAGCTCACAGCATTATATTGCTTAGGCTATATCTACCCAGTAAAAAATAATGTAAGGTATTAAAAATAGCCACACTTTTTAATTTTAATCACAATAATGGATGTTTCATATTTGAAAAATGCTAGATATTTAGTAGTGAGTGTATAAATATTTTATAATTTTGTACAGGTGCCTTTAGAAGTCTTAGAACAACTAAGTGCAAACACTAAACTTTACAAAGTTATCTTGGAAAACTACCCCAGCTTGGTGTTATCCTGCCGAAGTTCGTCAGATAATCGCCTGAATAAATTGCATGACATCGCCGAATCCGACCCGACAAGGGTACCTGTGACCGTTTCAATGAAACTAAAGAAAAACGATGTCAAAGTTGAAGAACACGATGATAAAAGTCCGACGCAACGTCGATCCAAGAGGCTAATTCATCAGGTACGATTTAATAGCCATTTGCAAATATGTATCAGTTTTTTATCGCTCTATTCTTTTCAGCAATCTCTTCCCACACACAAAAAAGAACCATTACTTCTAGAGAGGAAAACATCCTTGGATCAAATTCCATTAAAAGGACTACACAAAACTGATTCAGTCGGTTGGCTGTTAAAGCAGCTTGGCACGAATACCCATAACCATTTCAAGAACATCAGATTACACAGAAATTCCTTGATGTATCGGGGTGCCATGATGAACATTCAAAAGTATCACTTGAGAGCTTCCAGTTGTCCGAACATTTACAGAAACTCCATGGTTACGTTGGTGCGAGATAATGAAGAAGTAATAAAAAGCAATTCTTTTTCGATTTGTAGGAGTAATTATTATTTGCTATATTTTTGTTTTGCAGCACTGGTATTCTGAATTTAAAAATCTCGTGTCTGGTATGGTAGATTTTTCCATGTTCACGGAATTGCACTTTCTCTTCATGAGCTTTTCGACAATACTTTTATTCACGTGGTTCATAGTGCCTTACTTTTATCTGGCCAAGTTAATGACTACTTACCAGTATACTGAAGCTGAAGCATCTGTGGTTATTTCCATGATTGGAGTTACTAATGCCATAGGAATGGTAAGGGCTGTAAAGTAGCTTTTCTGTTCAGGTTTTATTTTTTGTTTACCATTGTCTTTATACTCATATAAGCGTATCAATTGCGATTACAACTATGCAAGGTATCTCACCAAAGATTGGTTCTTTAATTGAAGCTTTATTTTTCTACTTAGATAAAAAAATTCAATGCTGCATAATCCAAAAATATTGCTAATTATACAAAGTGTTCCAAAAGTACACCAACGCAAGCTTACTCCAGCATTTTAAATATTCTGTATGCTAATATATTTTTAAATTCTACGCACAAAATAATATATGACTGTATATGAGCTGTTCTATAGGTTCATCTTTAGTAACAACGTGATTATTTTTGCAAAAAAAATGACCCGCTGAAGCCTTCGATCAAGGTTAACAGTGAAACTAAAATCGGTATAATTTCATACAAGTGTCCACTGAATATTTGCTTAACTTTAACTCAAGATAGTTTAATGTTTCCTATATTTTTGCTGATGCTAAATTAATAAGAGCGCAGAGCCCTTTCAATTAATACTAAACATCTGTGATGCTTTGTATACGATTTTGTGAATAATTAAATTATTTAAAATAGATCCAATTGCTTTCCCTTATAAAGTCCCAAACTAGTAAATATGCGTTAAAAGGTGCTTTTTATTTACCGTTTGGTCGCGCCTCATTTCAGTTTTCTGAGTTAAGCTACGAGATACTTACTTCTGGACTAACTGAGTTTAAGGAGAGTAGTTCGTAGCTGTACACACAAAAGTAAAGATATTATGCTATAGTGTCTTGTCAATATATACCTACATGTTCCATTTTGCGAAAAATATACTGTATAAAAATTTAATACAAACTCATAATTTATTTATTAATATTAGATGCTATATTTAAAATGATTGTTACCTATATATGAGTTTCCAGAGCCATTAACCACAATTCGGGATCTATAAACCTGATCCGGGTATTTTTTGTGGCTGTTTTGATTGTTATTGAGAAGAGACCATCATAAAAAAATCACTTTGACATAGAATTTAAGCAAGGAACTGACAAGAACGGACAAACAGCGTCAACACGACATCGACATCTTTGATTTCAGGGAGCAAACATTCGTAACCTTCGGTCCGCTTATTAACTTCTATTGGCTAGACCGAACTCGAACAAAAAAATTGCGATTGCGCATACAACCAAAATCTGCAAGAACTGTTTTGACAAGAGTCGAGCTTGACTTCCTATTGGTTAGAACAAACTCAGAAAAGATGGCGATTCCGCGCAGTTAAAATTTGCTATCTGTCGGTTCTTGTTTGCATGTTCCTTGACGTAAGGCTGGGTCGATTGTAGTTGAGTTACCAGAACAATATAGATACATTACTTATCTATGATCAAAACGCAGTGGTAACAACCCACATCTACTAACTATTATATTGATGTATTAATTGAAAGGATACCGCTCGGGCAGCAGTGTTCACCAATTGTCAAAATGTATTGACAAGCGATTCTGCAAGTCGTACAATTGTTTTTGCAAATAACTTTTGCTTATAGCTTATAAGCGCTGGAACCGAAATAACATGACCTCCTCCATATCCTAATTTGACGCCCTTAAACTTTTTCTTCTGGGAAAAAGAATATACATCATTAACAGGAATCTACACTAAAAAAATATTTATCCTGTGGCCAGTATGTATAACTACTTTAAACTCTTTTACAGCTACACACACAAACTTTTACAGATTACCACAAAAAAGAGGCTATTTTCTCGAGTATTTGCTAAATTAAAATTAAATTGATTAAAGGTTTTAGTTAATTTTGAAAACTTCTTTATTTTTTTTTGCGGATTATTTTTATTTGGTTTTTCATAATTTTAGTTTACATTATAAGAATCTTTTTTTATTTCTTTTTCGCAATCACTTTAGAACAATGCAAATCTTTATGTATTGTATTGATTGTTTGGTTGAATATTTACATTGCAGGTATATAAAACCTCAATATTTCTTCCTACACTGGCCCCTAGTATGGAAAAGAATAAGTAGCATTTAGTTCTGTATATTAATACGCACTGAAACATGAATGGGTTGCAATATTATCTGTAAAAGTGTTCCAAGTAGCAATCTCTGAAAATAATGTTTACTCCGTGAGACCATATTTGTGAATGCCGAAGCTGAGCGTAGCTAAAAGTCGACCGTTGGAAAGAGGGTTATTGTATGTGTTGGGTATGAATAATTAAATTCCACTTATATTCTGTCTTTAATGTGATGTATGTTACGTATGTTAGATAAACGTGATTTACATGGCGGTTAGAAGTTGACTCTCTCAGTTTTGGCGGTAAGAAGCTAACTGAAACGTGTGTATGCAACCAGACGTGCATAGGTGAATTATTGAGGAATAACTACAAACAGTATGGAAACCCGATTCAAGATGATACCGTTCTATACTTATCTAATTTCATTTAAAAAAATCAAGTTGCCTAGGTAACTTATTTAATCTAAGCTTAGACTAATGTTGAGCAAATGTTTAGCATTACAATGGACATATATATGTATGTATCACTGTATTTTGATATAACTGCAAAACTATATTTATTTTCAGTTTTGCAGTTATATCAAAATAAGGGTAAATGTATGGTATTTAAAATATAAATATCTAAACAAATGCAAATACAAACTGCGCAGCCTTAACGAAAGTTTTGTAATTTTTACAAATAAATCAAAAACAACATTGTTTGTAAGCAGTAAGCATGCGGTTGCCTGCTTTTCTCACTTTCTGGATAGTCGGAAATATTTTTAGGTTAGGCAGCGATGAATTCTATGAAAATTTTTGTAGAAATTTTTTTCCGAATTGAAAAACAGAGCTGTAAGTAAAGAACGAGTCTTTGGTGGGACATCTATACAATTAGTGTTTGTATCGCTTATAGTCTAATTTGTATACCTAATAGTTAAAAAAAACGCATTTTACATGTCACACGCTTTGCATATAAGATTGTATTATAAAATGTCAATTCTTCACCTAGGTTGCGTTGGGATGGGCAGGTGATCAACCGTGGTCTAATGTGAGTAAAACCTATGGAGTGTGTTTGATTTTATGCGGCGTATGTACAGGCGCCATGTATGTGTTCGTCACAAACTACTATCTCTTGGTGATCTCTTGTACTCTGTTCGGATTGTTCTTTGCAAGCTCATTCTCATTCACACCGATGATACTAGCAGATCTTGTACCGCTGGAAAGGTTCACTATTGGCTATGGTCTAATTCTACTTTGCCAAGGCATTGGTAACTTATTAGGACCGCCTATTGCAGGTAGGTGATGATGGAGGTGTCGCTTTAACGGTTACTACATTGCTGCCAATGCTAGGTTTTCTCTTCGATATTACAAATAGCTGGGAACAATCATTTCTACAAGCTGCTTTGTGGATCGTGATATCCGGAATCTTTATCTTGGGTATTTCCTACACCAAAAATAGGAGAATTATTGGATCGGGACCACTTGAGATGGAGAAAGTTAGCGAAACGGGCAGTATTGCATAATTTTATTACAATCCTACAAGCAATAAGAAGAAGGGGAAAATCACCATGTACTTATTTCAATACTAATTGTACTTATTATTTTCGACAGTTTTATTACGATTCTTCGTATATGCTAGGTGAAAATTGTATAGGAATACGTATATTTATTTCATAGAACCACGGTATTTCACTGAACATGCTACCATATTCCTTAGATATAACTGGTTTGTATTACTATAATTTATTGCCATATTAGATGCGATACCATGACAAAAATATTAGGTATGTATACTCTTATTTTTGTAATATTGCTTCGAAGCTGAAAACTCGTATTTATGTCAATTGTGTTATCTACTGAAGCGCTACAATATAAGTACGATTCTATTTAAGCCAATATAAGTATTCAGAAAACAACACAGGTTGAAAATAAGGTCAATTTTGTGTCAAGTATTATATCAGTGCCTGTACTACTATAACCCCAACAGTTTATGGTTTTATATGGGGCCTTTGACTCTGAATGTTTTACTATTTTTCAAAATGTATTGCGGAAATTTTATTAAATGTATACTTAATAAACTGTACTTAAATCAATGTGTTTATTTAATTCTAACAGTTCTATTAAAATATTTAATATTCAATGGGATGGGATAGATGTCAACATAAAATCAATCAACTCATCTCATACATATTTACAGGGGATGGCCCAATTCGGCGCTGGCCGTTTGGGCGCGGACTGATTCGGCGCCGTTGCTAAATTCCCAATATTTATATATCTTGCGTATACACATAACTCGATCGTCAGCCGTAAGCAGGCATAATTATAAAAAAACTGCTTTATATATTTCTTTTAAATTTCTATGAACATAAAAGAATAATATTTATTTAACATTTTACAAAGATTTCGTTAAAATCGATACGCAATATATTCTTGTATTATTGCTCAGTTAATAATATGGATTAAAACCAAGGATAAATGGCCAAAAATAGAGCACATGTCGGTTTCAAATTATTTATTTTGTTTAAAGTGCGACGTTTCAACTAAATCTTAAAGTTTATCAAGCTAAAAAATATATTTAATTAAACAATTTAAAGGAGTAATAATATAAGAAAAAGTTACCATTAAACAATCCAAATAAAACCTAGTTATTAAAGGTGTTAAAAATAATTACCCATCTTAATGTGATTTTATATAAATCAGAATGAATTTTAAAGGCAATATTTGGGCAATGATTGCTGCTTACATACAAATTGAAGATACTACTCTGAACAATTAATGTGAAATGATATATACCTAGGTGGAAATCTAACTCATGTTCGTACGTTAATGTAAAAAAAAAACAACAAAAACTGAAACTCCTCTCAAAAAAGGCATACACAACCATCAACGGCTTTTGTATTTATTAATAAATACAAGAAAAAGATTATGTTTAAAATCTATATAATTATTATTTCCTTGACCTTTATAGATATCTTGGTAGTACTACGTTCATAAACGTTAAATCAATTTTGTTAGTGATCGGCATCTTTATACCTAATATTACATTGACTAACCACCTGTATCACTAATACATAAATAGCAAGTACTTTAAAAAAGTATTGAATATTTAGGATGTAAGCTTTAAAATACCTTGCCTCGAAGAAAAAACTAATTTGAATTTTAATTTACTGAATGATATGTTTATACATTTCTAACTTTCTATCGTTTGTATGGTATACGCAATGAAATAGAGATTGTTATAATTGATGTTTTAAAATGTTACTCAAGTTTATTTCAGACAATATAGAAATATCATATTAATATTTACATTTGTACAGTCCCGACAAACTTTTCACAAAGTCATAATGCCCCAATATAATACATATTACATCATCTTGAAATTATATATATTAACCAAGCGGACAAGAAATTTACCAAATTATATATACATATTACATGCCTATAGCAAACTATAAGCTGTAAACAACAAGAATACACCCAGGTAGCACACAATATTTATAATATATTCTATTTTATATTTTAAAAATTATATTGTATGAGAAATATTTCAACATAAACAACACATTTATATAATATTGTTTATAACTGTGCATATATATTTAAAAATCATATTTATTATACATGGAAACAATATTATATCACACATTCCAAACCCAAAGTTAACATTCAACATATAAGCAATATTTAAAATATTGCGAGTTTAATATTGATTGCAAAATATTTTTTGAATATTTATTTTATAATCGTTTTCCAATATCTATTTTGGTTTTTACGAAAATATTTATTTAATATTATTTTATATGGAAAATATAATCATGTATAGCACACAATATTATACATGAATTTAATATTAACAACTAATATATCTACATACATGATAAATATTATCAGGTTTACTTAACCAACAAGTAGTGTTTTTGTTACACTTTAGGATATTCATGTAAAAAACAAAGCACAGATTGGGTTGGTCATAATTTCGGTTATCTATTAAAATTTAATTCATGGCTTCTAACAGCATTTTAATCGAATATCTTAAACATTTATATATAATTCGTGTTCGTAATATTGAAAGAATTAATAATATATTTTAAGTAGAATAACGCATGTACAAATATACCTATTTTAACAAAAATTAATATCTTTCTCTTATTATTTTAATTTGTATTTGAACTATTTAAATTACTGGCTTTAGGTTTTACAAATTTTTCATCTGCGGTTGTCCAATCCTACTTGCTGTTTTGAGTCACGTGAGTTAGTGCATATATCGTATCGTAAACAAGCGACAAGCACGTGTGCATCACGTGAGTGGTGAGTGGAGTCATAGCAGTGGTGTTGTAGTTTTGTGGTCCATGATTGTGGGTTATAAGAACAGAAGTCGTGAATAAACATTGCACTGGTTATAAATTGACAACTGGTAAGTGTCGTAATTATAAATTTAATAGGTTAAGACTGTTACAACGCAGGTGTTCCTGTTGTTTACAAAATAATGTTTACAGGATAGAGGTATGTCGTCCAACTCGAAATTGTCATAAGTATCATTTGGTCAAACACACACTAAAAAATATGAAATTAGCAGCCTACAGAATGGAGATATGCATAACAAATATCAAATATCGGTGAACATATTGGGATATTGCAAAATATAGCAAAAACAGTAATTGATGGTAAGAGGAATGGTTACACGATGCAGTACATTAACAAGATTTTTTTGTAGTAAAGATGACAGAAGGATGAAACAATGAGAATGAGACGAATGCTGTTATGACAGCGTTGATACAGGTAGGCAAGGCTTTTTAAAAGTAGACAATAATTGCAATAATTATATACATGTTTGTATTTTTTTATTTAAATTTTGTTTCCTTAATACAATAGTTGCATAAAACTTCCATCAAGGTTTAAAAATACTGCCAAAATTATATATTACGTGAATATTTCGATTTTAGCTATCAGCGGTCTAAGTTCTACGAGCACCCCAGTTTTAGTGGTAAGTTGTACAGTATATGAAGTAGTAAGATGTTTTTATACAAAAAGTTGATGTGTTGCAGATGTCTTGAGGCGATTGTTGGTATGGAATATTTGCTGATAAAACAATGTCCAATTTGTTGTATAAAATTTAATCCGTTGCCACAAGGATGAGATCGACATACGAGGGTACCAGATGAATCATTAAAAAGACAGTATCAGTATACTAGCGCAATCAAAATCTTGTATATCTAAGTAATGTGCATTTGAATTATTTAATCTTTGAAATAAAAAATTAGCACACTTTTTATCTTGTAGAAGTATGCCGTCCAGCATTAACCTTTTTTTTGTATATGTATGTTGTTAATATGTAGAGTATGTTGAGAATTACTGGTTATCTTGTGTTGCTTAAATATTGTTAATCCATATTTTTTATTTTGCAGTAGAATCTCTCATTATCAGAATTATATTGACAAAAAAAGTTCATATGTAATATTTTATGTCTTCTCGATTATTAGGATTTTTCATTATCCAGACCATGTTAGCCTTCAATTAGTCCGGATACTGGAGGTTCTACTGTACATAGGAATGGTGTTGTGACATAATCTCATATGTAATTTTTACAGCAATAATTAGAAAGTGTTTATTAGCGTCAACATCTAACTGAAATACACTCAATTCCAAATATTTCCTATTCGATTTGAGATCAGATTTGAGTTCTGATATTTAAATCAATGCTTTATAATTATTGTTGCAAATGGAAAATCATATAGCAGATACTTTCACGAGACCATCACCAGTATATGGCTTAGCAATATTAAAGCAACATAAGAAAACCAGTATTTCTCAATATGCTCTATTATATAATTACAATATTTTCGAAATAAAAAAAATCTGTCATTTCCTATATGGAATATATATTTGAAAAAAATATATATACCTATATAAGAAATAAATATATACTAACATATGTAATTGGATAATATGCGAGAAAATATTAGTAGCAAATTTATGAAATAAAAAAAAATTGTCACTGCCTATATAAAATATTATTGGAAAAAAATATTACTAATATTGGTCTACCTAGGGCAATAACATCTTTACTAGTTATCTTCGTTCCGAATATTTCTGCACTTTCTCCTCAAAAAATCTGAAATATTTGGAAATATATTTCTTATTTTCAACATCTCACAAAATTAAAATTCTTTCTCGCACCTGCAGATACTTTTTTTAAGTTTTTTTTTTTGAGTTCTTGTACCCAGTTATTTGTTTATCAACATCCCAGGGAATCCTGGCTCCTGATTCCCAAAGCATTGATTGGAAACTTCCCGAAGCGTTAGTCCAATCAATGCGGTTTAACTGCCCGAGTTAAAAAGTACAAGTAT